>NW_010582690.1:173919-217529 GCF_000705375.1 Tinamus guttatus
CCCCCGCACGAGCGGCCGGGCGAAGCCTGCCGGGCTCCCGCCAGAGCCGCCCTTGGCGCGAGGAGCAGAGGGCTTGCTAAGAAACCTCCCCCCTTGCGAATGCATCAGCCAAAGCGTGGATCAAGGGGAAACGAACCCCACCTGCTCCGGGGTTAGGAATAAATGCAGAAGCGGTCAGGGTGGCACCGCCGGCAGCGGTCCTAGCACAAAGAAGGGGAGCCTCACGCAAGGAAATGTCCCCGCGCCCGTTGTGAAACGGTCAAGAAGATCGCCGTATTGTTCCTGTGATGAGTCTTACCATCATCTCTGTACGTTTACGTTGTATATTCTTATTTTCTTACATGCTTTGAGTATTTTACTTAAAATCTCAAAGATACTAAAATTGTGCGGTAAAGGATTGGCCTCAACTTTGTAACACCATTAAACTGCCCTTGCTTTTCTCTTACCATAAAATAACGCCAGCTTTGCCTTTGGCTAACCTGACAAAATCACCTACTGCATATTTATCATTTGGGGGGGGGTAGTATGGTAAGTGTCTTTGAACAGAGATCATGTGAGATGTACTAGTCCACTTAAAATATCACGTCTGTCACTTATGTAAACAGAACAATTCAGAAGTCCAGCTTTGCCCTCAGTTGTGCCTGAATTAAGGATGCTTTTTTTTTTTTCTGAAGATCTTACAGGATTTTTAAGAGACAAATACATAAAACTATGAAAGTAATCTGGCCTTTAATACAAGGTTATGTCTTTGAAATGCAACTAAACGTCTACAGAAAGAGCCAGGTTTTAGTCTGAAAAGGAAACTTTATTTCTACTTCTTTTAAGAAATAAAGCAGGTTCAAGAGGAGCTCTACATAATGAGTTAAGGAAATCCTTGCGCTGTCCCTTTAACTAGCGAACATCTGATTCCCTCATCTGGCAGATGGTCTCTGAGCACAGATTTGCATTCATTGTCTTGAAATCTGTTTTCGCGTTGGTGCTATATAGATTTCAGAGGCAGATCTATACGCAGATCAGAATACAAAAGGGCTAGAAGGAAAATAGCACTAAGGCGGAAGGATTTGGGAAAATGGGCGGGGGGGGGAAGGAGGAAAAAAACCAGGTATCGTCCCGGTTCGCAGCTGCCCGGCCCGGGAAGAGCTCCACTTTCCTGCCGCGGTCTGCAGCACTCCTGCCTATCTAAGAGGGTACGAAAATGTTTGAGGGCCGGACCTGGCAGCTCGCGTGTAGTGAGAAGTTTGGGCTTTCCTGGCGGTTGCGGGCCCGTGGCTTGCGCAGGCAGTCTCTGCATCCAGAACGCCTGTAGCCGTCTCTGCGGAGAGCTCGGCAGTTCCCCGGAGCGCTTTTGTTTTTAAATATCGCGCCTGAAAAGAAATCGGCCAACTAGCTCTGTGATTGCTTTACGCTTTTATTAAAGTATGGAACAGATTTCAAAACGACAACAACAAACTCGCTGCGTTTAGCACCGCTTAGTCGGGATGCGGCAGGAAGACTTGGTGTGGCGCTGATAGGCGTGAAATTGGGTTGGAGTCGCGGTGGCCGATGGGCGCGGCGCTGCGGGCGGCGGCCCTATATGGAGAGGCCCCGCCCTCTTCCTGGCGGTTTTGTGCCGTTGCCGTAGCCCGTTCATGGTGACGAGCCGGGAAGTGTCGTCTCCTCCCCGCGCGCCGTGTGAGCAGACTCTGTAGCTCCATTTCTTCCAGCTTTTCCCTGTTTTTATTATTATTTTTTCCTCTGGATTAGGCAGCAATCAATCCTTCTCCCCGTGTCTTTTGAGAGTCAGGCGGACCTTGTTAACAGCCATCAGTTTCTGGATGCATTTTCCTGCTCGTGAAGGATGATGATACCAGGCAAGACTGAATCAGCGTAACTTTTACTTTGCAAGAGGAAAAACTTTTTTTTTTTCTCCTATTTGAAGGCATTAAAACACGTGGAATCTTAAAAAAAAAGTAACAGAAGAAGTTGGTTTTAAAACTGAACTTTTCCACTTTCTTGGGATTTGTGTGTGTGTCTATCTCAGAGGCTCTTTTTTTTTTCCCTCCTCCTTATCCCCCTCCAAAGGAAACTGTTGCTAGTTGGAATAGAGTTTTTAAATGTTTGGGATTCAAGATACTTTAGGAAGAGGACCAATTCTGAAAGATAAATCTCTAGGTTCTGAAATGGATTCCGTCAGGTCCTGGGTCAGAAACGTTGGGGTTGTGGATGCAAACGTAGCAGCACAAAGGTAACGGTAACTGTATTTCTTTCCCCACCTCCCTTTTTATTCTATTTTATTTATTTTTTTTAGCAAATCTCTCCTTCACTCCCAGTTGTTGCTTGCAGTAGATACTAACCGTGTCGTTCTCCCCTTCTGTGCCCCTACCTCCCAAGTCTTCTGTAGTCGGTGAGAATTCAAGGTAGTACAGACGGAGAGTAGGGACAAGCGTTGCAGAAACAAGAGGAGCGCCGAGATTTCTAAAAACCTGTGCGGAATAACAGGACAGGGCTTCGGATCGTTCTCTCTTTGCACAGAGCGGAGAGGGGGTGGAATTGCTTGTGCCCAGCGACGAAAAAGACTCTTCCCTGCTTCACACTTTCTGGGTCAGAGTTAACGAAGTTGATTTTAACTTAAAAGTAGTTATCTCCTTCCCCTAACATCCCATGTTGTTTCACCTAATTCAGGTAGCTTTGGGGATCCGGAGTGCCAGCCGGCAGGAACAGGCAGCCGCGGGCTGCGGGGACAAGGACGGTTCGCAGGCGGGCGGGACGGGAGGTGCCTGCGGGGCTGGAGCGCGGCCCGCACGTGCGCGGCGCTCCGCGCCTTCGGGGGCCGGGCAGCGGCTCCTCTTGGTTCGGTTCGGGGTGGTTGCGTTCCCTCCGCAGCCAGGTCGGCACCCCGTAGTTGTGCTGGGCTCCTTAGGAATGAGATGATGAAAACCACTTCAAGTAAAATATTTTTCTTTTCCTTGCTCCGTGCGTAACACACACATCAAAGTAACCTCGAGCAGGGAAAGGGGGGAAGGCTGAATGGACCTGGAAGCTGGGTTTTTTATTTGTTTAGTGTAGAGATAAGCTGAAGGGTGTGTAACGGTGTGCAAGACTTCATAGAAACAGTAAATCCGTGCCCCGATCCACGGCTGCCCCGTAATCAAGGTGTCCCAAACACTACGGGAGGTGCTGGCAGACCTGCATGAACGTCCACAGACGGTTTAATAAATACAGTGGGTAGTGATGAGGGGAGAGGAAGAGAGGTTTGTGCCTGGGGAAACCGAAAGTAAAAGGAAGTAGCTTCCAAGAAGTTCCCAATCCCGGGGAGCAGTGGAGATGCCGCCGCGTTAGGCTGCGTGGTGGCATCGTCTTTATTATTATTTTTTATTTTTCCCCTTTCCCTCCTTGTCCCAGAGCTCCATAGCATATCAAGGCACCCAAGTTTCTACATGCAGCTTGAGAGGGAGCCCCGAACTTGGTGCAGTGCCGGCGGCTGCGTGCGCTCCCATGTACCTGTCTGATAGGACGAGAAATTCAGGGAAACTTAGGTAGATCTCGGAGCCAAAGACTTTTTGCAATGCAGTGCAGCGATTTGGGGGATTAAAGAAACGAAGCTGTTGCGACTCCCAACTTGTCTGGCGAAATTATTAAGTGTTGCGGAGGTTCATGTGCGCCTAATTACCTCGCAGTAGGTACTGGCCGGCGTTAGGAAGAGGGAGCTACAGCTGACTGCGCTCAGCAGCGCAGCTGCGGCTCGGGACGGGGCAGGCACGGGGCAAGGGCTACTTAATGTGAATTTAAATTCTCTCCCTTTAACGTAGAAACAGGAGACCCAGGCGTCGGTGCAAATAGGTCAGTGACCAAAAACAACACTGACAAACTTCGCTGCCGAAGAAAGTAAATATCTTGCTTAAAGCTACTTGTTTTCTACCGAAATGATGATGGAGATGACAGTCCGCTTGTAGCAAACGCTTTATGGTCGCTTGATTTCCCCTGGAAGAAAGGTGACTGGGGCCGGACTATACCGCACTTTGAGCTTCTCTAGTAATTTCTTGCATGCAGTTCTCCCCCCCCGCACCCCCTCTCGCGCACTTGCAGTGCAGAAACGAAGCTGACAGGTAAGAAGAAAATATAGGAAGAGCTAAAGGAATCGGTGCATTCCGCAGTAGCCAGTGTTTACAGCGGTCAAGGTTTGTAACTTCCCCTTGTTCTCGCAGTGTCAGTGCGGAGCTCGAGGCCGGGCTAAACCGAGCCTTGGAGCGACGGCTCCGAGCCCGGGGGCTGCCCCGTGGCGGCTCCCGCGCCGCGCGCGCTCACTGGGACGAGCGCTTATTTGTAGCCTACTTTTTGCACAAGCTGAACCATTCCCGGTTTTTCTCCGAACGTGTTCTGCCTTTTCTGTTGTTTTGCCGCAACTACTGCAAAAGCCTTTTAATGTCTTTGTCTCTCCCCAACACCCTATCCCGTATGTTTCCTCTGCAGCGGAGTAGCTTTGTCCAGAGCTCACTTTGAAAAGCAGCCACCCTCCAACTTGAGGAAATCCAATTTCTTTCACTTTGTTCTGGCTCTCTACGACAGACAGGGGCAGCCGGTGGAAATAGAGAGGACAGCTTTTGTGGACTTTGTAGAAAACGATAAAGTAAGGCTTCTCGTCCTTCTTCCTTATTTATTTTCTTTTTTTTTCCTTCCCCCCTCACCCCCCCAAGTTTGGAGCTCCTCTCCTTCCCCAGAGAGCTGCTAACCTTTAATACCTGTTGTCTGTGTCCCTAGCAAAATATAACCAGCCCTTGGTCAAGGGTTCAGGTGCTCAGGTAGAGCTGCTGCCCTCTGTGTGCTGTTATGGTTAACAGGGCTTGCAAACCTCAGCTGTATCGGGGAATACAATGGGAATTTGATACATCCATTTAAAAATTGCACGGGAAAAATGTATTGTTTTGGTTTTTGTTTGTTTGTAGTTGACAGACCTTCCTAGGTACCCTAGCAGAAGTGGAAACTAAATTCTAATTTATTATAGAGTCTGTTGAGCTTAATTATATTTAATTTTGGACTGGACTCAAAAAGCATTTGATTTCAAATTTTAAATTCATATGTTAAGTGCTTCCTATTGCTCATGCTATCGTCGTCTCCTTTTTTCTTAGTTAAGCACAGGAGTTATTAATTGTGAAGGGTGTTCATAAATATTATCTTTTAGGAAATTACAGGGAAAAATAGTCCAAGAAACATCCCAATATCATAACCTTCAGGAAATAAATATATTTATTGGCTCAAAACAGCACTGTTACTAAAAACCAAGAACGCTGAGCATTCCCACTATCCATCTGCTTAACAGTAACTGACTTGAAATGTTCAAGCTCATCATAAAGTGTTTTGTCTTGAAAAATTTGAGGGCTTTTTAGCAAATAAGGTAGCGAAAAAAGTTCCTGAACCCCTACAGGAAAAAATGTCAGCAGTATTTTGTAGTTTGTCCTGGGTCATTCAGAAGGTTAATATATCCCAATCAGCGATTCCGCCTTGCAGAATTTTAATGAACTTCATTGTCGCTTCCATAATGATTATCAGCTTTTGCATTTTAAATGTGCCAAATAAGTTCTGGAAGATATATTGATATATACGTATGTAGTTTTTTTTTTTTTTAATTTTTCAGGAGCAAGGCAATGAAAAGACAAACAACGGCACACATTACAAACTCCAGCTCCTTTATAGTAATGGTGAGTCTCCCTCCCCTGTCACCCTCTGTAGATTGCAAACCAAGGTAGGGTTTGTAGGTGTTACTGCTATAGTTTCTAAAACCCCAAACCCACAGAAATTCCTTTGCGTGATGATGGCCCTTGGTATCGGGAAGGGCTCTGAAGTTTACCTTGTGCTGATGGCCTTGGGAAACATCCTTCTGGAAGCAAAATGGTGTTTTCAGAGGCTATGTAGTAAGTCTGGGTGAAACTAGATGTATTAATCCTTGTGACCAGAGAAGGATATCTGTAACAGTGTCGTTTATCACTCTTCTCTCTTGCCCTAGGTGTCAGGACTGAACAGGATCTGTATGTTAGACTCATTGACTCAGTCACTAAGCAGGTAAGCATAGCTACTATGTGCTGTGCTATCCTGTGCCATCTTAATCTTGCTCTTCCCTACTCCCCACCCTGTGTGTTTGTTTTTTCTCCTCTGGTGTTGCTAGTATCACTGGACCTTAATTTTGAATTTGAAAAATAATACCAAAAATAATACTCTCAGATCTCCTCTTTGCCTCTGCTGATTATAGTTTTTTAACCATTTTCTAGTGAGTATTTATCTATAAGATGGCTATCCTGCTTAAAAGCACTTTTGGGGAAGGCATTTATTTGCAAGCCACGATGAGCAATAGTAAAAAGCTTTCACCTCAAATCTGAATATTATGTCAGTTAAGTACCCCCCGGTGCTATTGGTTTACTCGTTTTCTTAATTTTTGTAGCCTATAACTTATGAAGGACAGAACAAGAATCCTGAAATGTGCAGAGTTTTGCTCACTCATGAAGTCATGTGCAGGTAGGATGAATTTATTGACAGTATATGATTTGTTCAGTTTGCTTTTATAGATGCCGAAATGCTCTTTCCATAGAACATGTATGTAGGAGGAGTTTTATTTTTGGTCAGAGAGACTTTTAAAAATATTTAGTTTCAAAATAGTGTATTTTTTAAAAATATATTTTAGTTATTGTTTTTGGTAGTGTGTTTTTTTTTTTTTTTTTTGTGCAACAGATTTGCAAACCCCAGGCCTGCAATCCGGCTGTGCTGTTTTTGTTCCATTAGCTAGGTGTTCTCATGTGTTGTTTTATGAAGCATGAGAAAGCTGTAGTTAATATTCCTGTTTATCTTCCTCAAATATTCCACATGATTTAAAGATTTTACTTGAAAATTATAAGGCATTTTTTTCCAGTCGTTTTACCTAGTGAAATATTTTAATGTTCTTAATTAAATTAACAAAATAAATGTTTTTTAATTTTGCTTTGTTCTCCTACTCCTGAAACCCCAATCAAACCAAATTCTAAGTCCTTCCCTTTTGTACCTTGTAAGCAACAGCTATGGGACTTCCATCATTTAATTAGGAAGACACTATTTTTAGCATGGAAAGTGAAAATTAGTAAAATGCAGTTGAGGATGTTTTTAATAACATTTGTGCAAGTCTGTAGTTAACATGTACCTTCTATATGTACCTTGTGCTTCCATGGTAACTTATTACTTTTCCTGTGCTCTGTAATTAAATTTTTTTCAATACATATAACACTGCATTGTCAATGTTCTTATATTAAAATGTGTTAAATTGTGCATAGAATGTTCTTTCATAAAATGAAAGGCAAAACCAATCTTGTCCTTTATTAAACACATTTTGTGATTTAGTGTATTAGTGGGAGGAGATATGCTGTTGAATTGAATGTTGCTGCTTTTAACATTACTGTTCCCGGTTCTATATGTATATATTTTTAAGTAATCTAAGTTAATATAATAGCTTAATTGGAGAGGCTTCTTGTCAGGGGAAAGTGTTAGTTTCAGTACTTGAGGTTTGGGAATAGTTGACATAATATTAACTATAATAAGAATTAGGTAAATGTATTTATAGAAGTTTTTATGTGTTTATACGCGCCTTAGGTATTTTAGCTTTGTGCTTTGCTCTCATTAAGAATCTGAGCGTTGCTGCTTCTGACCAACTGTACATGCATCTGTACACGTAGCTTGTGCTGTGTGCGAGGCTCGCGTGGGACGCGCTCTGCCGTGGCCTGTACATATAGAAGATTAAATAGATATGCTTTGGCTTGTTTAGAAATTATATATTTATTTAAATGTATATTTTGCTGTTAGTGTTGGAAGTTTTTAGCTCGCTGTAACTAGGTGAACATTAGAGAAGACAAAAATAAGAATTTCTATGCGTCTGACTTTCTGTCGGTAATAACAAGAGCACGGCATACTTTGTTTTTCTTCCCCGTCCCTGGGTAGGGAGAGATGGTCTTTTAGAAGTTGAGATCTCAGCAAAGCTCCAACATCAGTACTCGAGTGTATTACTTTAAAATAAAATTCAGTTGGCTTCTTTTTCCCGCTTCCTCTCTGTCCCTCCAAACAATCTGTCCTTCAAAGTGTGAAACACTGTTCACCTTTTGTATATCTGGCTGCCATTGATGCCTGTAAACATATTCCATGCTTGATTTAAGGTAGTGTTTTACAAATGTAAACCATTATTCAGAGTATACTGAACTCTCCTGCTTGATAGATTAGCCAAGGAAGAATTACAACTCGGGGACGTCTCTCCATGTAATACACAGATTAGTGAACCAAATCAAAAGCTCCCTGTAACCTAATCAAGACATTTGATTTTAAATGTCTTGTTTTCCTAAAGTATCTCTGAACAAGATGCTGTGTAATCTGAAGCAGAATTACACACATCACTTTGAATAATGCCAAGGGAATGGATCCAACTCTAGTTAAACTTGACATTTTATTTTATTTTATTTAAGTACAATAATCAAATCCTGCTAATTGTGTGCTGCTTAAGTGGCAGCATCAATTTTTAACGCTCCTAGTTTAGTTTGCATTAGTAACATTATATAAAAAATTAATGCCTTGTACTCAGTCTGCTGTCCAAATTGATGCCTATTGTTTTTAAAAAGAGAAGGGTCGGTCTGTCTGTCTGCTTCCTTCTTGCAGTGCTTGTTAGTTGGGATGGGCTGCCCCTGTGCCCGGAATCGGTTGTGTGTTATCACACATGCAGACACTCGTGCTGTATGGAGACAAGTGCATCCAAAAACCTGCATCTCCCGCTCAGCCAGTGACAGATGCATGCTTAGCAGGAAAGTTGTCTAAATATTGATACGGCTACAACAATCTGTCATACCAATTGAAAGTTAAACTCTCAACTCTCAATAATTAGTGCTTTCAGTGAGCGGCTTTATTTATTTGCAGATCAAATTTTTTTCATTTGGGTTATTACAGCCTAATGGGAACTGTTCCTATTAGGCGGGTCTATCGCAAATATGCAGTCTTTTCCTCCCAGTGGTTGGAAATCAAGGTAAACAGTCTCCTCTCCTGGACTAACTTTTTTTTTTTCTTTTTCTTTTTCTTCCAATTATCAACTAAGAGGAAACTAGTTGTTATGCTGCTGCCAGCAACCCCCTATGCCCTCAATGCTCAGAGGGTTAAAAGGTATTATAATTTGAACAGAAGTAGTCTCAGGGCCTACAGCTGGCTAATAACAGAGCTGTATTGAGCGCAGGCGAGCCCCACAGCTGTGACTTTCGCCACAAGGCTCAGACTAGACAGCAGCTCTAATCAGCTGGGCCAGGCGGCCGCTGGGGCCCGTGTCTTTATCGGCCAGATGGTGTGAATTTAGACACTTTTGTTATGCAATTGCAGGGAGGAGTTGAGGAGAAGAAAACAAAACAAAGGCCACCATGCTGTGAGCTTATTTGAGTTTGAAATTAGAGACAGATTTTTTGGGGAAAGGGGGGTGGTTAGGGAAGGGAAGTTGAGGGATGAATTTTAAAACCATTTTAGTCAAGTGTGAGGGGGGCAAAGGGTGCGGGTCGCCTCTGCCATGAACCTTCTGGGGTGTTTGGTTTGTAGATGTGGCATGGAGTGCGATGGGTTCGGGGACTGGCTTTTCTGGTTTGTTTTTCCAGGAATGTTCATAATATATTATTTTTCTGTCTAGATCTAGTTAGAGGGTAAAGTAAAACAACTCAAAGCGCAATAAGAAAAGGTGTAGAGAAGACTGGTATTTGGCCTTGATATCCTTCTTTTAAGCAAATTAGTACGCATGAAGATATGTTTCTATGACACTTTTGTATTAGGACCTTAAATATGGCTGAAGTCATAGCATTCATTTTCTTTAATTGAGCATTATATCCTTGATTCTGGACCACTAGAGTTTGGGATTTTTGCCACTGACTTAAAATGGAATGGATCAATTATGTTACAGGCAGCACTTGTTTTACAAGGGCAGTGGGAATAGAAGTACCTGAGTACTGGGTTGAAATACTTGGAGATGAGACAGTGGTTTAAAGTTTTGAGAGGTACTTTGCTAGAGCTTCCACCTGAAATATCCTTAGTCTTTAAAAACACTCCGGCTGATGTGTAGACTACTCATTCACTGGAAAAGAATGACTGTTTTCCCTACTAAAGAGAAAATGTTTCATATATCTTGAGGCTGAAAATGTGTTGTGGTCCAAGGAAATAATCTAGCCATCTAGCAGAAATCTGTTTTCCAAATGAGGACTGATAAGAAAGTAGATATTTGTAAGAAGATTGGAAGACTTTGGCTGTAAGTTACAGTTTTAAAAAGAAAAGTCTGAAATGTTGCTAGAAGTGCATAGCTTTGGTAATTGTGCAAACTAAAATGAAACAAGATATGCTAGTTTCAGATCCCAGATACATTGCACTCCAATCGCAGGGTATTCCTTCTGAGCGCTTAGTCCACAAGGAAGCGGCAGCGTCTCTGGAAGCGTGGGAGATGGAGTGCAGGTCGTTCGGCTCGTCCTTCCCCAGCGGTGCTGCGTGTGATGCAGCCGGCTATATTCTTGTTAGGAGTATCTGCATGAGTTATATGACTATAGGCCATCTCTTTTAGTATCATTGCAAGGAGAGGAGAAAACGGCTGTTTCAGCTAGCTGTAAAAAAATATAACATTACTACAAAAATATTTTAAAATTTGCACTCCTTTGTTGTTATATTATAGTGGTATATTCGGTTAGAAACCAACAAGGCATTTGCTCCTGGTAGTATTTGCAATGCAATGAAATATTGGACCTGCCAAATTCATACAGTTCTAGCTTTTTTTCTTTCTTTCTCTTTTTTTTCCCCTATTGAAAATAATACCATATGTCTGTTGTTTATTACAAAATTTGCACTCTTTATAAACAGTCATAAGGCAGTGAAGCACATATGACATACTAAAAGTTAGGAGTTGGAGAGAGTGGGGAATTCTTAGCTAGTGTGAATTATCATAGCTTTACTGGAGTCAATGGAGCTGTGACAATTTACAGCTGCTGGAGGGTCTGCCCCAGGGATTTTTAAATATTTAGTGCATCCTTTTATTTTAAAAAGGACTAACGTGGATGAGTAAGTGCAGGTTTGAGGCAAAGGGAATGTAGAAATGTTGAAACAGTGCTGCTATTCAAATAGATTTGCTAGTTTTATCATCTTGTGGGCAATTTCAGCTTGCGAAGGGAAAGTTTTGGTGCACAGTAACTTATGGATAAAATGCATACATTTGAACATTTTAGTACCTGAAGGAGTGTGTGTTTTTTTTTTTTTTTAAACACTTATTTTAGGTAGTTATAGTTGAATACTATGCATTTCAAGGGAAAAAAAAGCTTCTTTATTCTTTTACTATATTTTGTACAGCTTTCAGTGAATTCAAGCTTTTTTTTTTTTTTTTAACTGCTGTGGTAAAAATTGGTGAAAGCTGAGGGATTCAGTTTGATTTAATTTCACAGATGTATTCAGCCCCTGTATTGCCATACAGAAAAGTTAACTATCTCTTGATTTTGTAGAATTTAAATTCTGTAAGTTTAAATAACCTCAGATGTGATGAATTTATTTTGGAGTGGCACTTGTGTAACTGAGGACATAATTTGCCTTTTGAAGCATATGGAAGTTCTGGTACAGAGTATGCTCAAAAGTACCATGATTCTGCTCTGGAGTTTTGTGTTCCTCTTCCTTCTCATGTTAGGTTTTGTCAGAATAAACTATCTGAGCACTGGGACAGCTTAACTTCTAACAGACTTTGTTGCTATAAGGTACATTTTTAGAATGGAGAGAGAAATTCAGATCAAGGCTGCTTTTTAGTAGCTCTGATACTCAGCTGGAGTAAATGAAGGGATCATCACTCTCATTAGTGAGCGTAGCAGTGGAAATCAAGTAATGATCATTCTCTTGAATTTTCTTGAAATGGGGCAAAGAGATGTAGCAGTTTAGTTCTTGTTTCCCTGAATGTTTCACTGAATTTAATTCAGTGGGACTGAAGAGTGCTGAATAGCTCCTGGGAGTGGGTTGGGGTTGTATTATTCTGTACTGTCTCATGATACGTGTGTGTATATAAACATACATACACATACAGTGTATAAGTGTGCATGCACATACATACATGGAAACCATTCTGCAATGTGTACCTTATTGTAGGCTCCTCAGGACAGCAGCATTGCCTTTTTTTTTTTCAGATCAGATAAATATATTAATTTTTACTCCTGTATTTTAGGCAAAATAATTGCTGCCGTATTTCAGGTAACAATTTAATAATAATGATTTAAATGCACCCAAATTATATCGTAGACTTATTGGAGCTGGTTGCAATTTCTGTACCATCATGTAGGTGGCCACACAATCAAAATCAGGTATAAATGTAAGCATAATATCCAGGGCTGCTTATCACAGAAAGAGTTTCAGAGACTTGCAGATGAAATTCGAATCTGGAAATTTTCTCTTCAGATCCTTAATAAAGTCTCACTGTATGTTCAGTTTCTCTTTTTCATTGGTGTTGCTGTACAGTTGAAGTTTTCTATGGACATGTGGAAAATTTAGAGTTACTTTATATTTAATAAACAAAAAATCAGATATTAAAGCAGTAGGTTGCTTATAGTTAATTTTAATACCTTCTTTTAATGGACTTTTAGCCATACACATGATTCTTATGTCTGTAATGTGGTTATAACATCTGTTAATCATTTATAAATCCTTTATAAATAGAGCCTTAGTCTAAAGTGTGACCATATTGCTGTTCATTTTGGCTCAGAATTTCAAAAAAGACTAAAGGGAGCCAGGTGCCAAACTCCTGCTGAATAGACCAGGATTTGGGCACCCAATTCCCTCAGTCTCTCTCTATTCTGAAAATGCTAGCCAGAACTTTCTCAGCTGCTTTTTTAGGGCTAATGCTGAATCCTGAAGCTCACCAAACAAGACTTTCAGGTGGTTGCTTTACTATCAGCTCACGATAATTCTTTAATCTCGTTTTGTCCCTCCCTATAGTCGGTGCTGTGAGAAGAAAAGTTGCGGCAACAGAAATGAGACTCCCTCTGACCCTGTGATCATTGACAGGTAGGAAACAAGTCCTTGTTTTTGCACAAAAGCAAACCCAGAGAGCGGTGTGTGCTCTGAGGCAGCTCTGGGGCTTGGTGGCTGCAACCTCTACTGCTCTTAGGTGCTTGTGAGTCGTGACTCTTTAGAAAAATGCTAGCCTAAGAGTTGGTGGGTTGGTTACCTTGAGTCCGTTTGGATTTATCTTGAAGGAGCTGTTGATATATATATATATATGTGTGTGTGTATATATGATATTCTGTGTGTCTATCATTTTCATTGTGACCAAATATTCTACGTATGTGTGTCTGAATGTTGTCTGTTTGCCAGGGATATGATCCAACTAGATCACTAAAACAGGAAAAAGCTTTGAGCAGCTTGGTAGCTTCATTAATATTCTTTAGCAAAATAACAATATTTTTGTAGAAATATAGGGAGGAAGGAAAACATGATGGCATCGTTTTGGGGTTTTGGGATTGCTCTCTTTGCCTATGTGTGTGCTGCTTTCTCTGGAAATTGCAAGCGAAATCTAGAGTCCAACAGAGGTGATAATAGGAAGGTAGATGAGAGAAACAAGGGAGATTGCCTATTTAAAGATTTTTACCTTTGTTTTAAAGGTGGGATCGCTAAAACTGGGTATTGGCCCCAAAGGAAAGAAAAAAAAAAAAGTGCAGAGCTGCACTTAAAGAAATTGCAGTGGTGGTAACAGATATGCAAAGGACATACATGGAAGCACTGAGTGTGCTTAAACCGGAGCAGTTGCCATGCAGCAACCAGTCTTTGCAATGTGGCCGTTCATAAACGTGCTGAAGCCCGTCCGGGCAGTGCAAGCCTTGAACCAGGCCTTCATCTGCAGGCAGAGTAAAGCTCTGAAGTCTCTTGTGTCAGCTGGACTTCCAAGGGAGGCCAAGAAAGCAAAGCGGGTGCTTTGTGAGACTGCATGCAAAGATCTGTCAGTGCCTCAGAGAAAGAAGGTCCTTTCCTTGGGCTAGTGCCTAGGCGGCTACCAAACGTGAGCAGAATTTCAGGCACGAGACAAGTGGCATCAGCCACACAGGATAGAGCATTCAAAATGCCCCCAAAATGTATGATTATCTTGCAAGGTGATGTTCAGGGTGTTGTACTGTTTTACCTGTTTAATGTTAGAGCCATGCCTTACTGTGTTTGCCAAATCATGAATTTTGCATCTCGTGTAATAAGGAAGAAACAGTTCAGCATTGGGGTGGGGGGGGAGACAGGTCTGCCGTATTGTTATTGGGGGTTGTGTGTGTTTTTCTCTCAGTTGAATTCCTAAAGTTCTTATGCTGAACAAAACATTGCTGCTGTTCCCAGACCTTTCCTCTGGAAACTGGATTTCGATCCTCAGGACCTTGTAGTTATTTTCCCCCTTCCTGTTGGCTACTAGCACTCTTCTGCACGGAACGACAAGGTGGTCCCTCGCCTCCTCGCCTGGCAGGGTGGCTGGAAGGAGCGGGGCTTGGGGGCTGCCGTGTCGCCCGCCGTGTCCAATGGTGTCAGCCGGAGGGAGGGTGGAGGCCTGGGGCCAGCGCTGCGGTGCCCGCTGAGGCGGCTGCGCTCCCTGCACGGGAGCCCCCTGCTCCTGAGGGCTAGCCTTTTAGTATGATTTTGAGAGAGGTGCCAAACCACAAACTGGTGACACTCTTGGTAGAGTCTCTAAAAAGAAGCTGCAGAGCCTGGGTTATCTTTGTGTGCTGTAAGGGCCCAGCGTGTCAAAGCATAATTGAGGCCATGTGCCTGGAGATTTTCCCCCTGCTCACGCGCAGGGGTGCGGGCTGTGCCGGGCTGGCTGGCATGGGCACGGGCACCAGAGCTGCCTTCAGCAAGGCCAGCCGTGCCGGAGGAAGCGTTGGGGCTGTGCCGCTGTGCACGGGACGCGCTGCGTGTTAGTGCTCTGCCACGGGAACGGGACTGGCCTTTGGGTGTGCCCTCCCCTGCTCCCCCTTCCTGCTCCGCAGAAGGGCACGAGGCCGGATCGCTCAGCGTCCCTCTCACTCCTGCCTCTCTGCAAAATCGGACTTGGAGGACCTTTGGCTCTCCCAGTTTTTTCTCTTAAAGTCCCTTGGGGATGGCTGAGATTATCTCTTGTGCCCCTTTCAAAATGAACTCATAAAGCAGACACAAGGATATTTCCTAATGCTTGGAGGTAGAACATCATGAAGGAACAGAGCTGCATCAGGTTTGCACTGAGGCTTAAAGTGATGGGATAAGTCACGTAACCTGCCTCAGTTTCCCCCTTAAAGTGTTAGCAACTACCTATATGAAGTGCTTTCAGTTCCTTGAATAATACTATTTTTGTTTTCCATGTTTCCTGCTCCAAGGCAAATTTCCAATACATGGTGCTCTTGGAATTGTTCCCTTCCTCCTTGTGAGGCTGCCAAGGTGGAATAAATGTGTGGGATGTGCTGCTGCTGCGGGGCGCAGAGACACGCAGCCCTGCGCGGCTCCCCCGTGCTCCAATCCCCCTTCAGAGGCTCCCAGGCCCACGCTGATCTCTTCGCTTGTCCTGGGGAGTCGCAGTCCTTTGTTCACTGCTAAATCCTACTCTCCTGCAAAGAGCTGCTGTTGTGCCATCTGTCTCTTTATGAATTTTTTAATAGACTGGATGTTTGGGGAGAGTCAGTAACTTAAAGAGCACTATCATAGCCGTTGGACAAGTGCTTCTCATAGCACATTCATTCTTTCTCTCTCTTTCTGTCTGTCTTTTGCAGCAACCCAAAATTTCCTTACTAGTTTGCAGTGCAAAGTGTCTTGAGATCTTCGAAACGTGGTCATGTAGGCTTGTAAGCAGGGCAGACTGTGGGCTAGTTTTGTTTGGAGTCATTTAAAAAGTTACTCTCCTGCAGACTGTTAGTGTTCTCTGGGCTGAAGGTTACTGCTTCTGAAACTTCAAAAAATCAATGCAGTTAGATTAAATCCCTGCTGATTTCAGGCCCAGGTTTCTTAGGGAGCTAGCGGATCTGGAACCTCTTTTCCCACAGCTTTGTGGACGTGAGCTCCCTGCCGTGGCATGACGGGCTGCAGCCATTTTGTCCTCGAGGCACCTGACATGGGCCCAGGCCAGGAAGGACAGAGGCCTTTGTGGCTGCGAGAGAGCGAGACACCGTGTCAGAAACAGGGATTTGGAGGGGCCGGGAGGGAGGTGTGGGAGAGGCTTCACCAAAGCCAATTCCCTGCAGCTTCGGTACGTCTGTGTGCAACTCAGCCAGCACATGTTCTGGTCTCAGAACTGTAAGGTGAATACAGTTAAGTTGGAGCTAGGATGTATTTAAAGGAATAAAACACGGCTATTACTACTGCTCTGTGGAGGCCTTAAGAAAATTAGTCTAGTGAAGACAAGAGCCAGAGGATTTTAGCAGCTCTATATGAATCAGATGTGCTTCAGTGATGCTCTAGTGCAGGATGGCAAACATAGATGAATTCCAGCCTTGCTAGGTAAATTGTGCTTTAGCTGAGATTAAAAAAACATTGACTGCTTTGGCTGGGCTTATCCTGACTGGGCGATGCAAAGTGAAAACACTGTGTGTGGGGAAAAATCCTTTTCCCCGTTTAAATTTATTGGAGTTTGATCACTGAAATAGACTGGATAAAATTCTCCTAAGTGCAGTGTTCTCATAAACAGCAAGTGAGGAGGTTAAATGCCTGCACAGACAGCATAAGGGATCTCAAAAGGACAAGTGGCAGAACCATGTGGAATCATCAGAATCGATAAGGTTAGTAGTAGTAGGGAAGAAAGTGGAATGAACTTTCCCATGAATTAAAGTGCTGCTGGAGTAGAGGCTGCTGTTACGTCCAGTATGCAAACAACACAGAAGAAATCCTCTGTGTGCAGCATAGCATTAGATAGTGTGGCATCTCTACAGCCCGTTTGGAAAATCAGTCTGCATTCCCCTCCATCCGTTTGCACTCATTATTGATCATGCCAGTGTTCCAGAATAATTTCGTCTGAATGAAAGCCATTTCCTCTGTGTATTTGTGACCTAAAATAGTCTCCCTTATTGCCTTTCCCCTTCTCTTGGCCTCTGTCTAGACCTTGTTTTATAGACTTGTCACTTCACGTGCCCTAGCATTTCGTGTTACTGCCTCTTGCCCCGCTTTTGAACCTTTTGTTTCTATCCATTCCCTCCTTGGTGTTTCTGACACCATCTGTTTCTGGTGGATCTTGCATACTTTCCACCCTGTAAACATCCCAGGATTTCAGCCTCTCTTAAGTGTGCTGCTTCCTTATGAAGACCTTCCAGTTAATGAGTGGCCTGTTTCCCACTCCAACAATTATAGGCAAAATTTCTCTTCCACATGGGACTTCACCCAGAGTCTTTGTAAAATAAGAAGATTTAGATTAAAAGTGCTCAAGTGTCCAAAACTCACTTAAATCAGTTGGAGCTGGACTCATAATTTAAAAGATATTGAAAGCGTACATGACTTGCTCAAGATCTTATAGGCGGTCTGTAATACAGCTGAACCCAAGCTGTGTTCAGGTTGGGTCATGTAAGCCCGTCGTGGATGTTCCCTCTCGGGGCGGCTCTCCGGCCCGTCCTGCTCTGGGTCGGAGCGCCCATGTGCTGCTCTCGTCACCACCAGCTCTTTCTCCTTTCCCCCCCCTCTCCTTTCCCTCCTCCTCCTTTTCTCCGTTAACTTGCTTCCCAACTGGGGAGCCCCCTGCTTATTTCTCTGTGGGCGTCACATTTATAACTCCATGTTTGGTGGCTTTTCCTTCACGCGGAGTCCATTGAGCTTGTAAATTGTATTGGATCAGTGGGCCTATAATGAGGCTTCTAAGTCCGAACAGTGCAAGTCTGCTGGGATTTTATTGTTCATAAAGCTTCTTCCCTGGGGAGTGATGGAGCCATTAGGTGTGAGCTGTGTTTAATATTTGGTCATGACAGGAAGCAATAATTTTCTATCTTTTACTGTTGTTCTTGAGCTGGTTTTAAGCAGTCAGCTTATCTGAGTCTCAATGATTGTGAGCCCATTAGGCAAAGTGGGCTACTTGTTCCTATGCGAATTTGCATCTTTCTTGCAAAGGCTGTGTCAATAAAACAAAATAAAAGGTAGTAACTTACTGCCCTGTGGGGGCTTTTACTCACTCTCTTGCCCAAATGCTCCCAAAAGCTGCTGCCCTTGACAGGAGGTGACTGAGAGCTGATTTCACCAGGTCATGCTATTTCTCACACTGAAGAGATTTTGTATTTATACCAGCAGAGAGCAACAATCAGGACTCCTATTGTATGGCATTTTATGGATTTCGGGATCCGTCTCAGTCTTGTGGAAATCTGCATCAAAACTTTCGTTGAAGGTTGTATTCAACTTTTGGAAATTTGCTATATGTAATTTAGCAAAAAAATTATCCAAATTAACAATTTTTGATGCTCATTTTTTTCCAAGTCCCAACTATAAAGCATTCTAAAAAGGATTCATTTGCAGATGACACTACATCTAACAGAAATACTTTCATTGAGTTATTCAAAAATAAAAGAAAATCATATTTTTAATCTACATTCACAGTGTATTTACATTCAAGGTAAAATAGATGTGTGGGGTAGAAAGACCATCTTGTTACTGTCAGTGCGTTATGAGCCTGACAGATGCCGTTTCTCTGCTCTGTGTTCCGGCAGAAAGTTTTCTGTTTGTGGAGAGGTTTTACTCCTCTCCTGCTGTGAAGCAGCAGAGTGGGGCAGCCTTCAGCTGCAGTTCTGCAGCGGCAAGTGCAGAGGTGGGACGTGCCCGTGAGCGAGGCTGTTACAGCCATGTAGGAAAAGTTGTTCCCTGGATATGAGCAGTTCTCGGCGAAATTAATGTAGACAGTGTTGCATAAGACACGGTTTCTTCGCAGGCAGAAAGCAGAACTCCAAGGCAAGGGGCTCTTGTGAGACAAATACCTCTTCAGGTGAAGAGAAATAGAATAGGATGAGGAAGTTAAACTGATCTTATAAAAACCATTGTATGATGTCCTTTTTCCTTTAGACTTTTTCTTTATTCAAGATCCTCTAGCAAACTCAAGAGGGCTAGTCCTAACCCATTCCCATTGCAAGATTTAATGTACTTTAGTGGAAGGGATGGAGATTAGGATGTCTGAAGCCAGTTTTGCACACTTCCCTTTCTGTGGCCTGCAGAACAATTTGGACTAATCATTTCCTCCTTACGCTTTATTTTGTTTCTGTGTGGTATCAAAGGTCTTGCAGTTTAAATAGAAATAGGGGCTGTTCTGCAAGTAAGATGGCATAAAGGAGAAGGAAGGTGGTCTCATGTTGTCTTACCGAATCGCCTGGTGCCGCTAGCCAAGTTGTAAGGACAGTTTTCATGACACCCACAATACTTGTCCACATTGGCTGATGAAAGTGTTTGGAGCATCTTAACAGATAGTGGAGGATGAGCAGAGACGTGCACACAGGTGACCCGATCCTGAACAGATCATTCTAACTTACATGTTCAGATGGCATCATGTCAGCTGCCATGGGGTTTAGTACATACGCTTAAGTGCATATTAATTGTGGGCTACGTTTTCAGGAGACAGATTGAGCTGGCAGAGGTTGACTTAAGGCAGCTTTGCAGTTCAGTGCATCCCAGCATTGTCCCTGTGTGACCTGCAGAGATCAGTGAGCGAAGCCCCTGTAACTGCAGCCCTTGCAATGGTGAGCCCTTCTCCCTCTGCTCCGTTTGTGGTGTGAAGACAGAGAAAGAAAGAAAGAAAGGAAAGTAAATAGTCTCGCTGAAAGTGTAAATCCCAAGCAAACTAAAATGATACAATTGATTAGTATCAATCCTGTCAGGACTCGGGCTCTGTAGCCTGGCGGGAAGGTGCTCCTCTGGCAATCCTTCCCTTTTGTTTCTGGTGCTCTCCTCCAAGAGCTCGGTGCCGTTCTCCGCAGGACATGCTGTCGTTTCTGCTCGCTTCTCGTGCTGATGGCTGCAGCACCAGGCTGTGTTCTCGCCCTGATTGTTGTGCTGCTCCCTTGCTCCAGTCAGGTCTGTTCTGCCCCAGGGAGAGGTTGTCCACAACCACACTCCCACTCTGGGTCTTTGGAGCTCTGAACAAGAGGCTTGTATCAAAAGGAAAGAAAGCATTACCTTGTTCTTCTGGCTGCGTCCAAGAGTTAGGGGTAAGCGTGCTGCTGTGCAAGGTGTGTTTGCGCTTCCAGGATGCACATTCTCCCCCAAAATGCCAGGCCTTAGGCAGATCCCTGAGCCTCTGAAAAGAGGTGGTAGAGGGAGAGTCATTACAGGGGTGTTCGAAATGGATGAAAGCCAGTACATAGTAAATAGAACAAATTAGTTGATGGCATAAAGGAATTAGACTTGAAGCTGAAAGTGTTGATGCTAGTACAAATTGGATTTAATTATTTTTGAAGAGATACATTTAAGTTTTCTTAAGCAACACTGATAAAAGCTATTTCAGCAAATGGGCCCCGATTCAGCAAAGCAATTAACACTTAGTATTGGTTAGCACCAACACCAAGAGGCATAAGTATTTTGTTGAAATTTAAATTCTAAAAAGAAAAGGGAAACTGTTAGGACTCCCATCTGGGCTTCTGGTATGCTTCACATTTATGAACTTTTTATCAGAAAAAGTTTTAGAAATGTCTTTTTTTGAAGTTGTGAAACTTGGGATTCTTGTGTCCTTATAGGAATCTGAGAAAGAAAAAATGATGTACTGGAAGGTCTGGTAAAAAACGAAGAGGTCTGTGACCTTCGTGTGTGTTTTGTCCCGTGTCCTTAAGCTATTATTCTAAATAGCTTTAAATGTCCATTGAATTCATTGCCCCTCGAGCCCACTCCAGTAAATTTATCTTAGATTCAAAACGAGATTGTGTTAGATCTTAAATTTGAGCCCAGGTGAATACTTGATAGTATTGATGTCCTGAAATGGTTCACTTAATAGGAACATCTGTGCTCAGTGCCTTAAAATATTCACAACTTGCAGAGTTGAACTCACACCACGTCATTCTACTTCATGTTGACAAAATATCCCGTCAGTCAAACTCACTTCGTTAAAGCAGGGTAAAAAGTGTAAAAAGGTAGACAGTGTGTGTCAGCAGCATGAGTTGATGTAGAACTTCCCTCCCACCCCCAATCCTATTTTTGTTAAAGAATTTTCTTTTTTCTCCCTCCTGCCTCACTTTATCCCAAGCATTTACCAGCATTCCTTCAAACATCTGGTTCTCCCATTTGCTAGTTTGACTTTTGTATGTTCAAAAAAAAAAAAAAACAAAACCCTCCCTGTTAGTTTCTTACTGTTTAGCTAAACAACATAGAGTAGTAGCCCTGCGTGGTAGCTTGTCTCAGACCGTGTGAGGTGGATCAGGGCTGTGCTCATGCAGAGCACTGCAAGCACTAGATACCCGTCTGCAGAACGGGATGTGGTGGCAGCTCCCTGCGCCAGCAGCGCAGCCCAGGGAGGCTGCTGTGCATCTAAGGAATTGGTGTCCTTATCCCAGGAGCCGGAGCAGTGCCGTGCTCCACCCTCTCTTCTCCCGTCACCCATGGGGCCCTGTGTCCCCTACGTACAGAGGTAGCCTCAGTTGTGAGGGCCGTAAAGCTCTGTCTCCAGTCGAGGCGCCTCCTGTCCCCGTCCCCTCCGGGGCAGCGCAGCAGCAGCACGGGCGCTCCCTGCGCTCTGGCCCTTCCCGGCGTCTCCCGGAGCACAGACCTGCCTCTGCTGCGATACCTCTATTGCGCGTCGGGCCGGGGCAAAGGGAGCCGGGCGTGTTCCGCTCAGCGCTACGCTCGCTCTTTGCTGCTCATTCAGACCCACGGCTGCGGCGAGATACTCCTCCACTGAGGAACTGTCAGAAGCACTTTGGGTCATGCTGGCACTGCTGCCTCAACCCCGCCTGGTACGTGGTTTCGCTGGATATGGGAGAGCATCTCCTTGTGGACTCTCTGCTTAGTTCTGTCTTCCGTAATATGGGTCCAACACTTAGAAGTGTAAATCGTGGAGCATTAATCTAGAGACAACTGTAGTGCGTTGTGTTATGTGAACTTTTTGGAAGGCACTGCTTAGGAGGAGAGATGCCAAAGTTTGTTAATACATGGAAAAAAATAAGCATCTGATTCTTACGCCATTACTCCTTTGCATTTTATTAGGCATTTTTAAGGCGTTAACATGCCTTTTTTAATTACTGTTCTTACTATGTTAGTCCCTGTAAAAATACAAAACAAAGCTGTTCTGCAGTTTTAGCCCTTTTTTGTTAGGTTCCGTATCCATGTCCCAAACCATCTTTTATAATAGCCCCACATTTAGCAGGTGGGGACTGGGTCACATACCTGTGCAGTCTAGTGGGGACTTCCTAGATTGGGAGTACTGCATCTGGATCACTGTGATGATCCATACGGAAAACTTTCCACCAGCATTATCCACATATCAGTCCACCAATAAATTCATCGATTAAGAACAGTTCCTCCCTTCTGCTATTGCAAATTTGACGCCCTCCGCAGGCTCGTCTCCCTCCTAAGCCGTGTTTTCTGGGGAGTTCGCTATTGTTTAGGGAGCGCGGCCGTCACAAAGCAGAGGGCACGTCAACATGACCTTTAGCTGCTACGAGGAGGCTGCTCAATAATTCACGTGGCCAACTTGATTTCGGGGTCCGCATTTGTTTTTTCCAGTCTCCTAATCAAGATGCTCATTTAATTCTATTCCAGCACCTGTTCAGCAATTAACACCCTACAATTTGCATCTTACCCTGACATTTGCTATCTTTCCAATTAGTTTTTATATCAGTATAATTAGGTAGGGTTATTACAGTGCATCAAGCAGGGTCGAGGATATTCCCAAGCCTTTAAGCTCTTTCCCAGATTTGTTTAGGGAAGCCACTAAGGGTAAACGGTTGATTAGGATCACTGTTTTTCTTCTTCATTCAGATCAGGCGAAAACTGTTTTCCCATGTGGCTCATGAAAGATCAGGAAATATGTCAGTGTGTAAGAACTAATATTATGTAGTTCATGACTTTTGGGGTGAATTTACAGGGGATTATAAATAAGGGTCATGCTGTGTAGCCACTTGCAGTAGCATTCGTGAAGGGACAACATGATTTGCTTTATCTTAATGATAAGCAAATTGTAACAATGATTTTAATTTTTAAAATCATTTTTTGAAGTTAACATGTGGGCATGGAACAAGCACATCAAAATCAGAGAGCAACCTGACTGTCGTGAACAGTTGTTTAATCAGTAAAGCCTATGGGAGTGTAACACCTTTTAATTTAAATTTCATGGAATGAAGTTCCCGCTGTCCAGCCGGGCTTAGACTGTGGACTCTGAGTCAAGACGTCTTGCAGACGGTGCATGTCCTGGTGGCGCAGGGAGCCTTCCTCAGGCAGCTGCCCGTAAACAGGCGGCCGCTCGCTGCCAGCGCTGAGCGTGCATCCAAATACAGTGCTAATGGGAAGGGGCCTCACATTAGCAGGGCGACTGTGACCTCAACAGTAAGATCTGTAGCGTGGTTCCCTGCCTGCTGCTGCTTCCTTACGGTTGTCTTGAAGTTCTCCCCACCACCACCCTCAGCCCCCTGCATCCCTCTGTTCCTTAGGTGGGTACGGAATGCGGTATCAGGAGGCGATCGCCCTTGGCAGGATCGCAGGGAAGAAGAGTGGGACTGTAGGAAGATGGAGCACATTGTACTGGCAGAGTGAAGAGGTGGATAAAAACAGGCTCGACTGTTGCATTGCTCCTGAGTCGGGTGGCTGTTTTGAGCCTTTTTGCAATATATTTAATGATGCTCTGCAGCCTGGGATGGGTAGGTATATTGGGAGCCCAGAGGAATCAGCCCACTCACATTCCCTAGAGTGGAAAAGCTGGAGAGGAGCACAAATTTCATGGGCTGGGTTGGTGTGACCTGAGCCAAGAGCTGTGCTAGTGCTCTTAAGTATATAATATATTAATCCTTGCTCTATTTAATTAATATTACATGCTGAAATGAGCTTCATACCTCCTTGTTGTCTTTTTTTTTTTTTTTTTAATTTCCAGCTGGTTTGTATGTTTAGAAAAATGAGGGGTGGAAATGCCTTGGGAACCTGGAGTACAAAGGAAGAACAGGAGCAGAACAGGAGGCTGAGGATGGAGAAGAAACCTGAGGAGGCCGGGGGGATTAATGGGAATGATCAGATCTAGAATAAGAAAATAAGGTTGGTGGTCAGGCAGGAAAGATTTACCAGCGTTAAGAACTAAGGTTTCTGTGGGGGTTTTCAGTCTGAGCTCTTTTCCCCAACTTCTTGATGCCATGACTGATTTTTAAGGTTATATCATGTGCTGCTCTTCATGATTTCAAATTTTTAGGAAAGAGCTTTCCCATCTCTTGGTTAGAAATACAATTTCTAAGCCTTTACGAGGATTTTTACAGCGCTACTGATTTGAAAAAAAAAAAAGTTGGATGCATTTTTGATTTGTGTTTCAATGCAGTATCAAGAGCGTCTGCTTTTCTTGGATGGTGTGTGTGCAAAATGTGCAATTAAGTCACTATCCCATATTAGAAAACTTTAAATGTGGTAACATTTATTTTGGGAAAAAATGAAAACTTTCAGCCTTTAATTTTAATTGTGAATTGATGTTTCCGGAACAGAAACTCATAGGCTTCAGCTGGACTCTTATCTGAGCCGAATCCTGAGCAATATGAAGCTGAACCCCTGATGTTCACCTCTGTATCTGTGTTGACATCTAGCATCTCATGTACTTGGTAGGTGGGTAGAGGAGAGAGTAAGCAAATAGTTCATTTTAAAGTAGTAACCATATCCAGCACTGTATAGGGTAGTGGGATCGCCTGGTCTGCACTAAAATCTCCTGCTCGTCTTCCCTCCCTGATGGATTTCACCTTGGAATGCAAATACGCTCGGTCGCTGTTGAGCGATCTGGTCAGTACAGGGCCTGGTTACTCCCAGTCTCTTCCCGCACACCAGAAATCACTCCGAGTGCTCAAAGGGCAGTGGCTTTTAGCAGAGTGGCCAGAAGATCATCTCAGGCTGCTCATGGTGGCCCAGGGGCTGGTTTTGGTTTGCGTGCGCGTTGCAGCGCTCAAGGGATGGGTCTTGCTGCTCCCTGAGGCCTTTCTCATTCAGCAAGTTGCTGCTTTCCCT
Organism: Tinamus guttatus; assembly: GCF_000705375.1. The sequence continues at coordinate 199,003 of NW_010582690.1, forward strand.
GAAGCCGCCTGCTTACGGGCTTGCACTGAACACTTGGCTCCCAAATTGCTATTTAGACTGAGATCTGCTGTGTTGACTCAGTGTTTAGAATGGAAATTATAATCAAATCTAATAAATGGCTCAGAATTTTTTTCCGAAGGGTGAAGTTGAAGTTATTGAAATTGCTGGCTTTTAAGAGCTTTTCAGAATGAAACTATTTCTAACCTGCTACTTTTGAACTTAAGAGACAGGACTCTAAATCATCATCTTATCTAATGATACATAAAACTAGTGACCTTGTCTTAGGAGAGAGAAAGAAGTCAGTTTGAAGGACTGGTGTTTGGAACATGCTTACAACATTTTTCTCTTTGCACCCGTAGGTTTTGGGCTGCTCTGTCCATGGAATTGTGGACTCAGGAAAGTTAGGTCCTTTCCATGTCTATTAGGTCATGTCGGGCTCTCCCTGGTGTGGCCGAGCTAAGGATCTCTTGCTGTACTTTATTAATATAGTTGCCTGCTGCAACGCAGTGCACTGCTTCCCCGAGGCAGCTATCCAGCATTAACGGGAGTTATGTTCTCCAGCAAAAGGCCGTGCAAGATCCTCACTGCGATGTCTCTAGGAACGAAGGAAAAAGGGATGAGTAAAGTAAATGAATAATAATATTAATGATGTTTGCGAAATCTCTCATCTGGCGCACTAGCCAATGTAATTGCCTTAGTGCTTTGTGTGAAAGCCAGCAGGCTGGTGGAGAAATATAAACAGAAGAGCTACCCTTTTCCTTCCCAATCAAGAAGATAGCCATTAATAAGGCCTCTTTGTTTCCTAAAAATCTAAAAACAGGAGCATGGTGTGTGAGCAGTCAAGATTTGTGTATCTAATCAGCAAGAAAATCAGTAATAATTGTATTGTCAGCTGTATTAAATTTCCTTCAGTTTTGGCAAATCCATTGGAGCTTTTTCAGTTGTGTTTATAGAAATGACATTTTCTTTAACACATATACACACGTATATGCATGTGCGTATGTGTATATATATGTACATGTGTGTAAGAGGGAGAGATCCCTTTGATCTGTTTTTTCAAACTCTAGTTTATCAATGTATTGCTGAACTCAATGCAGAATTCTGCAAATACTTTTTTGAGCTTTATAAGCCAATTTTTTGGAAAGTGCTTAAAAATTTTAAAAAAGAGATTCATTTAAATTTTAGAAGTTCAAACCGAAGTTTAAACAAGGTAAGAATCCCTCAGGAGAGGTGGTGTTAGCAGGCTATTGTATGACTTTCCAGGTTCTCCTCCTTTAAATGATTTTGGATGAGTTCAGTGATTCCAAGCTGTCAGGTGCAAAAGGAGTTGACTGCTGTTTGGCAATGAATTAATGTGTAAGTGGAGGGTCATGGAAAAGATTGGGGAGCTCTGGCAGCGCTGGGGCCGAGCTCGCCGGGCGCTGGGCGACGTGTTGGATGAGGGCGCGAGGCGGCGGAGGGGGAACTCGGAGGGAGCCGGTGCCTGGAGGAGGTGGCCAGATGGGTTCGTTGCTGCTGAGTTTTGTGCAGGGGCAGGGGAGGGGGGTGCGCTCTGCCGGGATGCACTTGAGCACCTTCTCTGCGGGGCAGGAGGCCGGCTCGGGGTGCTGCATTCCTGGCTGCGGCTGCCTGTGAAATAAATCCGGGCGTTGTGCAGCCCCAAGCTGTCAGCAACGCTTTGCGCTGATGGGCTCGGAGAGCTTTCCTCTGTTTGTGGCAGAGGCAGCAGCCGCTAGGGAGCTGTCTTTAGCTCAGATTTCACAGTTAGCTCATTAGACCAATAACAGCAGACACTCACTTCTCTCTCTCTCTCTCCCTCCTTTTTTTTTTTTTTTTCATTTCTCCAAGACTTTCTGAAGCTGGACTGTATTTATGGAGCTGTAGCTAGACAATGATAATTTTATACTTCCCTTTCTGTGTTCTAATAGCCTGGTGAATTGTACATGCATGCTTTTGTCCCAGAAACTATCTTTCCCATTTGGTTATTACTGCTGCATGTTGTGCCCTCTTTCTCCCCACGGAGTTCTCGGTAGCGCGTATGGGGTTTGCTCGGGATCACCCAGTTCTTTGTCTTTTCTCAGAGGCTGAGCTCAGCACTTCGTTTTCATCTCCCACTCCTAAGGAAATTCTGTCGGATTTTTCTTTTTCTTCCTCTTCTGCATTGAAAAGTGGCTATATTGAATGAACTGGCTCCCATTCCTCTCGGAACCTTCCTTCCTCCCTGCCAGCCACTTTCCTCCCAGCTGTGTAAGGCCAGTAACGTACCGTGTTCGTTCTGAGCGGCCTTCTTGCGATCCATGGAGCGGTGCCAATGACAACTGCTGAGCTGAGTTCTTTCTTGTGCCCCCGTGAAGCTGCTGTTTGGCCTCTTTTTGCATGAGTTTACTTGACCAGTTATTCCGTTCGAAAATGGTTTTATATTAGACTTCTGTCTTCCGCTCTTAGTGCTGAGAAGGCTGCAAGTTCAGATAACATTTATAGGAATTGCTTTGGGGAAATGTTACATTATCCCACCAGCCATTGGTAAAAGCTGTTTTGTAGGATGTAGCTGTGCTCTCTGAAGAGATGAGACAATTCTGTCAGTAGAAGACATGGAATAACCAGAGGAATTTTGGAGTTGTAAACTTAATATTTGATACAGTTTCCCTTTCTGGCCTTAACCAAGCTATTCAGTTCATTTGCTTCAATTTCCCTGCCTTTAAAGTGGAAGCATGCCAAATAAGAGCATGCTCGTACTCCCTTGCAAAGAGGTATGATCAAGATTTGCTCTTCAAGAAAGCACCTTTTAAAGTTTCCTGTAGGTATTATTGAAGGAAACTTGAGGACTTAGTGGATTTTTTTCAGAGTATTTTATTGCTGTGAGATAAGCTGATATTATGTTTACATGAAAGACAGGAAAAAAAGAACAAGATTCACTCATGAGGGTAAGCGGGAGCAGTGAGGTGAGCGCTTCCGCCCCCAAGAGAGCCAGGCTGGATGGACCAGCGAAGGGATCTCGGGAGAAGAGGCCCGAGGAGAAGGGGTCTCAGGAGAAGGGGGCCGAGTGTTGTCTCCTCGGCAAGGCCGTGAGCCCGCGTGCCCGGCGCCGCGGCGAGACGGCCTTTTGGACTCATTGCTGCAGCAGCAGTTGAGTGCGCAAGTCCAACACAGCGATATCTGGCAAAAAGCACTGGCAAACTGAGTATTGATTAAAGAGCGAATAAAGTTCCATTTGGTTAATTTTCCCTGCAATAAAGTGCTAATTATATCAGAATGAGAACATTTGTACAGCAGAATGGCGTGGAAGTGACCATGGTTGCACTGCGGGCAAAGCCCTCCGCATCCTCCTGCGCGTTGCACACTCCGAGGAGCTGCTGCACAGTGGTTTCATAGATGCTCTGTGAAATCTAGCTCAACAGAAAAATTAAATGACGATTTCTTTTGTTAGATCTTTCATTGAATCTCTTGTTTTCAGCAAGCAATTGGCCGATCCAAGGAGAATTTCATTAAAATGTCTCATAATGGGGATAATTAGAAATGATTGGAAGTTGATTGATACTTCTTGTTCATAACTGTTAATTTTTTGAACTATTTATGGAGATTTCTTTTTACACTTTCTAGTTTCAGAGAAGTGTTTTTTTTTTTTCCAGTTATTGTAAGAACTAAAAAGAAAAAATATTTTTTTCCTGCCAAGGAACTGGAATGCTTAGAAAAAAAAATAACATTTACAGTACAATACTTCTTGAGGTCAAAATATTTCCTGAAAATAGCATAACTAATAATGGGGATAACTCTGTGTTATGACTGTTTGGGAATTGTTTGTTGAACATTTGAAAGCGGTTTGGGGACCCCTAGATGAAAACAAAGATAGGTTTCCTGGATATTAAGGAATAGGATTGATTAGCAATATTTCTTTAACAATTTAATGGGTATCCTTTGTAGTCCAGTACTTTTCAGTTTTATTTAGTACCAGCTTACCATTTTGCTGGCTCTGTACTAATGTCAGGACAGCTTTCTTAATCAGAAGCGTTTTTGTTCGCAACTTTGGAATCAGTGTAATGGGTTGATTTTTGAAAAGAATGTTTGCCTAGTTTCACCTGCGTCTAGGACTCGAGTTTGTGCCTTTGGAGCATCGATAGAACATGAGAACATGTGCTGGAGCTGTTCTTTAGACCCTCCCGAGAAGGTCAGTCACCTCATCGTAGCGTTACACGGGTCCTTGAGAGGAAATCTGGGTTTGACCTTGGTTCTTTGGAGCTGTTTGGTGCGGGGCTGTGGTTACCGCTGCGCCTGCTCCGTGCCATGCTCCGAGCAGGCGCTGGGCGCAGCCGGCTGTCCTGAGGACACTTGCACGCCCTTCCAGGGTCTTTTTCCGGAGTTATTTCTGAAGACTGAGCACAGTGTAGTCTACTTTCCTGGAAGTAGTAATAATCATGATGCTGTACAGAGTAATACTGTCCTGCTAGGAATATCCCTGGAAATGAAACTTTCATGGATGCATCTGGCATATGTGTTGCAGACAAGATCTTCCCAGGTGTTTTGGGGCTGGTAGTTTCATGCGTGGCTTTCTGTAAAGGAAGCCATGTTTTCTGGTTGTCTATCTCATCTCTTCTCCCCCTAGCCTAGCGCAGTAGTTCTCCTCCTCCGAGGTTAATCTACAGTTGGGGAGAATAAAATAATGAATGCAATGCAGAAAGGAAACTGGAGTTTCTTTTTAGCATTTCAATTTTATTTCTGTCAGATGACACTTCAGGAGCTAGAGGCTGTTAGTGCTCTCTCCAAGGAGCAAGGCTTCTTTTGAGAGAACGACGACAGGGAAATGCAGCAGCAACAACAAAAGTGCACCAGAATCCTTCAGACCTGGGCACTCTCTAAAGAGCTCTGGCTGTCATAATTTACACACCTTGCCTAATTCAGAGCACATGGCTCGGCTACAAGGGGCGTTCAGTAGGCGTGCTGCTGTCTTCCTCTCAGTGGGCCTGCTGTGAGTTTGTCAGCAATGCTGTTAACAATGACAAAGTAGTTCATCAATAATTTTTTTAACACTGATATCCTAGAAGAAAGAAAAATCTTGTGCACTGTTCCTCCGCAGTCTCCTCTCCTGCAGCCTCAGGGAGAAATGCAGCAGGTAATAGAGCCGGACAGCCTTTCCTGTGAGTACTGGAACCATGTTCTTCTTTAATGAAGAAACTGGGGCTTTGTCCTTGGCTACAGCACTGTGTGTGGTTGTTACCAGCAAGAGAGGGTCTCTGGACTGCTGGTGGGCAGTGCTGTGAGTGCAGGGGTCAGAAGTGGCCTCGCGGTGCAGCACGCGGGGGGAAATACTCCATGTGTCGCATCTGTGTCCGTGCCACCGCAGGCAGGGCTCGTGCCTTGCAGCGTGTGTCCCGGCACAGGCAGGTTTGCCAGGACGTCCCTGCTTGTACCTGGAGCTGTGTGGAGGTGCCTGCCCCGCCGCGGCCTGCGCTCCGGAGCAGGTACCGTGCAGGAGAGCATGGGGACGGCTCTGCTTCCTGGGCATCCTCCTCCCCCTGCGGTAGCCAGCGGCACCTGAATGCCGCCTTGCAATGAAACTGTCCTCACGTGCTCTTCCTCACGCCCCTTGGGCTGCCTGTTTGCCTCAGCGGCACTCATTAGGATGGATTAGAAATCAAGGACTGATGGTGATTGTTCAGAGGTAGGTGGAGATAGGCAAAAACGTAACGTGAAAAAATACCAAAATAATCCCTGCAGGTAGCAGGGGTGTAGTTTGTGGGAAATACTCCTCAGCCTCTTGGCAGGACGTTGAGCGTGGCTGCGCCGTGCCCGGGCCGCGGTGCCCTGGGGTGCCAGCAGTGTGTGAAGAGGCAGGGCCCCTATCTCCTGCCCTCCCTCTGCCGAGGGAGCTTGTTCTGACTCATGTCTGGCCTTTGCAACATGTGGTAAGAGTTAGTTAGGAGCAGGAAAAACGGCAGAAAAGGTGGGGGAAGTGTGGGATGGGAAGGTTCCAAACAATCTAATAACCCTGTGTAGAATTGATGCTAAAATCCTAGAGGGATAGTATTTTTTTTTCCTCTTTTTCTCTAGAGTGTTTCTGCAAAGTCAAAGCCAAGAAATTCAAAATTGAGATGGTGGTGTCAGAGAAGAGATGGGAATAGGTTTGCAGGTAAAAAGGTGTGTCAAAAAGTTATAGCTTGGGCTCAGTGGGAACAGTCTTAGGGCTGTTGAAGTTGCAGTTGGTTTTACAGCAGCTGGAGGTCCCTTTCCCTCCCAGACAGTGGCTGCGAAGACTGACTGAAGCAGCCCTTGGCTACAACATCGCATAAGTATTCAAGGAAATATAATAGATATTGTTCTAGCCAAAGTTGCTGAATCTGTGTTTTCATTCAATCCCATCCATGTTTTCCAGCCCCCATGAAAGATATTTTGTAATTGTTTTTAAATTCAAATATTTGTTCAAAAGTACAACTTGCAAAAGTTCAGGCCTGGGTTTGCTTCGTCCTGAGCCTTTCCACTGCCTTCATCCTGAGTTTATGGGAATGGGTCTGGAGAGCATTGCTGAGGGGGTCTTGGTTCTCTGCTTGCTCACGTGGAGCCTGAAGGGAGAGTTGTTTCACTTGAATGTCTTAAGGACACATTGACTTACGTTACCTCTGCGTGGGCTTTTTGGCTGCTCATGTACTAATTTGTTGACACAAGAATACAACCATCTTTTCAAGCAGCATCTGCTTGTCTTTCTTCCATGAATTCTGCATATTTTCTCCTCTGTTTTTCCATATTTTTTCCTCTGTTTTTTGGGCCTGTGTCCAATAGCCTATCCCCAACTCTTCCAAAAAGCGTTTCCGGCAGTTGCCCAACAGCCTGAATGAGGATGACAGAAAAGGGAGGTATCTACATAAAAACAATTGTAAGAGTGTAACACAATTAAAAACACCCCGAGGACAAAACCAAAGCAAACGTGGTCGGTGGAGCCTGCGGCAGGGAAGTTCAAAGCAGTGCCCTGGAGCCCAGCTGCAGCAGGACCCACGGGCGCCCGCTCGGAGCCTCCTTCCCGCACGCTTTGGTCCCCGCGGCCGCGGTGCCGGCAGCAGCTGCAGCGCGCGCCCGTCCTGGGCAGCCGCGGGGAGGCCGGGCCGGGCCGGAGGCACCTTCCACCAGGGCTTTCAGGCAGTAACTTTTAAACCTCGTGGATGTGCCACAGGTTGTCTGCTAGCGTGTTCGTCCTGCAAGTTTCTTAATGAAAACCAACTCGGAGGTCCATAATAAAGGAGAAGTGTGGACTTGCATGCTGCCCTTGCGCGTCATGGGTTGTGAATGGGGATCGTTGAGCTCCTTTGGAAATGAGATCCGTCTTTTCATGCAGTGCCAGATATAGTTCTTAATTGCCCTGTCATAATACGTTATCCCTTTGCTAATAGTTTATTTCTTTGTTAACCTTTACACAGCCGATAACAAATTATACATCATTATCTGAGTTTAAAATAGGTTGTAAATCTTGAAGCCCTGCTTAATACTCAGGTACTTACAACAAGAGAGCGATAAAAGGACATTTAATGACACTCAGAAATGCAATGTGGGAAGTCTTATAAGCAAAAGAGAAGAAAACAGGCAGTTATGAATTGTCTGTGGAAGGGTGGGTTTACGTAAATGATACTGTCTTAAAATGTGTCACTGATCATAGGCAAAAACGGAGTGGAGACCTTTTCTTGTTAAAACTAGGGCAAATAATGTGGCTACATCAAATTTCCATCTCCAGTAATTGCAGCATGTGCTGCCCATCGAATGCGCAGCCTCCTGCACGCGGGACACGTCTGACTTGCATCACTGGTGCAGTACGGCGGGTCCCAAGGCCCGAGCGCCTGGGGCCGCTTCTGAGCTGCGCGTGTCGGCAGGTGTGATGAGGGGCTCTGCCGTCCCGCGCGGACGTGGCATCTAAACGTAGAGCAGTCCCTGCATCTGCAAGGGACATGTAGGATGTGGGCTGGAAACCTCCATGCTGGCAGGCTGGCCACTGCCAGGAGAAGTGAGGATGTTTTTCCTTGGGTGTTGAGAGAACAATTCCCCCATGGATATTTTAATAATGTGCTGCTTGCAGTTACATAAACCATTCTCCTTCCCCTCAGTCCCTTCCCCCGGGGGAAGAAAGGGTTTAGGAGACCTCAGAAACTACATCTGAAAGCATTAATTTATATGCATAGATGCAGTAACAGTTGCATTAGAACTGAAGTAACATATTGCTGCTAGTCTCAGAGTGACAAGATGTCAATGGAGGCAGCCATGATTGATACAATATATTTATCTCACCATGGCCTCTCTTGCACCCAACTTGGGAATAAACTGCTTACAGCAGGACCAGAAAGCATCTAATTCTCCTCAACATTACGTTCATTTCAGTAAGGTTGGGAGCAAGGGGTTAACAGACATCCAGCTCTATCCTTGGGAGTGCGGAATGGGTGTCCTTGGGATTGCAGTGTGTGGGGACCTACATGCACTAAATGTTTTGCTTCCTTGGAGCACAATCCCTTAAAGAATCTAGTTCATCACAGAGTTTTGATCTTCTCTTGATTGTGCCGTAGGAATGGAGACCTGCAACAGCCCACAGCGTTTCTCATGCTGCTTGTTTGAGTGCTGTGTTGCCTAATAATGTGGATTTGGCATCTCCCTGGAGCAGAGCCTACGAAGAGAACATGACAGTTGAAGTGCAGTGGCCTTCACTGCCACCGTATTGCTGGAGAAGGGGGAAGGTGGCTGGGAAATGCGAGCGCTCCTCAAGGCCAGGGCTGCTTGGGCAGCAGCTGTGGCTCCTTGGAGCTGCTTGCCCTCCCTCGTTTATTTCTTACTTGAAGGGGCTTTGGAAAGTTTGTGGTGCACGAGGGGCAACAGGCTGTCAAAGAGGTGGACTCTGAGTGCCATTAAAAGTGTCAGAGGTCGGCGATCTCAAAATTGACACACTTGACCCATTTCCTCACCGCGCTGGACCTCGAGTCTGGAGGGAGCTCTCCTGGGGACGGAGCCAGGGGTTTGAAGCTGAATCTTCAACCCCTTCTTCCCAGGAGGTGTATAATTCGATATTTATAGCCTTTCTCGCCAACAAGGTCTATGGCACCTCGGGGACCCATTCGGTAAAGAATGCTGATTCCCTTTATGAATTTTTGATGGAGGAGGAGGAGCATGGGGGGCCACAAGGGGAACTTGTGAAATGTTAATATTTTTTTCTTTTTAGCAACATTATGAGCAGTCCCTCTGATTGCATTTACCAGGATGAAGTTGCCTGCATTTCCCTTGTTCTCCCTTGCTCCCTCTCACTGCAAAGCAAAGAACACCAAAAACAAACATCCCCCCCAACTTCTCAGTAACCCAAGGATTTTTCAGCTGTTGTCCTCCGAAAATCCAGCTGATCAGTAAACAGCCTCTTTTCCTTGAGCAAGGGCTAAATAAGCCTCCTTTGTTCTGCCTTAGTCTGGTGGTCCATGGGGGTGGCCCTCTGGGGACTGGGAGCGTCTCAGTGCGGGCAGGAAATGAGGCTTTTGCTTTGGCTTAGCCTGTGTGAGTGCACATTGCTTACAGGGAGGGTTTTGCTTCTTCCTATCATACGTGCAAACAAATGTACTCCCCTGCCTTCTTTTTGCAGATGAAATGTTCGCCAGTGAGACTTTAGCTGGTTTTCAGCACAGTTTTATTTATTTTTTCTTAACTGAATTTAAACAAAGTTTTACCTTCTGGCATTTTTGGTTTGTGGATTTGATTGTTATTTTATTTTCCTTAGGATAGTGTGCAGTCCATCTTAAAATAAAGTGAAAGGAACTATTCGTGTTTAATTTGTGTAAGAGAGAGCATAAGTCAAGGGTCAAACATGACGAATGTACCTGAGTTTTCATCAGTAAGAAAAGTAGGATTGGACTTGGTACAAGAAGAAAGATGGGAATGTGGTAGCTCAGAAGGAGATTTTTGAGAGGTAGTGATATATTTTATCTGTATATATTGGAAACTCTGCTTTCTGAAGGAATCGATGTTTGCTATCTGGCTTTTGCATAAAGTAACTGCTTAGAAGTTGGGAGCGTTCAGAGTACCCCGCTCGGGCTGGGGAGGCAGTGAACCTGACGTCGGGAGTGCTGTTTTTCCTGGCGATTGACCCGCACAACAAGGTTTATTGCAACAGCGGCACTGACTGCGTCTGCATTGAACAGACTCTCAAAACACGTATTTAGTGTCGCTCTGGTGCGTGGTGCTGTGGTGTGTGGGCCTTGGTGGAGAAGGAAAGTGGAAAGCGGGACTTTCAGAATTTGGCGTTGCTCTGAGAAGAGCTCGTTGCCCAGGAGCGAGATGAGGAAGGGACAGCAGGGAGTAGACGGGGTCGGCTCTATGTCTCAGTCTCATCTCGGTTTGTGATTTGGAGGAGGGAGAAGAATCTCTGCCTTTGATTTCCCCATCTGTTAACTGTGGATTAAGACACTTTTCCTGCCCCTAGCAGTGTCTCAACTTCCCGGCCTGGACGCGACCTGCTGGATTTCACCTGGTGGGGGCTGCGTTACAGACCTTCCCTCTGGCAAATCTTTATCCTCATTACATCTCACATTTTTTTTTCCCAAACCCTCATGAGCATTAACTATAGTAGCTTTCTATTCCTATAGCAATAGTCTCTGAAGGCAAATTTAAGCATTCGAATTCTTATTTTTCCCCTTGTTTCTTGATATTCTCCATGGGCTTTTTTCCTGTTCCCAACATTTTAACCCTTAGAGAATTTAGAGAGGTCCTCTCGGTGTTTTCTAGCAGAATGACATTCGGCGCTGCCCTCTGCGCTGCCGTCTTGCTGCTGCGCTGCTCGCTTCCCCCTCTGGCAGGGCGGCGCGGGCGGCAGGCGCTCCGACGGCCGCTGCGCCGCTCGGAGCTCTGCCGGGGCTTTGCAAAGGGCTGCCTTGCATCGAGTCTTGCGTGGAACAGTCTATGGGTACAGAAAGCTTTTGGCATTAGCAGAGACTGTACAGCAACTTTCCTACCTAACAGAAAAAGCTAAGGAGAAGACCTTGTACATAAATGTGTTAAAAGTAGGCTGTTAGAACATCTTAAATAAAGTACCAATATAATTAAATTGAAGTAGGCAGTTAAAAACATCCATTTCCATTATGGTGAAAGTAGCCTAATCCAAGCATTGATTAAAACCTGTAGCATCACCAAAGTAGAGACAATTCTACAGGCACCTCTATAAACCCCTGCGTCGTGCTGAAAGTGAGACAGACAGCGGCCGCTCCACAGAAGCCCTGTTCCTGCAATAAAAGCAAATTAGCCAGGCGAGTACCACGGGCATCTGTCAGCAGAATCCCTGATCTATTTTGAGTAACTCAGAGCATCTTGGTTCCCACCAGCCAACTTGGTGTGTGGCTGTGCTGTAAATTGCTTAGGGAAAAAGCCAGGCATTTAGCAGCCATAAAAAGAAGCGCTGCCTGCTGCTGCTGCGGGAACGGTGCGCGCTGCGGCCTGCGCCGGGGCTCCCCGCGGCCGGGCTGTCCCCTGCTGCTGGGGCCTCCTGCCGCTGCCCCAGGCCGTGCTGTGCGGGGCTCACGCAGGCGTCTCTGCTGCTCTCTGGCCTCTCTGTGTTTCCCACCGAATTCTCCCTTCACGGAGACATGGTTTGTGCATCCCTGCAGCGCAGCTCCTGCCGCGTGACAGGAGCTCCGTGACAGACAGGCCTGGAGGGCCGAGGCCGTCCTGCCGCCCACCTCTGACCACTGCCTTTTCTGCCATGGGAGTCGTGGTGCTTTTCCGACCACTCCAAAGTGACAGTGGGTCGCAGCCACTTCTCTGCAGCAACTCTAAGACAGGAAAATGAGGCTGAGAGGAGAAAAACAGACGTTCACTCTGAGGTCCTCTGGTCATGATGCCTGTGCTGCTTTTTCCTTAATCTATCACGGAGCTAACGGGGCAAAGTGGCACAGAGGTTTCTGTGGCAGAGATGCTCCAACGGCTCAGCCCGTGAAAACTGCCACACCGATTTTGACCCTAAGCTTCCAAAGCGAGAGGTGCGCCCGAATTGCTGCTCCTGCTGTGACAGTTAGGAAGCCCTCCCTGTTCCCAGCAAAGTTGGGCCGCAGGAGAAGTTCCGACGCGCTCAGTGGCTGGGCTGGTTGTTGGGAAAGCTGGCGGCAAGGCAGGAAAGCATCCCCTGTCCTGCCATACCGTAGCCATGTGTTTTACTGTTCCGTGTAGGAAGCACTGGCATCTAGTGTTTGGCAGAGGCCAGTACTGTTTCTAGCGCAACTGAGAATTTTATCTGGTGTAGGACAGGAGAAGAGCAGTGAACTCGTATCTGCAGTTTCATCCTTCAGTGGCGTGGTTTCAATTCTGGGCTGTGTCACAAGCTGCTGTAGTGCCTGGGGTTACTGGTTCACCCCGCGAGTCTCGGCTGCCCGTCTGGGAAATGGATCTCATGGCACGTTACTGCCAACTGCGGACTGTCCAGGAACTGCTGAGGTTCTGTGCTGATAGTAGCATTTCGCGTGTGGACTGATAGGAAAGATTTATTACAATAATCTATTGAGTTTATTTGAGAAAGAAGAATTATTTTCAAGTTGATGCAGTCTTAATGGACTGAAAGGTGCTTAATATTTATACACATTTTGCATAATTCATTTTGAAGGTGATTATATGGCTAAAATCCTGGTCCCCCTCTATTTTGCGAACGTTTGTGAAGACTTCATTTATTACTGGTTTTAATCTAGTTTCTTTTCAAACTACCTTAGTGTTAATAAACAGAAAGTACCAAGTGCTGAGGACGGTTATCAGTTAGTTACTGCTCTGGCTTATTTACTTCAACTCTGGCTTTGGAAAATCTCTCTTTTCTTTCTTGCCTAATTGGGTATCAGTGAGAAGACAACCCAGACCTGGGAACATGAGATTTTAATGTGCAGTGAGTAAGTGCCTTGCGCCTGAGGCCTGTCACTAGAACTCATCTGGAATCGCTTACGGCCGAGCGCAGGCACGAGGAGCTGCAGCTTCATACTGCAGTTTAAAAGGTGGCACCCAAAGAAATCCTCTTAATGTCTCAACAACCTGATGTTGACAAGTCCTTTACATTAAGGACTCAGAGCAAAGTCCAAATCCTTCCTCAGTATGTTAGAGGAATACTTATAGGGAGTTCTTATCTGGGTGCGTTGCTCAGAGGTATTCACTCATAAAATATTTACAGTAGCTGCAGAGAATGCAACAACCATTGAAAGGTTGTTGTTGTTCCCTTCTTCTCCTGTGATTCTTAAGAGCATCGAATGGTAGGAACTAAAAATCAGACGTGACACTTTTAGCAAAGACACTTCCAAGGTGAGATTTAGGGTTTTTTTCTTGTAGTTTTCTGTCGTTTTGTTAATATGCAAAACCTGGAAATACCAGGCTCTGGAAAAATATATCAAAATAACTAATAAATAGGAGAAAATGTGGGGACTCCTACCCAAATAATAGCAGTGTTCTGCTGAAGTATACTGTGTGTTTTTGCAGCTAGCTCCCACTTTATGTCATTTTTCTAAGTCCTTTGCCCAGAACGTAACGAGCACCTCTAAAGACGTCAAATAGCCATGCAGTATCTATCGGGGCCTGCAAACCTTTGGGAAAGTCAGCGGGGGAGCCCCCGGATGGCGTTGAGCGGCTGCCCGTGGTGGGAGACTGCCAAATTGGCTAAATTATACTGCTTGGGATCCTGAAGCGGGGGATACCGTGGAAAACTTGGTGTGTTCCTTTGAGATCTATATTCAATAATGACTTAACAATTTTTTTCTTCAGGTAAAAACAGATCAAGCAGAACACTTGGAAGGTGGGATTGGGTTAGTAGCTGAACGTGCGGAACGCCCCAGCCATGTGCTGCAGAGTGCCCATTCCGGCAGGGATTCTTGGGCAGTGGTGTGGCAGCAAAGAGCCCTCGCGTCCATTTGTTTAGCTCTGGTTCTTTAGGAGGGAGTTATTTTTCTGCCTTATTTATCAGGTGAACTCTGTTAGTTTTTAACTAGCAATAGGAGTGCACATACGAACAATAATGTTGGTTTTGCTGGTGTGGTTTCTGGGGAAGCACTTTCACTATGGATGATGTTCCAAAGCACCAGCTGCTCTGGGGTGGGTGCTTTCCGAGGGGGCCTAATCCAATGCGCTTACAAGAGCTTCTCAGTTTAAATGTTATAAGGCTATGGCAAATTTAGCGATCCTTCCCATAACCCAGCTTACACAGGTGCCAAGGAGTGGTTTGGGATGGAGTGATTTTCGGCTGGAAATGGGTAGACACTTTTATTTGTATTTTTGGTAGATGCGGGCCATCACTTAGAAGAATGAAACCACTAAGATCTAAATGCCCCCGACTGTCTCTAATGAATCTCCTGCCTCTGGATTTCTAGCTGTAAGTGGCGCTGGCAGGGGCTGTTCCTCTACTCCAGTGTCAGCTCGGTAACGAGGGGGGAGGAACAGGCAGTAGCTTGATTGTTCTGGATGAACTATCAGCCGTCCGGTGGGAATACTGGTACCTTGACCTCTCTGACCTTCAAAGTGCTGAGTGTGGAAAATGGGAAGTCTCCATGGACCTCAATATGCACAAGATGTCAGAAAAATGCAGTTCTTGGAAAACTGTACCTTTTTGTTAAGGTTGTATCATTGTGCTAATATTACAAGTTTCCTTCCTTTTTGTTTTGTCCCCAAATGCACGTTTTCCTTGCTTCTGTCCCTTCAGTAGTGTTCACGTTTTTATTGTATTTAGGGTGTTCACTATTCCCCCAAGAAAAGAAAAAATGTAGCAGAAGATCTTGAACACGGTTGTGTTGCAGAATTGCATTGTGTTTGTCTTTCGGCCTCTGTCATGGAGCTGGGATCTCCTTTAATATAATGTCTTCACAGCTAGCCAAAATCTCTGCTGAACTTGAGTAAACTTCCTGCAGCTCCTTTTGGGCTCGTTAAGGGCCAAGCTATATTTCAATTTTGATATTTGGGTGTTTCCTTGGCAACATTTTTTCATTTGGACACATAGAAGGTTATGGATCGTACACTTGCTTCTCTGAATTCCCAAGTATTGTTCAGTGCAGTAGACGGAGCACAGCCTGAGACCGTATCATAACAAACCAGATTGCAAACTAGCTGTTTGTGACTGATGTTGCAATTTAGAATTTATAAGCATTTCCAGATTTTTTTGCCAATATCCAGAAATGTGTATAGTATAAGAGCATATGACTTGCAGAAAGTTTAAGATTTCAGTTGGTGAGCCAAGACCCCGTGCCCCGCGTTGAGGAGGGAAGGGGGGATTTGCTGTAAGGTTTATACAAGGCACCTCTTTGGGGTTACTCTCTGACCTTCCTATGCTCGTGGCGGGGGGGCCCCCCCCCGACACAGGCACATCCATGGAGCATCCCTCTCCATGGGGCGTGGAGCTCAGTCTGGAGCGCCTTTATGGCCCCGGATCCCATTCCTGTGTGGAACAGGATGGGACATGGGCACGTGCGTGGAGCATCCCGCTCCATGGGGCACAGAGCTCAGCCTGGAGCGCCTTTATGGCCCCGGATCCCATTCCTGTGTGGAACGGGATGGGACATGGGCACGTCCATGGAGCATCCCTCTCCATGGGACACAGAGCTCAGCCTGGAGCGCCTTTCTGGCCCGGGATCCCGTTCCTGCGTGGAAGGATGGGACATGGGCACGTGCGTGGAGCATCCCGCTCCATGGGGCACAGAGCTCAGCCTGGAGCGCCTTTATGGCCCCGGATCCCATTCCTGTGTGGAACGGGATGGGACATGGGCACGTCCATGGAGCATCCCTCTCCATGGGACACAGAGCTCAGCCTGGAGCGCCTTTCTGGCCCGGGATCCCGTTCCTGCGTGGAATGGGCGGGATGCAGGCGTGTGCATGGAGCATCCCGCTCTGTGGGGCACGGAGCTCAGCCTGGAGCACCTTCCTGCAGCGCGCAGGGCAGGCGAGCTGCGTGGGCCTGTGCCCCGGGATCCAGGAGAAGGAAACACGTCTTTGCAGAGGCCCCGAGGCTGCGTCCTTCAAGGCTCCCCAGGCGTTGCTGTGGTTCCTGTGTTAAGGAGACCCTTGTCAGTGAGGAAGCCTCCACAGTCTGGGTGCTAACGTGTGGCCAGGACGCCCTCATTCTTCATGGGATTTCCTTACTGGATATTGGAGTGTTTTATGGGAGATCTTTCATTTAAATGCTGTCAACATGAGTGTGGGCTTTATCTTAATTTATTTTTAACATGCTATTCTGTAATTAGATGCAATCATTTAGATATGCCAAAAAATTAATTAAAATAGCAGCATTGCATATATTTAGTATTTTATCAAAGGAGTCTTTAAAAGAGTATTTGAATTCTTCTTTCCTGAAGACTACATCCACATTTACCTGAGAGATCAAGGTGTCCGTTGCGGTTTTCTGGGCTGGCAGGTAAATCATGAGCACTCCACAGAGTGCCTACGTGCATCCCTGCCCTGGATACAGCGGTGGTCCCTGCTGCGAATTACATTTTATAGATCTGATAAGAATTGAATGCATAAAACAGCATTTAAATAACATAAATAGGTTGTGTGTGTGTGTGAGCTTGTGCTTCCATCTGTACTCAAGTGGGCTCCCTGCTGAAGATGAAAAGTTTTGGCAGATATTATTCATGGTTCATACCATTTAGTCTCTCTCTTTTATTTTTCATACGAGGCAGATTTTGTTAGTATCAGCCTTAAATTTCAATTTCCTGGATTTGGTCAGTCTAAGCCAGATACTTAACCTTATTCAAAGGCGTTTTTCTTTATTAAACTTTTTTCAGATTTTGTCAAAGTAGAAATGTTATGAAAAATGGAAAAAAGACTTGGCTCAAACAGTTTTGAAGACTAGAGTTATTTTCAGTTCCTCTGAACAAAAGAGATTGAAAAAATCAGATTTTTTATCTCTAATCCTGGGAGAAAAAGAAGAGATTGGGGAAGGGAAAATGGTTTGTCTTCGTTTATGATTTGGCAAGTGTAATTCTTAAATTGAGATATATAATTGAAGTCAGTGCCTCAGAAAACTGTAAACAATAGAGCAGCCTTCGGCAGCGTGGAGCGTCCCCGTGCGCCGCGCTGCGGGTGGCGGCGAGGCCGGCCCTTCCCGGGCCCGGCGCCTCCAGCCGGCGCTGACGGGAGCCCAATTACACTGCGTTTGTGTTGCTAAAAACACCTCCACCTGCGCCCGCGCGGCCTCCGGGGGCTGCGGATCCCAGAGGCCTGGCAGCCTGGGGAGGAGGGGGCCGATCCTGCAATTCGTGCTTTGCATCGAGGCCTATATTCACATGTTGACGTAGTGGAAAACAAGGGGGAACTTGCGTGACTTTCCTAGGGAAAATTCCTAACTCGTGACTAATTCTGCCTGTTTTAAAAAGAAAATACTTATATTTCTTCCATTTTTTTGGATTTTTTTCCAGATATCGTATTTGTATTTTGACTATTCAGCTTTCTTATTCTCACCCAAACCTAGAAGTTAGAAATACCCACTTAATGAGAAGTTCCCTGAAAGATTTTCTTTATTTGAGCCATTAATAGGAAAAAAAAATCCTATTAGTTCCAATCTTATAGGAAGTTGGCCCATCCGAGGCAGTGCAGAACGCGTTTACCTTGTCCGCACGGGAAACACGGCCCATCTGGCTCACCCGTAAGTTGCTTCTCCCTGGGCCGATGACAGTGGCCACATGCAGGAGGCTGTGGCGAATAGCAGGAGAGATTTAGAATCTGCTCTCCTGTGAGATTTTAGTGAGAGTTGCAAAACATATTGTGTGTTCTGTGAGAAACCTAACATTTGACGTTTCTGTTCAATTCAGATGAATGCAAAAAGTCAGGAGGTTTCACGTTTCACGTAGCGGAGATGTGAAAATCCCTGGATGGAGCGAACGTGCCCTGGCGCCGCCGCGCGGCAGGGGCAGGGGCAGGAGCTCGGGGTAGATACGTCCTCCCGGGCACGTTCCCTGGCCCGGGCTCTGGGCAGTGTCCTGGGGCCCGGGATGGCTGTGCCCGCCTGGTCCGCTCCCCGGGGCTGCAGCGAGAGGCTGCGTTAGCGCGGCCCTCGCTGGACACTTCATTACTGTAAGAGCTTCCTAGCCTGAGCTTGAAACTGCTGGGGCTTGGGAAATGCAAGCCTTGGGCAATGGATTTGCTCACTAGTGTCCTAAAACTAAATCGTTTGCCTGAGTGCTGTACTGTTACTTCAAGGCAAATTTTGCTTTTTCTTTGGGGAGGGTGAAAATTTGTTGTTTTTTTCCTTATTTTTCCTTTCTCATTTTTTTTTAAAATGACTTTCCTATAGTGAATCCACTGTGGTCTCTCTTTGTCTTCTCACCAGCTGAGCCTCAGCTGCAGATTCCCAGGCTCCTCTTTCTCCCCTCTGTTCTCAGCAGTGATTTAATAAATATATTTAAAAATCACATTTTCCTTTCTCCACCCAGCTGCCAGCTCCCACCCCCGTAACGTGTGTGCACATGAATGTGAGAGGAATTCACACGGGCGGTGAGCGTAGGCCGTGTTTTGCCGGAACTCCATGTAGTCTTTTCCTTTTTTTTCTTTCTTTTTTTTTTTTTTTTTTATTACGAGCTCCC
>NW_010582690.1:223565-247371 GCF_000705375.1 Tinamus guttatus
ACAAATATTTTGGAAGATGTCTAACAGCCTGGTTCTCTATTGACCTTACACTTCACGTGTCGTTTACTGAGAAAGTAAGTTAGTGTCTTGTGTCCACTCAAGGTGGATGTTACTAAGTGCAGTGCAGTGCTGTGTGAGACCGCAGCTCCGTCACAGCAGCCGTGAAAGCAGTGGCAGCCCTCGGGGTGTGTTGGACCTGCTGGTACCGTGCGTTTGGATTCAGGTGTTGGGGCTCAGCCGGTCACTTGAGCTGAGCCTGGCCCTGTGGACTTAGTTCTAAGAGCCTGGCCAGGGGCTTTCGTTCCCTGCCCTGGGGCCTAGCCCGGAGCAGCGGTGCGGAGCGGAGCGCGCCGCGGTGGCTCCCCTTGGCTGCACGTGCCAAGTGTGGCTTCTAAGCGCAGGGCACGAGAGTTGGTCTGCAGATTCCTTTGTAACCAGCAGAGGATTTCCCTACTCAACAAACCAGGTGTATGTGGTATTTGGTTGGGCTCGCTGGAATGAGCGCAGCCCACTTAGCCTTTATGGATAGTTGAGCGTCTTTGGCTGGAGCGTGCTAATGACGCTAGTAAAACGCCTGCCGTTAGCCTTGGATCGGGCTCCGTGGAGCCGAGGTGGGTTGAGGCGTCTGAGCGCGTCTGCTGCAGCGGGGCAGCTCTCTGTGCGCTCTTCTAGTAGATACTTCCTTGGAGCGGGGGTGTCGGTCGCGTTTAGGTCTCACGTAATCACTGGAGTTAAGCCTTTTTTAAAAGAAGTTGTCGATCTTTGTGCAAATAAAGCTCTGAGGAGCTTCAGTTACCAAACCTGGCCAACCAAAAAAGATGCTGTGCAAATAGAAATGAGGGGTGTTTTATTAACTAAGAGCTTGACCTTTTTCTGCATCAATTCCTAGATGATGCAAATAAACTCACAAAATCAAATGGGGTTTGAAAGGGAGGAAAATCCTGGTCATTAAAAGAACGGCTCTGCCTACCTTTCAAGTAGCATCTGGCCACATCACTTGTTCTGTTTCTCCTTTCCCACTGCATCCCTCCCCTCTGCTCCCTTTGTGGAGTCCCTTAAGTGTGGGTGCTGCTCGCGCGCCCGAGGAGCAGCGAGGGCAGCCCTGGAAAGGGCAGGAGGCCCCTTCTCTGTCTTTTTTGCTTTCTCCCCACCATTTCCCACCACCTCTTTTTATAACTAAGCAATATTTACACAATTATCTCACTGCCATGATTTGTTTATTTACTTCAGTAAATAAAACAATTATGTAGAAAGACTGAGATTTTGATCTGAGCTGTCCCAAAGACCTGGGAGCACTGGCACAGAAGGGCTTGATTTCTAGTTTATGTAGAAGTGGGACCAAAACTGAAGAGTTTTAGTTACAGATTCTCAACAAGACCGACTCTTTGTCCTTTGTCAGTACCTGAGTGCACCTGCCCTTTTTCTTTCTTTTTCCTTTATCTTTTTCTTACTCCCGAGGTGATGATAGAGAGCAGGAGCTGAGACCTGTTCTTGTCCACAAGACGAGCAACAAAAGGCAGACGGAAATCAC
The DNA here is from genome assembly GCF_000705375.1 of Tinamus guttatus. Next base: position 225,097 of record NW_010582690.1, read on the forward strand.
GGCCTCTCCTCTCCCTTCCAGTAACAACCACAGCGGAGAGGGTCTGAAGGGAAATGTGCTCACGTGCCTTGGGGAGATGTAGAGGGCTGATATTTAATGACTGTTTATCAAATGTTTTGCAAGCCTGCATCTGAAAATACATTCCTGGTGCTAATACCATATAACCACATCTAATAATATTTAATAGTTTACTGTATTTGGCACATGTTATTCCAGAAGTGCTTTGTAAGTGACACAAAAACCTGTTGAAATTCAACCAGTTCTTTGATTTGCATCTCAGAGTTATGAATCACTGAATTTTTAAGAACTTTTAGACTCTGGGATTCTTCAAATCATAATATTAATAACTTTGTTGCTGTATATAATACCTTTTAATTTCAAAGTCATCTTCCCTCTTCATTCTCTCCTCTTTGCAGACTGTATCCCTTGCCAAAGGCTGGTCAGACATGTTTTCTAAATCTCCCGTCTTCCCTTCCTAGAGAAGCAATGGTTTGCAGATAAGCAGTGTCTTGATTTAGAATAATCTGTTAATGATGTGAATGATATCTAGATTAGCAAGCGGAAGGTTTTCTCATTGACCAGAAGCCGAAACGCTCTGCTATACAAGACGTGCATCGTTCTGACTGTAACTAAACAGGGCCCTGTCTTACATTTGCACGTTTTTGCACGCGATAAACAAACTTGCCCATCTTGGGCAGCTGTTGGTGTGTGGTGCCGTTTATTGAAGGACAGCTTGTGACGCGGTCCCTGCTTAGCTGTGGGTCATTCGTACAACAGCTCTGACAATTTCCCCGCTTCGTGGTACTCTGTCTGCCCACGAGGTAAGTGCTGTGGCGCAGGGAACTCCTCTTCACCGAGGTTCGAGGTGGTTGCATACTATTAACCATGTAGAAATGTCAAAATTGTAAAGTTTCATACTGAAGTTCATGCCAAAATCTTTAAATCTTAATCTTTATGTCTGTGTGAACTATGGAGATTGATAGGGTGATGATACGAGAAAGAAGATGGCAGATTTCCGGACTCAAAAATAGGCCCAGATTTGTGAAGAAGGTTGAGAGCACTTCCTGCTCTGTGTGGGTGGCTAATGTTGCTGTTTTTGTGGCAAAACTCTGCAGAAACTGCAGCTGTGAATAAGGATATGTCTGAGCCCCAAGCTTTGGATTCATTTCCAGGTTCACGGTCATGGGCGTTGGGATGTGATATTGTAGTCTGAGCTACTCCTTGGTTCAGATCCAGTGCAGGTTGCTGTGTTTTCTCTCCTAGCTTGCTTTGTTCCCCTCAAATCTAATCCGCAGCACAAGTCGGTGAAGGCTTGCGATAATCTTGGATTCAGGGTCTGTTGTCAGCGAGCACGTAATGACGACGGAGTGAAACAGCTCCACACGTAACTGCTGCGAGGGGTCTCAGCGCAGCCGCGGCGCGGAGCCGCCGGGTGCGCGGTGGGGCAGTCGCAGCTCAGCTGTGCGCAGGCGTCCGCAGGAGCTAGGATGGCACTTACATTAAATGTGGATAATTGTGTCTTGCATCATCTATGCGTGATCTTTGCACATTTCCCAAATTTTGGATTGTAATGTGCAAATCGCAATTCCGGTGAAGCTGGAGTTCTGTGCAAACAATTACTGATCCTGAGCAGAGCCTCAGCGGGCTCCGGACGTGGGTGTCCCTGAGCAGTAACGTGGTCTTTTGTCCTTTTCCCAAACTCCAATCCCATCAGGAACGCCTGATTTGAGGGGTTTGGCCAAATGTTTAATTACTGCAATTACAAAAGGGCATCATGCTTGCACATCAATCATCTTACATTGCAAATATTTGCACATAACCAGGACTGAGAAAAAAACAAATATACAAAATGTGCATATGTTCTAATTTCAATGTGAAATAATAATCTTCAGCTTGTTAATTTGCAACTAGATTGGAGCAACACTCTTCCAGGGAATCTCTGAACTTGCTCATGGAGATTGCAAAGCTGGAGTGAGTGTCAGCCTGATGAGAACATTAATGAATAGTGCATTGAGTTTTCTGGAGAAGGAGATCCTTCCTCGAGTCTTCTGCATTCTCTGTGTGCATACTTTTTAGCTTTGTATCTGTTACTGAGTTCAGTAGAATAGTTGGCAAAAAATATTTATTGCTTTCTCCCTCTTGGAATTCTACTGAGTAAATATCCATAGAATCTTGCGTGTTAAATTATGATAGAACCATATGGCTTATTCCCAATTGAATACAGGACTTTTTGAAAAGAGGATGGTGATATATTTTTTTTCATCATTGTCTGTTTACATCAGTTTCACAAGTATGTTTTAGGGAAATGAAGCGGTTAAGGATTTTTATTTATTTAAGTGACCATTGTTGGATGTTGGGAGTCAATTTTGATTTAAAGGGGACATGACCTGGCAGTCAAGCTTGTGAGCAAGTGTATAAGATGTATCTAAAAGTGTATTAGAAATACCAAAGAGTGGGGGACTGGCCGATTTCTGATGCTCTGTTGCACCAAGAAATTATTTTCAGCTGTGGGCTGTGTGAGCAAGCGCTGCCGTCGGGCTCCCCTGGAATGCAGCACGCCGCACTCGCGCCCCTGCGGCTCTCTTAAAATATAGATGATGTCATTAGGTCGTCCTTCCGGCTGGCTCGTTTCTTTCAGGTGTTTATTTCTGCCTCTCTCCTTGCAGCTAGAACAGATTCATCTGTATTTTTACAATATCGTACAAGGTGAAGATATTCCTCATCTATGTGCTTTTTAACCCAGGCAGACTCTTTAGCAGCTGTGTAGCTCTGCTGCTTTTTTTTTCCTCCTTGGTTTCTTTCTTTTGACTCCTGGGGAGGACAGAGAATAAGCAGAGAGGAAAGAGAAAAAATAACATTAACACAAAGGAGCACTTCTTATTAAGAGTAGGTGGGTAAAGGCTTTGGAAAAATAATACCTCGAGATGCATTGAAACATTTTAGGGAATTAGGGAATTCTGATCTCCTGCAAAAGAAAAAAGAAGGGGGGGGGGAGGAGAAAATTAATATTAAAGACAAGCTGTGAGTTTCCATCTGGCCTTGCTGCTTTCGACTAACGCTTCCATGACGGAATTCATCTGTCCATCAACTGTCAAAAATTCTCCTGTCAGTAAATCCCTGGGTACCCTCCGAGCCCACCCCATCGCCAATACTGAGAGCCGCGAAGGACTCGCATTCCGAACGCCCTCTCCCTCCCTGCCGTCCCCACGGGGCCCGAGGCGTAGGCCCCTGTTAGTTAGTTATTTACATCCTCCTCCTTGGAAATTGGGGTGCCGGGAGGAGGGGAGATGTGCGGAGAGGCCGAGGAGCGTTCAATCATCTGGAGATTAAATTCCCACCCAGATCCTCCTAAGTCTTTCTATTACAGCCTGACAGCAGACAGCCCACATCTGTTTTAAAACACCGAGCGGTTGTGAAGTGTGAACTCCCTACTGTTTAATGTAACTACATGACTATTTAATGTACACAGTGGTAGAGCGGCTCAGAATGCCAAACTGTTGTGACATGCCTGAAGGACATATATAAACATAATATACAGTGGTTTGTTGTGACAAAGTGCATGTAGCCCGCAAACAGAGGAAGAGCCGTGCGCTCTTGCGCAGTCGTGTGGGAGCGTAACACTGTTTACCGTGGGCTTTCTTCGCCGCAGGCGTGAGACAAATATCCATGAAAGTTGTGTTCCTTCAAATTACCTGGAGTCTGTTTGAAATCCCCGAGGAAGGGGTCCTCGCGCCGCGTGGACCAAGCGCAGCTTGGATGCTGCGGGTCCGGGTGCGCAGAGCGGGCCGGGCTGCGAAGGGAGAGCCGCAGCGTGGCCCGGGACCCGCGGCGCCTTTCCGGGCCCGAGGAGCTCGCACGCCCCAGAACACTCACTGGGGCTTCATTCATCTGGAGTGGGAATATTTTTTTCTGACCATGTTGAAAGCCAGAGTACATTTGAAACAGCCAACTTTCCCAATAGCAAGTGGAGAAGGCGGGGAGGTATTTAAATATTTTAAAATATATTTTTGTGTGATTTTTTTCCTCCCCCAAAATGTTGGTTAATTGTGGCTTCTGACATCTCATTAATCAAGTGATCAGAATGCCGTATTTTACAGCAGCAAGGCCAATTAACCTTTGCTAGCTCCACTGCGGCCAAAAATCCTTTCTAATTGCCAAACGACCAGGGAATCCCGAAGCTCTGCGTGCTTGCAGGGTGAGAGGGGCTTCCCTGGGTGTTTCCAAGCATTCAAGCAGAGAGGGGTTCCGAGCTCGGCCTGGGTCTGCCCCTTTTGGTCGCTCTGGTCCTGGGCCCTCAGGTAGGGCCGGGCCGTGCGGGGCCGCTCCGGTCCCGGGCCCTCGGGGAGGGCCGGCTGGGGGTGTCGCTCCCGCTGGGCTCGGCTCTGCCACCCAAGGGCTCCTTGTGCCCCGGAGCACCTGGGCATTCATTGCCTGGGATCTTCCATTTCTCCGCGGATACTGCAAAACAAAATCCACTTCGAGTGTTTGCATAGATTCCTCTTTAAGAAGTATTTTGAATGGTGGATTTTTCTAAGCGTTGAATTTCATCGATCACTGCTTTAATTAAGAAGAGGAGCGTCCCCCTCCGCACTCCGCAGCCAGTGCGTAATGAAGTGGTGCCTGAGGGAGCGGCGGGGGGTGCCCGGCCGGGGGGCTCCCCCCGCGGGCGCCCCCCCTGCTCCCGGGGTGACATGTGTCACCCTGTCACCAGGGACAAGCCCGGGCGCAGACAAAGGGCGCGGGCACCGCGGCCACACGCCGGGCCCTGCGCCGCAGATGCCGCCTCTCTTTGTTGCCGTCGCCTCCCGCCGCCCCGGCAGCGGCCCCCGCCGCTGGCATCCGCCCGGACATCTGTTCCGCTTTATTGATGGGCTCCTCGCGGAATTCCCAGTGTAAACAGGGAATTCTCTACGGGAGCCCCGTGTTGTAAAAGGGATGAGCTGCATAATGCAAAGATTTAACCACTCTTTAAAGGTGTGACACTTGATTGAAAGTGACTTGATTTCCCCCCCTGCCTTCACCCCAGCCCCTGTGATCTGTATTTGGCACAAACTGTCTGCGCTGCATTTATTTTTCTTTCTTTCTTTCTTTTTTTTTTTCTTTGGTGGCATTTCCCCTCGTCCCCTTCTTCCCTTCCCTCCTCCTTTGTTTTGTTTTTGTGGAGCGGAGATGACAGAAGAATGAACACTTGGAAATGGAGCACACCAAAAATGGCAAAGAAACAAAGCAAAAACTAGGAAAAAACCTGAAAAGGGGGGAAAGAAAAACCAGGTTTATGTGCAGTGGAGTCTGGTTACTCCTATAAAACCCGTCAAAACCACTCACCCCTCTCACTCTCAGCAAACGTCTCGAAAGTCTTTGTGGCCCCTGAACTCAGAATTTCTTTTGGGGGAGCCGGTGCCTGGACGGGCCACCGTCAGCTGCAGGAGGAGGAGGGGATCGCTGGGCTCCAACAAACACCTTTCTATTCGCGTGCCTTCTCTCTTATTACCTGAAGTAAGAAACAAAACGAAACAGGAACTTCCTGTCCTGCATGCTGCTCTCTGTGGGCTTTCTGCTCCTGTAGAAAATACCCAATTTTGGCACAAAAAGACCTGATCCCAAACCCCTAGCAACTGAAGAGAATCAAACTGTTGACTTAACAGTGAGGGTGCCAGAGCCCTGGAACAGGCTGCCCAGAGAGGTTGTGGAGTCTCCTTCTCTGGAGATCTTCAAACCCGCTTGGACGCAGCCCTGTGCCACGTGCTCTAGGTGACCCTGCGTGTGCAGGGGTTGGACTAGGTGAGCTCTAGAGGTCCCTGCCAACCTCAAGGATTCCATGATTTCGAATTGGCTTTGGGGCTGGGTGTTAGATCAGCACAAGGGATGGGAATTGCTATGTGTTCTTGTCATCTAGGCACCGCTATGGAGAGACTAGTTCTGGCATTATTTTGACTCCCTGATTTGTGTAAATGAATATGTGAAAATAAACATGGCTATTTGAAATGCAAACACAAGGCTCTCAGCTCAATCAGATCAACCAAATGATACAGGAAATTCCACGCTGCAGTTGTCTTGTACAACTTTAACAAGGCCCAAGCTGGCACTCGTGCGTCGTGGCCGCGGGGCCGGGGGAGCCCTCGCGCTTGGAGGGTCCGCTGTTTGCTTGATGCTTTCACGTAACATTGCGGATTTGGCACGAGTGGGATAAGATAGAGGTATAAGAACCCTCTCCTCCCCACAAATAAGGATTAGCCTGTGTTTGGCGTGGAAATGATTTTGTGGTTATTTTGGTTCTAAGTGTGCTATAATCATCTGGGCCAGAGTTTTTATCAGGCTTATTGTGTCTCTGGGATGAGTAAAGTGATCTCAAACTCAGGGTGAACATTTCGAGTGTGCATTGTTTGGGAAGTAACAAAAATTTCTGTGGGAGCTGCTAAGGGGGAAGGTTTTATTGAACTGGTAACTTGAAGTTTTATTGGACTGTCTATGGATTTTATACTCTGCTGATATTTATTCTAGACTTCCACAGGATTGTGTTAAATAATCCATAATGTATTGATAGCTTTATATATATATATGTATATGTTAGAGGATTTTGAAGGAATTTCTTTCAGGATGTTTTGGCTAAATTCCCGTTAACATCCTCTGGCCTTCCCTGTGAGGAAGGCAGTATGTAACTAAGTCTGGTTAAAGCCAAAAAAATGCAGCAACCTTCCTTTCGCCTCGGCTCCCAACCATTTCAGCATCCTGTGCTTTCAGTGAAGCTGATAAGCAAGGAGAAGCTTCAGCAAACAGAGGAGATCATTCTGCATGGGAAATGGCTGTTAGCGTGGCAAGAGTTGGGACTCCCAGAGCGGCAGGATCAGAGATTATTTTGAGACTAAACAGGGGATTGCAGGAAAAGAAATGAGAGACACGTAATGAAGTTGGAGAGTGGCTTTGCTGTGTTTGTAGGAGTGTGTCTCATTAGAACACCTTATTTTTCTCCTCATGTCTGTTTTCCCCTTGCCCTTAGTAGCTGAAAAATAACGAATGCAAGTACTGAAGTGTTGAGGGATGGCTGAAGTCGTGGCTAAATCCCACTCTGCCTCCTGTGCAGTTTAAACTAAAACACAAAGTTCAGGAACAGTCAAGAGCAAATTTACCCTGGAAATCAGCTTTTCCTGGGAGCAAATCGCTTAAAGATGTAAAGATATAAATAAATATCTTAAGTGTAAAAGTTCCGGGTGATCACACTTTCATCATATGGTTTGAGGGAAAAAATACCTGTAGAAAAGTTAAAAAGCATGCTGTGCATTTGTACTGACGTGACAGGTAGATGAATATGGGTATGTTTGTGCACTTAATACATACATGAGCGTGTGTGGGAGTATGCACATAATATCTGTGTGCGTATGTTCATATACGTGCACAAATATGTTTGCATCCAGGTCAAATAACAGCTGTTAATGTTAGATTCAGCTTTTATTATCAATTTGCCAGTAGATTCAGGCACTCTTTAAAACAGAAAAAAAAAATCCACATCTGAGCTTTTTCCTAATCAGTTCCCTCATTTTGCTAATATTCTAACGACTGTCAATTTACTTCAGTGGTGCCATTTGCAGAATTTTCCAATTAGCAGGAAGCCTGTTCCACCTTTCCCCGTAATTACAGGGCCTCGCTGCAGCTCAGCTGCGGCCAGGCAGCGCCTGGGCGCGCGGCTCGGGGCCTGCCTCTGTGTGGAGTTTTTTTAACCTTTGCATGAGCTGGCACAGATTTAACGTCTCTGTTTGCGGGCTCCCTCCGTAGTGGCATGTGTCAAAATATCCCAATAATTTCTAATAAATACCCATAGTGAAAACACAAATACGTGTTTTGATGGCTCTGGTGTGTGGCACGCGTTCAGTGTCTTGTGCTTCTGTGAACCTCCGTATCTGGCTATGAAAATTGGGTAACCGTTCCCTAACAGCCGCGTCCAGCCCTGTTAGGTGCTTTTATTCTAGAGGCGCCCGTTTGGTCACTCTGTCCCCTTTTGCTTCAGCGTCTGTGTGTAGCGGCACGGCGAGGACGGTGTCGTTCAGGGGCTCTCTGAGCCCACACGGCTGATCAAAAAGCACTCGAGCTCCGGGTTTGAGAGCTCCTTAACCAGCTGATATTGCCCTTGTAACAATGGAGCAGCAATAACTATTATTGTAACATGAAAGGAAAATATATTTAATAATAAGCTCATTGATTTTTAACAGCATCTCTGTGTTGCCTAATTGATGGGAAGTTGTATGTTTGTGTAGCCAAGGGGGGTTATGAATTAAATATGGTCGTCATTCCTTGAGGGATGCATGTCAATGCAAGAAGGATGGAGGATCTACATTTCCCCCAAGCTAAACAATCCCCTTGTAACAGGCTTAGGAAAGCCTGGCGTAGCAGGAAGGGGGGAAAGGGAATAAAAAGCATCCATCACTGTTTATTAAGTGCTGCTACTTGAAGGTAAAAGGGGTATTGAACTGTTTTTAAATTGGAAGGAATGTAGCTAGACAAAACATTGATGGTAATATTAGGTTGGTGACAAATTTTATTCTTTTGTCCACATTTATTAGAGTAGCAATTTGAGGTGATTTATGCCCCTTCCCCTCTCCTGACCCGCACACACTCCCCCACACGTACACGTATCTGCTCAGTGTCTGAGTGATTTTGAAAAGTTCAGTTCAGCTGAACTATGGCAAACTTGCACGTGATCTTCCTTTTATTCAAACAGACTGGCTTCTCTGCAGCCGAGGTTGGTTTTTAGGAGGTTCAAGTTAAAACTGAACAAGAGTTTAACATGGGGGACAAAAATGAGGATAGTCAAGGTGTCAAGCTGCACGTGTAGCACTTTGGGCAGGACCCAGGCATGCCACACCTTAAAATGTGCACTGTCAGCCTCAAGATCTTAACCTGAAACACCCCAAATTACAATAAATGACTGCAGGAATTGCAGTATTTCACTTGGTAGCTTCAGAAAGCATTGTCAGTGTTAAATGAGCTCAGTAAAGGAGTTTAAAAACAGAAAAATGGAAATAATTCCCATTTTTTTTGTATATGACTAAATCAAACCATATGAAGAAATATGAACACTTATAACGAAAAAGGTCACAATTTGTGTTTTTCATTAGAAGTTGCACCCAGTTAGTGTTAAACCTTGCTAAGCAGCCTTGCGCGGATGGGCCTGCTCCGCCGTGTGAAGCGTCGCAGGGAGCAGCGTGCGGCCGTCCCTGCAGCGCGGCCTGGCCCGTGCCGCGCTGGCTGCTTAGCGTGGTGACACGTCACACGAGTTCCCTCTAATGACACTGCTGCTCCCATTAGCTCCCTTGATGTGTACTCACCAGAGCAGCTTTTCAATTATTTAAAATGCAAACGTCTGGATTAAATAAATGAGGAAAACATCCAGCAAACCTTGCAGGCACTCCAAAAATTTCTCCAGGAACTACTGCAGTACAACTTGTGAAGGAAAAAACCTCAAAATCCAGTGCATGCATCAGCTGCTTGTTGCAGCATGAGCAGTCCTAAAGTTGGGAGCTGCAGCTGCTAGTCAGAACAGGCAAAGTCGAGTTCCCTCGAGTGGCATCGCAATGTTGGCTAAGCCGAGCAGAGGCACAGAAGTGAAGTAGATTGTTTCTCATTTTTCCCCGTTTCTCCTCAGTCCCATCATTAGGCTCCTGCAAGGCCCATGAACTGCAGGGGATTTCTTAAAATGAAGCCGCTGCCTCCTGTGAGGCTCCCCATTGCCCCTCTCTAAAGCTCGCCCCTGCATTCTCTCACTTGGCCTCAGCTCCTGCCCCAAACTGCTGCTGCTTTTGTTGCCTCTGGCAGGCCGTGCTACCTCAGGGGCTGCTGCAAACGGTGGTTAAATTTGGAGGCCAGGAGGTGGACATGAATGAAGCGAGAGGTGGAGTTGCTTTGTGTGTATTTGGCTGTTTACTGCACACGAGGAATTTTCGTACCGCGTAGGGCATATCAGTGTTGATGATGCAGAGTAAATATCGGTTGTAGCAAATTCCATGGTCAAGGAAGTGGGAAACGGTAAGAAGATATAGATGCAGATGTTTTCAGCCTTATGCTATGTCTGGAAAAACATCCTAGAAATTTCTTATTCTGACAGAAATTAGCTTGTGGTAGGCAATATTCCAATTCATCATCTTTCCCAACTTATGCACTTGGAGACTTCCAGTGGGTCAGTGGAATGCTAGTGTGGGAATTCTGTTGTTCCTTCCTCCTCCTCCCTTTGTCTGCATCAGATCATGGAGCCTTGGTGACGTTTTGCTTATTCACAACTGTAGAAAACACCCAGAAAACACCCATGAGAAATACAGAAGACTATTGAACAAGGACATTAGCAATAGGGCTGCAATACATATCAGTAACTATATTAATAAATAGAATAATCACTAAATGAGACTACAAGCACTGCATTTATATGTGTATAATTATATTATCGTTAAACTGTTGTTTGCCTTCTTATTTACAGCATATCCCGCAGGAGTCCCGTGTGTCTCCTCGTTTCCCTGCGTTACTCCGTTGCTGGAGGAGGTGGCAGGGCTCGGCTGCTCCGTGCTCTGCACGTCGGGTGGACTCCCTAGTCCACACGCTGTGTTTTAAGGAACATATTGGCATGCGTGGGGCTCCAAGTCAGAGCTCTTCAACATTAAAGCAAGACCCTTCAATTTAATAATTACAGAAAGGATCCAGTACTAATAGCACTTAATTGTTTCGCTAGAGTGATCTCCGTTGGTTTTGGCAGCTGAAATGAAAACAGTTCCAAATGCCATCAAAGGAGCTTATCCGCACGCAGCATGTACCGGGGGTGTTGGTACACAACGGGCTGCTGGTGCCATCGCGTCCTCATGCTGCACACGCTTCTGGCAGCCTTCTCCGTCTCTGTCCATGAACTTGGAGGGTCTGATGTGTAAAAGCAAAGGGAAGAAAATAGACGAGGAAAGTCTTGGTCCTTGCTCCTGAAAATAACGCACTGACGGTCTCTTTGCTTCGACTATCTACCTGTATTGATCCTGACTTTCCTGAAGCCGCCCGCTAGTTCAGATTTGTATGCGACATCAAACATACCTTTTCACATATGTTCTTTCCAGATTTTTTTTAACAGTTACTTAGCAGTTTATAGAAGGAAGTGAATGATCTCATCAAGCTGCTTAGAAATTAAAAAAAAATCTGTGCTTATTAATTATGCAGGATTAGTCTAATTATAATTCAGCAAATTAATTAGCGACAGAAGGTGTTCTGAAACATTGGAGTACATTTGCATGTTAAATGGAGAGGCTAGTCTGTAATATATGTAAATTTATGCATGGCTTCATAGTTTAATTTAAAAATTTGCAGCTGCATATGGTATGGGAGCAGGTGAAAAGTCAGTTTTAGTTTAATGATGCTAACAAACATTGGATGCTGTCCTGTCTTAGGGAAGGAACGCTCCGAACGCACCCCTGGCTGCCAATCCATAAATCTGTCATAGGAATAGAACGTTACGGCAGCGTTGGAGCCCAAGGTCATCCGCACCGAGCCCAGAAGCACAAGAGGTGCAAAGCTCCCATCGGAGCAGAGCTCAGCGAGGGGAGGCACAAAACGCTTGTGGAGCTGGGTTGCGTGGGTGCAGACGCACGCATTGATTCCAGCCCGCAGCGCGGGGCCGGGCGGTGCTCTCGGCCTGGCAGATGAGTGAGAGCTTTCGGTGAGGGATATCCGCTCTGGCAGGTGTAAGACAGGTGCCTAACCTCGCTTCCATGTCAAGCGGCCGCCTCAGCCCCGCTCCCTGGTCTCCCAGAGTCACAGGGAAGTTGTTATCAAGTTCTGAATTAACTGCAGGGCGGAGAGTTTTTATGTGCTGGCCTCTGCCATCTGGCAGAAATAGTAAAAAGCAGTAGACCAGGCAGCAGCAAAAAGGCTGTTGGCGTAATCTGTGTTCACTGTTCAGCCTAGCGTGGCTCAGCCGTGAACGTTTTGTGGAGAAGGATGGGGCGAGAGGGTGCGACAGTCGAAAGGCAGAAGAATCACTGGTTTCTCTGGGCAAGAAGCCACCTCTCTGGAAAAATGAGCGGTGATCAAATTCTGGGCTCGTTCAGCGCCCGCGGAAACCTTTTCCTGAGGTCTAAAGGCCCACAGCAGATCCTGAGCTGAGTTTGCTCCAGGGTACGGCTGTACGGACAGAGTGCTGCTGAAAGAAATGCATGTAACAAATGTTGTAGAGCATCACGAGGCTTGAGGCAGTTCAAAAGAGCCCAGCCCCGAGCCGCGCGCGTGCCGTTGGGGCTTACGGAAGCGCCGCGGAGGAGGAGTTGGCCCTGCTCTCCAAGTGCTGCCGCAGGTCGGAAGCGGAGGTGAAGAGCTGCCTCGGCGGTTCTGCGGTGCTAGCAGGATCAGCGCGAGCTCAAACACGGCCTGCAGGAGCCGTGCCCGTTCTTGGCTTGATTGACCTCAACTATGGTTTGGAACAAGTCACTTAATGTCGCAGTGCCTTGACTTCCTCATCAGGAAAATGAGGATAAAAGCGTTTCTTTCCCCCGTCCTTTGTGTATCTTGTCTCCAATAACGTTTTCACAATGTGCCGTGCGACGCTTAGCACAGTCAGAGCCCAGAGATACTGTAATAAACCAGGGAATATTATCTGAGTGTCCCTTTCAACAGCCAGTCAGCCCAATCTTCTACTCTATTACCTCCCTGCCTATTGACTTTTGATTATGCTATAGCATTTGGTTGGGTGCCAAACAGCATGAATAATATGGGTCTTAGAGTATAAATAAGCTCCTAGCTGTTGTCTTGTAACTTACTGGAAAGTTTTGGCGTGGGAGGGAGAAGGAAGACCCAGAGGAAAAGGGAAACTGCTCAGATTGCAGAGAGCCCTCCAAAGACTTTTCGGCGAACAATTGCAATTACAAACACGCTCTTAGTGTTGTGTTTCATTTTCAATTCGAGCCCATAGAGTTCAATTATTATTTTCATTAATGGTGTCAGGTTTTCATCAGAGTGCACAAACAAGGAGCTTTTCCTTGGAGATTTTTTTTCCTAGCAAACGTGGCCATGCCAAATAACTGCATTCAGCACTGAGAAATGACTGTCTGTATAGCTGGCAATGCCCTCTCATTCAACCCTTATTTCTTGAAAATGGGATCATGCGGGGTTTTAAGTTGTGGAGAGACAGGGTGTCCAAGGACTTGGTTTGTGGTTAAGGCATGAGCCTGGCGTCAGACCTGACTTCAAGTGCAGCCTTTGCCATGATCTCCAAGGGCGACGCTCTGCAGCAGTCCCCCTGCGGCAGAAGCTGTCGGCACTCCTGCCCGCCGCCCGTGTTCGATACCTTTCACAGAGCGTTATTTGCCCCAGTGTGATTAGCGCCTCTTGGCGTGACAGCCACCATTGGAAGCAGTTTTGAGATCAGTACTGCCATGATTTTAAGGGAGATTTTTAAGGCAGGCCACCTACCTGATGGCACAGGGTACCTTAGCTGAAACACGAGCCTTTCTTGTTGCATTTTCCCTGTTTGTTTTTCTGAGCTCATCGTTAGGAGACAGTCACTTGCTGTCATAGTTGTTGCCCTCTCATGGTTTCCAGGTTGTATTCCAGATCTGAGTACAAAAAAAGGAACAGGAAAACAGGCTGTAAATACTTGAAGTTCAGATTTAAAATCCAAATAGATGGGATTAGCTCTAGGTGTAGGAGAAAGGAGGCAGGATGGGAAGCAGTAGAGGTGGATATATGACATTGGACCATTAGCCTTGAAACACTGAACTGTTTTGCTATTTAAAGTTATCTGATGTTTCCAATCTATTTGGGGAGCACAATGCCTTGTGTCACTTTAACATCCTTTTTGAGCCTTTCTCCTTTTTAAAAACAAAAGCACTAATTGTACCTGTTCTCTATTCTATTTATCTGATCTGTGTGTCTTCATATGCTTTGCATCAGAAGCTTCTTGGAATGAGCATGCTCTTGTTGATTGATTAAATTTAATAATAGAGATGGGCCTAAACAGAAAACTTCTGATCTGGACTTGCCTGAGTGCAAAGGATCTTTGAGTCTTGTAGATTTGCATCCAAACCACCTTGATTTAATAATCCAGGTAGAGATACACAAAAGTCTCACATCTTGAAGCCAGCTTCCCTTTTGATTACAGATCTGCTAGCATCAGTGGAGCTCCTCACACACTTCAGTGTTTAGAACAGTGTAGATGGAAGCATAAAGGTAGGAAACACAGAAACCTTTGCATAAGGGACCACAAAAACGGTGCGTTTCCCTCAGAACCGCATGGGCTGTGCTGCTTACTCTCCATTATGGCACTTCCAGACTAGACGCAAAGGCAAGGGCTAGAGGGCAATAAATGGTAGTAAATTATGGGCTTGAGAGCTGAGGAGTTAGTGTGGACAAAGGCCAGGGACTGAGGAGGGGAGCGCAGGGTCTCTGCTCGCCAGAGCCCTTCTCCAGAGGTTGCTGGGTGTTCCAGCACTCATCCCTGTGCCTGGGATTGTCCTGTGCAGCCTGGTCCTCCTCGGCACGTGGAAGTGGCGAGCTTGAGGAACGTCTAAGCAGAGCGGGGCTCCCGCAGCAGCGGAAGGCGCTTTGGGTGGATGCGGGCGGAGAAGTGTCGCTTCGTGTCCGCACCGGGAAGGGGGAGCTGCTAGGGCAGGCGTGGGAGCCGGGGCGTTCACGTGGCTGCCTTGGGGCAGCTGGAGACCTTCCATTTAGAAAAGCAGGGACGAGCGAACCTCCAAACGCCCTTCTCTTGGTCTGGGCTTGGGACACGGGGTCATCTGCCTCCTTTGCTGTCTCACAGTAAAGCTCTGACAAACTCAGCAAAGTCTTCTGACCTACATAGGCCATTTCACATTTGTGAAAGTGGGTTCACACTTTATGCACAGGAGTTTTGTGAAGATTAATTAGCTGCTGATTGTGGAGTATCATATAAATACTCTGGATTATTATAATAACCGCACTAATTTCTCGCAGTGTAAGGCGTGTGTTCATTGAGAGTGCCTTTGTGAAATGCCTGATCCCACACTGACTGCAACTGTGGCAACAGGGTAGGAAATTTTCTGATCAGCTCCCTAATAATACTGACATAATAGAGCAGAATTACTCCAGAGACAGATATTCAGATTATAAAGAAGTCTTCTACTGAGATATTCATTAAAATCAAGATGATGATATCAAATAAATGCAATTAATTGGTTTTAACTACCAACCTTCCGCTATATGTGCGAGATGTGACCTGCTCCCTGTGAAAGGGAGAAGTTCCAGGCGAGGCCTTCCCTGCGGCCGTGCTGGCGCAGCGGGCTGGTTCCTGCTCCCCCGTAGGCAGAGCTGCGGCGCGCGGACGCGTGGGTGACGCGGGAGGCCAGAGCCCTGCGCGGCCTTTCCTGGCCTCCGTGCGCTGGACCCCGGCCCGGCGCAGCCCCAGGGTGGCTGCCCCGTCGTGCTCAGGTTGTTGAACTGGAGCACGTATTCGTGCCAACAGCCTTTTAGTCCAGAGTGAGGCTTTTGGAGAGCACGTTAGCCATGGAAGCAGGACGTCACTGTGTCTTGAGGTGTGAGCCTTGTAGGATTTGCTGTCAACATGACCGGACCAGACAGGAGGCCAGTTCCATGTAAATAGTTGCCCGCCTTGGTTCCTCTGGTAGTTAGGTTCTGTTCTATAGCTTTTCCTTGCAGATACAGATCTCATCACGGTTTATTTACTTCCGTATAGTTTTGAGCATTGCAATTGTAGAGGGAGGGCAGAGGAAGGTTTGTGCACAGCGTTTCTGGCTCAGATTCTCCTGTGAATGTTTGTGTATGCTGGTACGCGTAATGTTTTTACTTGCTGAAGACAGCCGAACAGATAAAACCCTGCTCTCCAAGTAATTGGAATAGGAGAGGGCAGTGGCGTCAGCGGGAGAGGTCACCAGGACTGACTCGCCGGCGGGGCAGCTGGACGTGGGCGCGCGGCGCTCTGCAAACCGTGCATGGGGAGGAGTCGCGGGGACAAAAATGATAGCTTGCAAAAGGCACACGCAGAAAATAAATAGTTGAGGTGTTTTTAAAAATGTTACCACAAATTTAAGGGAAAAACGAGAACATTGTAATGAAAAACGGCCCACCAGGAGGATGTGTTTTGTGCTGGTCATTTTTATATGAGCTTGTCTGCGTCCCGTTCTGTGTGCTCGCTGTAGATTTATGGAGGTTTTTCCTGCAGCCGTGTATAGGTGGATCGGATCCTTCCGTGCTTCTTTGTGTGTTTGTGCAGACGGAAGGGAAGTGCCGCCGCGGTCAGCGATGCAGAGGAGGTGGCACTGAGCAGCAGAAGTGGATTTCTGCTTTATTGGCTTGGGTGAGGACTGCTTTGGTGGCTGTTGTTGGTAAACCCGAGGAAATAGCCATCTTTCTCCTTTAAAGTTCTAATTCAAGGCATGAATGTGTGAGTTCTGAAGGGACTTGGGGACTGCGGTAAAAAATCGTTGTCATAGTAACAGAAAGGGAAATAGGCCCAGCTCACCTGGGACTTTAACTTACTGCAAAAGCTGATTTTTTTTTAAGGCAAGCACTCAGCAAGAGAAATAAATAAATAAACCATTCTTTGTATTCCAAGCCAATTCTTCAACTGTTTACTTTTTTCCTTTATCCAAGCCTTTTGACTTCCACACCCATCTTAAAATCTCTGATTTTTTTAAAATTGTGGTAGTTAGACCCATTTTGTCTTGCAAATGGAAATGTGTAATCGAAAGGAATCACCGAAAATATTTTCACTTGGGATAGAGGATGCTAGAAAACGCCTTGCTTGTTAAATCCGAATGTCGCAGACGTCCTTGTTTTGGTTTTAATGCAGCAGCCGTGATTTTTCATGCTGTGTAGTCAGCTCAGAGATTCACAAGTTTAATAAATCAGTTGATAAGGGGATGGATCCTTTTGTCCATGGAGGCAAGAGAAAATGTTGCATGGAAAAGCCTATTGAAAATGGCTGCCTAGTACCGGTAGGGTGGGAATCTGCGCTCCAGCTCCCGGGAAGCGCGGTGAAGATCCAGCTTACCTGCATGGCCACGTAGATTCTGCTGAATAAATAACAAATGAGGATAGATGTATGTGACAGGGCAAAAATAACTGGCATGGTAACTTTGTTGGCCTGGCAGTTTTTGTAGTTTTTACGATAAAATTATCCTTCTGTATTGTTTCATGAAAAATCCATTCAGACAAGGGAAAAAAAAATATATGCAAGAGAAAGATGAAGAAATTGTCTAAAATGGTGCAGCGAAGAAATTGGTATAGATCAGCTTAGACATGTTGGCTCATAGCAGCAGAGAGAGCAACTCGGAGTGCATTACAGTCACCCTCTTAGAATTTACTGATTTTTGTTAACTCCCGAGTCTTTTTGTAAGTTCTCACAGACCCGTTCTGCTGACATAACAGCGTGTAAATCACTGTGATGTGTCCTTTAAGACAGAATTTAGTAACACTTTCTTGGTTACGGTCAATAGAAGTGACACGGTTCTTTATCTTTCCAGATTCTTCTTAAAATTTTTTCTCAAGTGCAATCAGAATTGTTTGAAAACAGCGGGGAACCCCAGGGATATGAGACGGTTCCAGGTAAGTCCTGCAAGGCTCGGCGCTCAGGAGCTCTCTGCTTCCTCTGCTCCCTCTTCTTTCTCTTTCCTCTCTCACTCTCTGTTTTCTCTCTCTTCTCTCACCTTTCTTCTCTCCTGTCTCTTCTACTTTTTGCTTTTTGATTTTTCTTGTTTTTCTTCTTTTTATGTTTTTTTTTCTCCTCCTTCACTGTTCATAGTAAACATGACAGTAAATGATGTCGTATCAGGTATTGTTAAAGATTTCTTCAGGTTTTTTGTGTTTAAACCTTTTCCTCCTCCTCCTCCCTCTTTTCCCCCTCGGAGTCCCCAAGGGGAGGTGCTGTACAGTGCCAAGCAGCAGTGGATATTTGATTTGACACCCTCGGGCAAAGCGCTCGCACGTGCAGCTGCCCGCAGCGGGGGTCATGTTTGTGATACTTAGATGCCTCAGAGTTTTTCGCCGTAGCTCTGTACGTGGTACACAAGCAGGCTCCTTACTTCCCTCCACTCCCTAGCTCTTACCGTCTCTCTTGCCTTTTAACTCTTTCACTGCCTTTCAGCTTCTTTAAAAGCAGCTGCCAGAACAGTCGTGGTCACTTTAAGATCTCGCGCAGCAGAGCAACAAGCCCCTTGGGATAATGACCCAGCTGCTTTGCAGTGAGATCTGCCACTGGTTTCATCATAGCTGTCGCTGATGCGTTGTGAGCAGCAGCTAATAAAACCCCAGAAGGAGGTGACGTGTGTCACGTTCGAAGCAACGCTGAGGAGAAAGGCAGGCACCATCTCTCTTGTCTCACGCTCCGATCCTTTAAGCAACTGTGTTTGAGAAACACTTCACCCACAGCTTAGTCCACACAAAAATGTGTCAGGATGCTCAAGCCTTTCAGCTCCTGGATGCATTGCTGTGTCTTGGTGTGACCATGATGGTGTGAACGTGATGAAAGCCGTACATGTTGACAAGACTTTGTTTCAGAGTTACAAAGCAAACCCTTTGAAAAAGATTGCAGAATGCTTGGGATCTTTGTTCAGCCTTGTTCAAAATGGGAGGTATTAGCTGATGAGCTTTGTACTGAACTGCAACTCTGGTCAGAATATTTGGGAAGAGATTAAAAATATATTTCAGTTGAAAAATTTTATGCATTTGGAGTAAAAATGCTTCATGTTCCACCAAAGATTAGCCATGCTGATCTAGTCACTGTAGGATTAATCAACAGAGATAGCTTGTTTTTGCTCCGGCGCCTTATCTCCAGCAATGGAAGCACAGTTTCCCTGAGCATGGTGTAAGTGAAAGCTTTCTTGAATGTCCTGTCCCTTGTACACTGTCCCTGTCTTTTGGATCCTCCTTATTCTTTCTTTTTGGTTGCTTCATGTTGAGCAAAATTTGTCAGGCACCTTTTAAGTCAGGTGTGGAAAAAAAGAGATATTGTCCCAGCTATTCTTAGAGTCTGGGCATACTGTGAACACGTTCCTTTTAGTTAAGCTTTAAGATACCAGGCAAAGTAATTAATACACAAGATTTTTTTATTGGGTTGGAAAGGACAGTTTTCATCCTAGCAGTACAAGAACATACAAGCAAGTAAAGCAGGGTCAAAAAGCATAGTACACAAGGATACTTATTCAGTTTATTTTTAATTCATTATGTTTTATTCTTGGGTCAGCCCAAAAACATTTATTAGTTTTCCCTAATAAATTGTTCCTACAGCTGTTGTTACTAAGGTCCTTCTCATTCAAACATTTCCACACATTTAACTTTCTGTACATAAATAAATTGACTTCTGTAGCATTGCTCAGTTGAGTATATTTTAAATTATACCCGTGTTGTCTGTAGAATTAAAATATATTCATTTTAAGTGGAATAGTGCTCATTAGAACCAAGGGACACATTGAGATACCTTTGACTACAAAAGAAAAGGGAGAATCCTCACCTCCAAGTTTAAATCATGTAAAAGGCTGCTGAAATCTGGAACCGAAATAGTCTTTTGCAAACGTTCCTGCTCGTGACCGGCGCTGGAGCGAGCCCCGGCCCGGGCGGTGTTGGTGCACGCGGGAGCGGGTCGGCGCAGCCCCGCGCCGCTGCTGGCACAGCCCTGGGCAGCGCGGCTGGCGCGCAGGGCTCTATTGAACTAACCCGCACGTTACATTTCACTTATCACACCCCTTCAAAACGAGGAGTGGGGAAACGAGGTGGAAAGGTTGCATTAACACTGCATTTTAAATTTAATACAGCTCCAGATGCCTGCAGTGTTTTTATTTTTAGTATAATTCTTTAGATTTGAGAGTGGTACCAGCTGCTTTGTGATCACGTAAACTGTTTGAAATTTGCTTTAATACAAAGTAGACCTTCAACCATGTAATGAAATCTCTTAACTTTCAGGATACCAGGGTTTTCTACTATTGAAAAAATGTTTATACCTCAGAAATTAAAGCGTGTGTGATCACTATCTTATTTTTTTGTAGTAATAAGATAATCGTGAGTCACACACTGCTTTAGTGCCTGTTACCAGGTAAAGCAGGCAAAGGGAGCCTCCCTCCAACTAACGGATATTTTCATGGCTGCTTGGTGGCTGCCCAGGTACACACGCGGTTTGAGCAGTATGTCCTTGTGAATGGACCCAAAGTAAATAATATTTGTCAATTAAAATGTTTCTGAGTAAAAGGGAGAGATCATCAGTGGAAGAGGAAACAAAACATGGTTAGGTCGCCTATTCAAATGACTGCAATGATGACTGTCTCAGTTCAGCTAATAAACACATGGAGTTTTCATAGATATTGCTGTTGCTGTCAGTGCTGCATTGTCAGAGAGTGATTCTCCCAGGAGCAGGATAAAAGCCGTGATGCCTCCCACTTAATGAGGACTTCTTCTGGAGAACGTGATTGAAGCCCAGTGATACTTAATGGTAACGACCAGCGTGTAATGGGGGACAGTAATTCTGTGGAATTGAGATGTGGCGCTTCAGTGCTTTAGATGTGGTGGTAACTCGTTTAGCCTCGCGTTGATTGGGGTTTCTGCTTCATCCAGGAACGCGCTCATTAGCAGAGCAGAGTGCGGCACAGTTGGGAATGGTAGAAGGCAGCAGAACATCAGTGCTAGCAATGGTCGTCTTTGAAGCAATATGTTTTTTTAGAAACAGAAAAGAGGAAGGTCAGTGATTGAGCTCTGTCTTCAGCAGTAACTGGGACTTGGGCTATTTCCTGGCAGCTGTCCCCATCTAGGTGTTCTAGGGAGAGACAGAAAGGAGAAATATCAAGGCTGATGCCCAGGGAGTTTCCTTCCTGAGCTCGGGCACTTGGTCGGTTCATCACCAGGCATGCGAGCAAAGGTGCCCGTGCTGGAGAGGTCGACACGGAGCGCAGACGGATCTGAGGTGTTCCGAAAAGAGCAAATGGGTTGGAGAGGATGGGCTAGTGTGAGTTAAGAACATATTAACAAGAAATGTGTTAACAAACCACAAATGAGATGCTGCAGTGCCGCAGAAAAGCTCTGCCAGTAATAAGAAGGGTGTCTTCATACTGCTGTACCCCCCGATGTCTTGGTTGGAATGCACTACACCATTCTGCTTTAACTGTCTTCAAGAACAGGATGAGAACGAGGTTGGAACGGGAGCTGGAATGGGGCCTTACGGTGCCTGGGAAGAAAAGCTTGATTCAAGTAGCCTAGTGACATGGGCTGAGAAGGGGCTTAACCATATGTCTGTGTAGGTGTCTAGGAATATCCCAAAGTGGATCAGAAAAGGAAACAGTAATTTTAGAGGCAGTGCAAGTGATAAACTATGACTAAATGTAGGCCGTAGGACATGAGGTCCCTAACGATGAGGACAAGGAGGTTTTCAAGCAAGGGGAATGGTGAAGCCAAAGGCTTTCAGTCGGTTTTGGAGAGCGGCCGCGTGGCCGGGTCCCCGTGGAGGAGGGGACGGGTGTCGCTGCTCCAGGAGGTGCCTCCTGCCCCGGGCAGACGGCAGGGTGCGAGCAGGGTCTCCGTGAGGGATTCCCCGCGGATCGTGCGGAACCGCTGCGCAGGGAGAAGCTCCTGGCATTTTCACACTGCTCATCCTTTTCCTAATGCAGCGATAAGGCAACCACATTATATTATAGCATCTGCCCCTGTGTTAGTCACTTCACCAAAAGACCTGTTGACATCAGTTGGAGTCCTGTGCAAGTGAAGACAGCAGGATGAGGCCTGACATGTATCTTTTCTTCCACCCAGCTGGAAAATAATAATAATGATAATTATTTTAAAATCCTCGTAATAGTTATTCTTTTGAAAATAACATGGTGCTGTGACTGCAGAATTATAAGGGAAAGTGCATCAGGAATGTAATATTGTTTCCAGATGTTCAATGTCATAAAGAATTTTTTCCACACTTGGAATGGTAACAGGAATTTTTTGAGAGAGATCATTTACACAGTGATGAGAAGTGTTACATGTAAGTAAATGCCTGTATGCCTGGAATGTTTGTACCATATGTCTGTATAGGTGTCTATGAGTGATAGAGCTTTTATATGCATGGCGATACATATTTACATGCATATACGGGATTTGAAATGGAGCATACTTTAGAACATGCAAGTACTGATATGTGGACGGGAGAGGAAAGATCGTGATACCTGTGAGAGGATCTTGCAGCACGTCAGGGTGGTTCTGGAGTTCCGAAGAGCTGCCAGGCGGATACGGAAGGTGGCCACGAGCCGCCCTGGCCTGCGCGGGCGCCGCGGGGCACGGAGAGGGGCGCAGGGGCTGGGGCGG
>NW_010582690.1:251865-272349 GCF_000705375.1 Tinamus guttatus
CGGGCGCTGCGGGCGCTGCGGCCTCGTCCCCAGCAGCGCGAACAGCCTCCAAACTGTGCACAAGAAACTGTAACCTCTTCTGTCCTCCTCTAGCCACACCGTGCATCAAAGCAATCAGCCCCAGTGAAGGCTGGACCACCGGGGGGGCAATGGTGATCATTATTGGAGACAACTTCTTTGACGGGCTGCAAGTGGTGTTTGGAACCATGCTGGTATGGAGTGAGGTAGGCCAAGTCCTTCCCTCTGACGGAGCTGAGGAAATGTGCTCTGTTCTGAGAAAAGCGGAACATTTTGTTTGGCCATTCCAATAGTCATGTGTAAGGTGGGCCATATAAAGCTGCCTCAAGAAAAGCCTTTTCCATGGAATATTTGTTCTGGGGAACGTTTGCTGTGTGATATCATTGAGCCTGACTGCTTAGTACTATCCAGAATGAGACTGAATCGTCATAGGGTTAAAAATACAGATCTGGAGACAGGCAGAGGTAAAGAAACAACAGAGGAGGCAGGGGAACATGGAAAAGGTCCTAGTTTTGGAGCGGGAACAAAATTCCTGTAAGTTCAGATCTTGGTCAGCAGTTAAGCAGTAGGGATGGGCAATATGGCTTTCCTGATGACAATTTATCCTAAAATGTGTCCTCCTCTCTTGGAAGCAATAAACAAGAGCACAGGTGTCTCCTTGCTGCTCTGAAGCCTTTCCTAGGTAGTAGTAAGTGCTGCATTTACTCAGGAAGCGTGGTTGGAGGGTACAGGATAGCATCGTGCCGGGGGTGGCGTTGGGAATAAACGCTCACATATAATTGTGTCCCTCCTTTTGTTATCTCCCAGCTTATCACACCTCACGCCATTCGAGTTCAGACACCTCCGCGTCACATTCCCGGAGTGGTTGAAGTGACATTATCATACAAATCCAAACAGTTTTGCAAAGGCGCCCCGGGCAGGTTTATTTACACAGGTAGGTGATGGTGAATTGCACTAGAGGAGCCGGAGCTCTGCATGTTTGTCCTTTGGTAAACAGCACTGACGAGGCTGTGTTTTGTTTATTTATGTGCTTATTTTGCCCCTTGCTGAAGGCCGCTGTGCTACCTGAGGCATTTGGGGCACGTGAGGAGATGGCTTTGCTGTTGTGCAGAGGCATTACGGGGGGGTTACTACACGTGTTGGTATTTTGGCATATCAGAGCTCGTGCTGTTACAGTATAGGTCTGTCTATATGTACTGAGTGCACAGGAACAGGATAGCATTGTTCTATATACTGGAAGATGTTTTATTTATAACAGTTTTTATTTTACATTTCTCTCTCATTGGGGGTAACCTTTCATTTTCAAGATAATCCCAGAGGACAAGGAGAATATCTTGTATTGAGAGAAGCCAATGAGCGAGCTGAAAATAAATCTAATTGCTTTTTTATTCTTAAATGAATTAGCAAAGTGTTTAGTGCCCTGCATTCACCTCTGCTAGCAGGAGAACAGCAATGCTATGAACAGAGCAATCTATAGCTCTGAAAGCCAAAGCAGACGGGCCTGGTGCCCGTCTCCCTGACCCGTCGGCGAGGGCAGCAGCGGTGCTGGCGCCTCCGACCTGCTGCGTCCTGGGAGCTGCGGCTGCCGGGTCGTGCGCAGCGAGCAACAGCTTCGCTTTTGAAAGCCTCTTTTAGCATCGCTCCTCGGGAAATATTGGTGCATTGGATGTGACCGATTTTAAATGATGATGTAACTCCACTAAAAATAATAGAGAAGGTCCAACAAAATTTTTATTAGTGATTTTAGGGGAAGATCTTAACCAATTATAAATGAACTAGCCAGAGTTTTTCCAAAATTGGAAAATTTTGAATGGAAACCTGACATTTTAGAATTTAGAAGGTAGAAATAATTTGTAAATGTCCTGGTACTTTTGTATGCACCATACTCACATACATACTAAATAAATAATTAGTTCTGTATGTCGATAGATATTTATTGATATGATGTCACAGTTAGAAACATGCAGCAAGTTTGAGGCCCTCAGTTGTACCAGCTGCTCTAGAGGGGCCCCAGGCGAGTTCCCGTGTTGTGCTGGCACAGGGCTGTGGGGCAGTGAACCCTCATGCCTTTACTTTGGGAGAGAAGGAGAGACTGCTGCTTCCTTGGTTACTGCTGCACACCAAGAATGTAAAATGCTTGACATTTCCTGTGTGTTGAGACCTTTATCTCCCCGGGTCTTCAACAGAGTAAAACTGAGGGTCACAAATGGGTGCTGTCAATACCGGGACTGAAGGAAGCCCAGGACCGGAGTGACACGGAGATGCAAAAGACAGGAGTGTCCCTTTGTCATCGTAAAGCTGCAAGACTTTCTGTGCCACATAGAGAGGACTGGAGTCAAACTGTAGTTTGGTTCTTTGACATGTTAATTAGTTTGCTGCTGTAAAAGCCAGCATGAAGATGTTCATAGGAACTGGCAGAAGAGAAGAAAGTTAAATATACTATCCCTGTTTAGCTGCTGCTATTGGCATGGGGGTGTCTGTTAGCATTCTCTGAGGAGTGAGTGGGTGCTTGCTGCCATATGTTGCAAAACAGCATTTCACAGAAGATGCCGAGCTGCGAGTGAGGGTAGCAGAGACAACTTTTCAATCTGTCTGTTCAAGAACTTGCAGCTCTCCCACCATGGCAGGCAAAATGATAAACACAGCTATTAGGTAGAAGCTCACCTGTGTAATCAATTCCCCCAGGTCGTTGCTGCTAATAGCAGTAAAAACAACTTCTAAGCTATGAAAATAACATGGTGGCATTTTTTTTTCCCTTCCACGGCTGTGATACCAGAAGATTGCTGTGCTCCTGCTAGGAAGGCGTTGGTTTTGTAGCCCAGACAAGCCTCTTCCAGGTCCTGATAGACGGGGCTGCTGCGGCCGTGCAGCAGCGTCCTGCAGAGTGTGGCAAGGAGCAGAAGGGCTGCCTAGACACAGGGCCTGCGGGGCAAACCCACAGCACCTGGTAATGGCTCTGTGTGTGGGATGCGAGGGTTAAAAACTCACCACAGCTAAACATGTAGTGTGAACCTTAGACTAGCGTGAATAAAGTTTTCTTTACCTTTCTTGCCAGCCCTTTCTAGAACAATAAGGCATTTGCTCACTGCTGCTAATCTTGCGGTAGCCTCATGCTCTGTCTTTAATAATACACAAACTCGGGCTCGCTGTTGCTGTAAGTAGTTCCATTACAGCTCCATTGACTTTAATAATGCTTGCATCAGCTTATGCCAGCTGAGGATATGTCTCATAGGCTTTCCTATCTTAAGTTTGATCACAGCTCTGCATTTAGTTTGTCATAGAGATGCTAACGTAGAAATGTGTGCATCAGGGAGATTTTGAACATAATTTTCCTTGCTGTGAAGAAATCCTCCAGGGGTTAACTTGTCAGAGCAATGCAATATAAAATAATCTGCAGGATATGCTGGACTCCCAGTTGCACTGTATCAGCGTGTGTGCCAGGTGCCAAGGACAGGAGGTGCCGCCTCGCTGAAACGTGCGGCTGGATCTGAGCAGGTCTCGAGTCTGCTGCGGGAAGCAGCGCCCATGAGGATGCCGAGAGCTCAGGAGTTACCCTGGGCCGGGATACGAGGGAGGTGACGCTCGCCCGTCCCGAGAGCCGCTCCGGCTGCTAACGGTGTTGGGCCCATGGCCTGGCACACAGGTGTCCCCAGCTGGGCTGGCACCGCGGGGCCCCTGTGCTGTCCCCTGTGCTGTCCCCTGTGCTGTCCCGGCCGGGCTGGCCCCGCGGGCTCCTATGCTGTCCCCTGTGCTGTCCCCTGTGCTGTCCCGGCCGGGCTGGACCCGTGGGCTCCTCGGCGTGGGGCGCGAAGCGGAGCTGTCCCGGCTGGGCCGAGGCCGGCCGTGCGTCTGCCCGGGCACTGACTGCCGCTGTCGGAGCGAGCTGTCACTCAGGGTAGATCGTGCAGAGCCTCAGAACACCATCTTCCTTCGCCAGTCTTATGTGCTTTGATGTGTGCTGAAATAATTAATATTTTAAATGTCAGCCCTGCTATCACTGGGTATCCGAGTTAGTCCCCATTGAGCTGAGTGGGACAGAGCTGCTGTTGCAGGTTTTGCAAATGCCGTGGTTTCAGTTGCTCAAGTGTGAGAGATTTTTCTATCTCAGTGAGTCATAAAGCTGGAGACTTGTATTTAAAATGAAAGGATGGGTTTTGGAGGATAAAGAACAATATAAAAGAGGCAGCATTTTGCCATACTCGGTTTAAGCCTTGTCATAAGTAAAGTCAGGCAAAGCTGTAGGGCGCATTGACCTCTCCTTGCTACTGACTGCAACAATTCTCTTGTTAAAACAATTATGCTGGGTGAGCTGTGTAAAATAAGTGACAGGTTGGTTACTCGCTAGATTGTTGCTCTCTGTTTAAACACAGTATCTTACGTCAATGCACATTTTTTTATGTTGTGTTCTCAGAAATGCGAGAGACCTCTTGTGTTTGAAAAACATTTGGATTTGGGAATTGCCAAAGGGATTTTGCTATACGTGAACCACCTTTGTTGGGGATTTCATTTCAGATACCTGATTTGTAAGAAATAATCGAGCATTCTGCTTTCATGCCAGACCACTTTATGGACTGTGAATCCATGCACCCAACAGCATTTGGATCTAATTCTGGCAGATTTCTATGTAACGTGTAGGTAAATCACTACTGATCCAGTTGCTCGTTTTTCCCTGTGGAAGTGTCACTGTGGTGAAGGTGTTCGTTTAAACTTGCCCGAGGTTTCTTCCTCCTGCCCTCACCTGTTGCAGCTTCGGTTGGAAAGGACCATTCAGTGCTGCACGTGTTGGAGGTTGTTTTTAAGAGCATTTCATGTGAGATGTTTTCATCCCACGACCAGCAGGCAATTTTGCAGGCTGCACAGAAAGATCTTTTGTGTGACAAGAGATAAAACATATTGATTCAAAATGGCAGAACTCTTAGAACAATTCTACATTGTTGGGAAATGTTTTTCTAATATTTATGAGAACAGAATGAAAACGTGCATGTCAACCATTTGGAAAAAATGAATCTTGGATAACAGCCAGTTTATTTTTCTGAGCTAGGTTTTTGGATATTCCCATTAGCTATTTTTAGTTAACTATATATACTTCCCATATACTTTGCAGTGCTTTTCCTTAGCTCAAGATACATAACCTAACTGATTAGACTTGTAATCAAGAAGAGAAATGGCACATAATGATATATATGCTCTTGAGAGATTTGGCCTATAATTCTCAGGATTATTGGGAGAAAATAAAGACAAAAAAAGGGCAAAAAAACCCCTCTTCCCAAATGGGATGCAGTTTCTGTGGCAGTTGAAATGTGTATGATTAAACTCCTTAAGCAAACCAGAATGGCTCCCAGCGGAGAGCAAAGACATTCTAAGTATAGCCAAGACTAAATTCTCAGGTCTGGGGTTTCTCTGTTCAATTCCCATTTGATTATCTTCTGTGATATTTAAACTTCATGCCATGCCATAATTATTTAATAAAAAGTAAATACAAAATGGATCTCAGTGGGGAATGTGACCTCTTACCTTCGTGTTGTTATAGCAGCCAGCCCCAGCTAGGCAGGGCAGCTGGCTCAGGGTGCTGGTCGGGCTCAGGCGGCCCTTCAGTTCTTCAGGGTTTGCCTGCACGTGGGTTTGGGACGATGCAGGAACTGCCGTGAGCACCTCCTGGAGTCAGGTACGAGCACAAATACCACAGGAGGGTGGAAGAAGCTGGCACTGACTGAGGCCAGCTGCGTTCTGCCAGCCTGTGAGAGCTGGAGATGGCATCACTGCAGGGAGGTGGCAAGAGGGCCCCGGGAGCCACACGCAGTGGGTGACCCTCATGTGTCTAACGGGAGCTGCAGCCTTTGTGGTGGCAGCATCTGGAGGGCGCGGGGACGGTGTGTTGATGGTATGTGCAGATACAGCCCTCGATTTCTGGCTCTGCAGTGAGTGCAGAGGGCCTGGTCTAACGGCCCTGTGTAGCAGGGCTTCCTGTAGGGACCCCTGCTCGGGCTCATAGGAGAAACACAGCCGGATGCACCGGTATCCACACGGAGCGTTCTGAGGCACTGCTTCCCTGCTGTAGCCCTCCAATTATTCACTCAGTTTCTGATAGATGGCGAGAAGGCAGCACTGGAAACTGGAGCAGATACAAGTGCAGACGTCCTGCTTTTTTTGTTGCTGCATTGAGCGAGTATTCCCGTTGGAATGCTTCCAGTTAGAGGTTTTGCAGGCAGCATTCACATGAACTTGTCATTTGTTTCAGCACACCTGCCTCCGAAGGCTTTTCCTGGGATATTTGCAGAAAATAAGTCTGTACATTGAGTTCAGCTCTGCGCACCAGAATGAGCAATCATAGTGTGGGGGGGGAGAGAGAGCGCGTGTGTGTATATACGTTAATGCACAAGACAATATCACTAATTATTTAAGCTCTGAAGACTTTAATATATATGTGTGTCTATATAGAGATAATGGCAGAAACATATGTACAATTAAATAGCTGGAGTTAGGGTATCGGGAGTCAGGGTACCTAGTTTGTATAATGTTGTCCAACAGCAATAGCTTGTGTGTCCCCAGCTTTACCGGTAGAGGAATTTTCTCTAAAAGGCGACGAGGCATCCTCATGCTCAGGCTGTTAGAATGCAGCGTTCTGCTAATGCTTTGCTTATTATTCTGCTTAGCTTATGCAGAGATCAGGGCCTGCTGGAGTAATTAGGCCACGAATGCTTCTAGGGCTCCAGACAGGGGAGGCTTTGAGCTTTTGGGGGGTGGGGGTGGACAGTGGGGAAGCTGCTATGAGCTGCATCCTTTGGAAGGTTTTTTGAGATGTATCTGAGATGCATATTCATGTTATACATCTTTTATTTTTTTTTCTTTTTCTGTTTTCAGCCTTAAATGAACCTACAATAGATTATGGTTTCCAAAGACTGCAAAAAGTCATCCCAAGACATCCTGGGGACCCTGAAAGACTAGCTAAGGTAAAATATTTTCAAGCATTTCACTGAATATTGTCTTTCACTTCTAATTCATAAAACAAACAAAAAAATGTTTCTTGAATATGATTTTTAACTAGGCATAAGTTCACCAATCGGTTGTAGCTCCACACTGAAATTTGCTCATGTAGAAAGCACAGCTACCAGTAACGTTTACCTGCTGGAGCTCCAATCCTGCCTCTGACCTCTCTTTTACTGCTGATAGGAGAGTCCAATGCAGATATCATCCCAGCTTGTATTCACGGGTCTTTGTTTAGTCTATGTTGGCAAATCAGAGAAGTAAAATACATCATAGACATAAAGGATTGGTTGCAGGGGGTCTAATTCCAAGGGAATCTTTTATTCAGAAAAAAATTGAAGCTCGACTTCTTCTGTAGCAACTACTGCAGTGCATCAGTCTTGGAGCAATTCAAGATTTTATATATCTGTCATTTTAAACACTGTGTGTTGATGTGGCACCGTGTTGGCAAATCACTGAAGTAAAATACATCATAGACATAAAGGATTGGTTGCAGGGGGTCTAATTCCAAGGGAATCTTTTATTCAGAAAAAAATTGAAGCTCGACTTCTTCTGTAGCAACTACTGCAGTGCATCAGTCTTGGAGCAATTCAAGATTTTATATATCTGTCATTTTAAACACTGTGTGTTGATGTGGCACCTAGCACAGTGACAGTATTATTAGCAACATGTCTACACTTTATTGCAGTACCAAAAATAACTATTACTGTCTTTGCAGATTGAAAGCCTATTATAGTCAGAAACAGGATAATTTATATTGTTTTTTTCCCTGGAAGATATATTTTTTTAAGTCCTATGATCAGTGGTAACAGAAGATTAGGTAACTAGTTACGGTTTTTCATTATTTCGTTGCAAATATGGAGAAAAAAAGTGAATATGGAAAGTAATGCATTTTTATGTATCTATACAAAATAATCTACCGAAATTCCGCGGAGAGCTGCCTTCCTCCTTAGGTAAGCCTGAACATTTTCTGCGCGTTCGTGCGCCGAAGGCTTCAGGACTACGGAGAGCTCCCGGGCCAGGCTGGAGCCCTGGTCCGCGGGCGGGCGGCCGCACGCGCTGCGCTGCTTTTCGGAGCGACCCATCCTGTTACATGTCTTGCTTGAGATACTGTAAGAAGGCCAATTTTTCTTAATAGGCAAAGAATGCCTCTTCAAAGGAGCAAGTTTTTGAGATGTTTGCACATGATCACTTATTGCCTAAAAAAATATTAGTCCATGTTTTCCTTGCACTGAAATCCAGGGCTCTATAAACGTCAATTTTGTGCCTGTGTTCATCTTCTAGGAAATGCTGTTGAAACGAGCTGCTGACCTCGTCGAGGCGCTGTATGGAACACCCCATAACAACCAGGTCAGACTGACCACGCTTGGAATGGGGGGCGGTCGAGTTTGGAAGTTTTGTAATAAACTCTGGAAATGTTCTCCACATAAACTATCGATCTTGTCCCTTTCCTTGCACTGCAGGATATCATTCTGAAACGAGCTGCAGATATTGCAGAAGCTCTCTACAGTGTCCCAAGGAATCCGGGACAGATCCCTGCGCTGTCTAGCTCTCCTGCTCACAGCAGTATGATGGGAATTAACTCTTACGGAAGCCAGTTGGGAGTCAGCATTTCAGAATCAGCACAGGCAAACAACCAAGGTAACCAGTGCGAGCATTACAGCACTTCTGGCATTTCTGCCAGCACTTTTGGAATGTTTTATACTTAAAAAGTATAAGCAAACTAGATATTGCTTATATTGTTAAAATTACCTATGAATTTCTATAACTTGCTCCTTAAAATCATAGAAAATCCTATATATAATGTAAATTCAACATCATTAAAGGATGAGCTCACACATTTTTTCCAGGTTGCAGAGCAAATTTCAACAAATCAAATCCATTTGAATATAAAAAAATCTTATCAGTTCCCTTAAAAAAAAAAGTGGGTAACTGATTTTAAGTTTGTCTTATTTGAAAGCAAGTGCCTAAAACACACTAAATTCAGTACCTGTTAAACTTTTAAGTAATCTGGATCTAATTATGTAAGTTTTTTTGAGCATGGAAAATAATGTTGTAAGCCAAATCCCCTAAAGTGCTGTGTAATGTGTTTTATTTTTAGGTTACATTCGTAACACAAGCAGCATCTCACCCCGCGGTTACTCATCCAGTTCCACACCTCAACAGTCCAATTACAGCACTTCCAGCAACAGTATGAATGGCTACAGCAATGTCCCCATGTCAAACCTGGGTGTTCCAGGGTCACCTGGCTTCATTAATGGCTCTCCAACAGGATCTCCCTATGGAAGTAAATATTTTAATGTATTACATAAGACGTATCTGGTGTTGTGCAAAAAATTCTTTATTTACATTCACATTGTGTGTGTGAGGACTGACCCGTGTTGTGGGGATGATAAAGGCTACTTGCTGGTCTGAAACCTACTAAACATCATCAATCAACCATGGAAATATTTCTTAAAAAAACAGGGAGGGAAGAGCAATTATCTCTCTGCACAGCATTATTTTGTCCTCTTTGCTCATGTTGGCAATCTCCCTTAGTGGGTTTGCTGCTTTCTGGTATCCTTATCTCAGAATTTAAATGAATTAAGCACATTTTTATTAAGCTATACTATTCAATAGAAGTAACTGTCTACCTCAGACTTGGTGTAAACAGTCAAGATTGTAAGAGATCTTCTGAAAGAAGCAAAACAAGCAGTCAGGAGTTAGACATCTTGAACAGTTTCACCAAACTTGTATAACTGCATTTCTGATGAGGATTCACTTTTTATTTTTGCAGTAATGTCTTCAAGTCCAACAGTTGGCTCTTCCAGCACTTCTTCCATCCTTCCATTCTCCTCTTCCGTCTTCCCTGCAGTCAAACAGAAGAGTGCCTTTGCTCCTGTCATCAGACCCCAAGGGTCCCCTTCTCCTGCCTGCTCTAGCGGAAATGGAAATGGGTTTCGAGGTAAGAGATGTGCAATTAGTGTTCAGCCTGTGCACAAAAGGCCACTGCTAGTCTAGGTAAATACAGCAAACACTGAAAACTACAGGACTCAATAGTCAAAATCTGACCAGATATTTATAGACCCAAAATGGCTGAAAGAAAAAGAATTCATTTGGATTAAAACAAGGTTTTCAGCTCTGCCTATTCTCAGGGGACTGACACTCATTCATACCAGGGCAGATCTGACCCACGCTGCATTTAAATACCAGCTCTCTAGTGAGGAATGACTTCTCCTTAGGCTGCAGGGACTTGTAAAATCAAACGCATGCCCTGTAGAGCTAATGCACGGCTCTGTCTGTAATAGCCAATATCTTGAAACCTGCTGCAAGATTTAGGCTCATGCAGGGAATAAGCCCTATAGTACATTTATGGCCCTTTTTAAAGGTGATCTGCAAAACAAATGTGAGTATTAAGATAAGAATGAAAACCTGTACTAAATTCTTTCTTTTAACAAGCTGGAGTTTGGGGGGGGGCATGCAGCACATAAATACACTGCAAGTCTCCATAAAAAAAGCCTTTACAGGGCCTGAGAATTCATCTGGCTCCTTCAGGCTTGACTAGAGATACCATAGAAATCACAACTCTGGGAATTCAGCCATGCCAAGAGCCAGTGGTAATCCCAAAATGAGCCCTACAAACCACACCTGTTGATTTGGGGGCATTATAAATCCTTAGCTGGACCATAGGGACTTGCATAAACTCTGATTATTTCATATAATAAGGAAATTTTACATCTGTTGAACAAAAATAATTATGTTTTCAAAAGCTAACTTAGAGAATTCCGCTATCCATTCAAAACAGCTTCTCCCTACCCCCTTACCAGAAAGTTTGTGCTCCTTCCCTAGGATGGAAGGAAGTCGGCTCTCCAAAATCGGCTCCTTGCCATTAATGAAACATAGTGATCTGTGGATGAGAAGCCACAGGCATCATGTTGACAGGGAATATAATTTTCTTTGTGATCTGTTAAAAAATAAAAAAAGGAAAAAATATGATTTTTAAACTGATAGGTAGAGGAAGTTTTGTTGACCCAAAAGTGGTAGCTATTTATCTAAACTGTTTAGATGGGGGTTGATATTTGTTAGTGTTTTTGCATAATAGCAGTCTTTCTTTAAAAATTATTATCATTACTTATTCTACAATAGGAAGGCTTGTATCAACTTAATATGTTTACCTGTTAAGCTTAACCCATTTGAAAAATGCTGTAAGTTAGAAGCAAATCAGTCAGCTTGAATTCAGAATAGGTTTAAACTTGATTTCAATTGAAATACGTTTAACTCCCATGCTGAGAGGGCTGTTTGTGATTACTGACCAAAACAGTTTAGGCACACAGATCTGCAAGGACTCAGATGAAGGGGTATAAAGGTGAGCTCCCCTACTTGCTGTACGTAACTACAGCATTTGAAGAGGCTGGAGCAGGCACTGCCCCCAGCGCAGCGCGAGCTGCCAGCTGGGCCGCGGCAGCAGAGGTGGCTCCAGCCAGGACGGTGGCTGCTTCGCGCGGTCGGCCCTGCCCAGGGTCCTTGAGGCCTGCTCTTTGTAACAGTTTAACTATTTCAGCCATAGATGTGATTTTTTTCAACTGAAATATTTAAATTGATGCAAGCTGGGGAGCACATGCATTGGAAAAGATCCAGATACACAAAGCCTGATATCCAAATTAACGTTCCCACGGTGTTGACAGACAGATGTGGCCAGAAAGTCAACAGGAGGGTCCCAGAGAGGCTTCTCGAATGGACTTACTGTGCTGCAGCAATGGGGTTTGTTCATCTCCATGGCTGGGCCATGGCTCTGTAGTATAAGCTAAGAACAGGCAAGCTGGTAATACAATTTTTGTTGTTGTTTCTCTTTTAACTTAGGCCTCAGTAAGTGTAATAGGCTTCTTCCCAAAAAGTTTCAGTGAGCTTTTGGTCCCCAGATATATATATATAAAATACATATTTATTTATTATATATATTTATAAAAAATACTGAAAGCACAGAACAAGCAGTTAAGTGCACAAAGACTTTCCCCCTGCACATCAGATATTTTGACATTACCTTTCAATTTCCCGGCCCGTAATATAGGGAAGCAAGGATTTTTGCAAATGCAGTATTTGCAGCACAAGCTGGGTGCATCTGTTATTTAAAGGTGACAGTCTCCTGGCGCTACAGGCTCCATGGTACTTATTGCATCCTCTTGCAATAGGAATATTAGATGTATTATGTGCACATCTACTTACTAGCAGCAACGAAATGCTGGAGTAAACCTTGCAGGTACCTTCATCGGGGCAGTCTTTAGGCCTGGGTCAAAACTAGTTTAAACACACAGAGCTCTTCAAGCTTCATGCTCAGACCAGCATCCCTGCCATTCCCAAGGGCTTTTAACGCTCAGAGTAACAGTAGAAATCTTTGCCCCAAACTGTATTTAGGGGGAAAGTCTTACAGCACATTTTCTATGAGCTATCCTCCTGTATCCAGCCCTTTTATCTATAACTCAAAGCCAGGCATGAAATGTCTTGTATCTACTGGCTTTGGGCTGCATGGTGCCCCCAGGACAGGGACTACCCTCAGCTAAGCCATCCTGTGCCGTGTGTTCTTGCTTACCTCTCTAGCTGCCATCTGCTATACATTCCTACAGAGTAACAGGACATGATAGGCAGAGAACAAGCAGCAATCCATACTGGACACCACTCTGTCCAGCGTGCTCTCCAAATTGAGAGCAGGTGATCCTGATCAGAACAACCGCGGGCTCAGTTCGTGCCACACGTCAAGGCAGTTTAAAAAAGGCCCTGGGAAGATAAAATGTGATGTGACACAACATGGCATGATAAGTACACAAATGCCTAATCAACTCCTCTCAGATGTAAGGCAGTTGATGGGAAGTGCAAGCAAATTGGAAACTGCTGGAACAGCATGGACCGCTGCCTGCCCGATTACCTTGGTCAGCTCAGCACATCTGCACATAAAAATGCCAGCTCAGTGACAGGGAGCAGCAGGCAGGCCCGCAAGGGCAGGCGCTCCGTTAACCACCAGGATCCTGGGCAGCCTGAGGGGCAGCGGGGCCTGATGCTGCCAGGACAGCCGCACTTTAACAACGGGGCATCCGCGCTGCTCCCCAGAGACGTGCAGGTACTGCCGTTGGGAGCCTCGTGAGGAGAGCTTGTCTTGACGCTGTTGGGGGTGGCAGCAGCACTGGGGATTCTGCTCCTGCTGGACGTGGAGGTAAAGAGCAAACAGCTGCTCTGAAAAGCCTGCGAAGGGCGGGTGTGGATGCCTCAGGAACACTAGAACTGAAAAAGAAAATCTTAAGAGATATTTAATATTTATGGTTAGGACTTGAACTGTAACAGAATTCTGTCCTGTAACTATTATCTACTTATTTTTTTACTTGATGTTCATTCAATGATAGGGATGTTAATCAGGGTGATCTAACCAAATGAGAGCTTATTCCTGAAACTGATTAAATGGACTCAGTGTTCATCCTCCCCGGAAAGCATCTTTTTAAAACAGGTCACAAGCTGGACACCTCGAAAGCACCGACCACAGGTTAATGTAGCATCAAGCCCTTTGCCCAGTTCTTACCAGTTCACTGAACGAATTGCACAGAATTGTTTTCCACAGCAAAGCCAGACAGCGTATTCAGAAACCTCTCCTACACACCAGGCTTATGATCATTATTAATTACACCCATTAAAGGTGCCTATCACCAGAGCATCTGGGTAGTATCCATGTTTGATTATTTATTTATTAAAAAAAAATTCTCCAACCTTGTGACAATTTTAATCAAGTGTTTCAGTTGATAATTGCAAGCTGTCAAGGTTAATACAATAAGGCTCATCTCTAATTCTTTTTCCATTTCCCTGCAAGAAAAAAAAAAAAAAAAAAAACCCTCTGGGATAATGACTGTGGTTTCTATATTCCCAACTCATCAGGGAGTGTCCTGCATTGAACCACCTTTATTGAAAAGTTACATCGATTCAATATATAGTAATACAGGCAAAAATAATTACAGCTTTGCTAGCAGTGTAAGACCTTAATCCAAACCTCACAAACATTCAATAAAAAGTGATACAGGCTGGGAATCGGCTCCCGGCAGCGCGGCCCTGGCGGGGAGCGGGAGGGCTCCGCGCAGGGCCCGGCGGCTCCGCAGGGAGGAAGCGGCTCCGGGGGGGCTCCCACCTGCGGCGCTTGGGACCTGCAAGGACAAAACGGCCTCTGGATTGTGGTGGGGAGTGAGGGGGCCAGGCAGGAGCAGGAAGGAGGGGAAACAGCAGGAAAGGATTTTAGAAAAATCCTTCTTGTACATGGCAGGTTTTTCATTGCTGTCAATAGGGTGAGTTCAGGACTGCTAGCTTTAATTGTTCTTGGATTATACAGTACTAATGTGCTTTCCCTCCCAGCTTAAAATTTCCAAATGCTGCATGTACAAGTGCATTTTCAGAGAGATGTGGAAGAGTCTCACGGTCTTTCCTTAGCTCTGGTGAAAGTTTTCCTAGATTGAGAGAAAGACAATAATGCTGATAAGAGTAGTATCAGGAAAAGCTTTTACGCCAGCATGGCTTATCCCCCTCGGGAACAGGGTTTAAACTGCGCTGGCAACAGCCCCAAGTGTCCCCCTGGAGCAGCGGGCTGAGCCGGGCGCTGGGGGGCCTGGGGCACGGCCAGGCCTCGAGGACATCAGGACGTTGCTGCCCTAGGGGCTGGCGTGGAGGAGGGAGCTGCTCCGTGGTGCTCTCGGGAAGGTCTCTCGTCTCTAAATACCGTGGCTGTGTCTGCCTCGCTGAAAAACAATCGCGTGAATATTTACCTGCATTACTTAGCACAGATAACTGCCTTACGGCATCCTGATTGGAAAAATGCTGGCATACTCCTAAACAATTTTTAAAAATAGCAAGTCCTTGATTTAAGACTGGGAAGTTTCATGTTCCGTTTCAGCTCTGCCAAAATTGTCAGGGACCTCCAGCCCTAGTCCATTATAAAATATGAAAGGCTTTATTTTCCTATTGTATTAAATCATAGACCATACCCACAGTTGGTTAAAATCAGCACAGCCCCAATAAAAGTCATCTTAGCTGAGGATCTTGGCCTTAGCATTTTTTTAAACACTATGAACATAAGGGTGAAATTAATTCTCAGAGGACAGTGCTTTAAACACATGACTAATCCCACAAATTTCAGTGAACATAAATCTTTGCAGTATTAGGACCTTGCACTGCACTGAGGCCCTTTTGGAAATATGAGTCACTCGTTTGTTACATAAATACATATAAACTTAACGTACCCCCCGAAACCTTCAGGAACAGGAACCAGTTCCAGGCAGCTTCCAGTGTTCCTGTTGTCAGTTATGGGGAATATAGCTGCAACTGAAGGCAGTGAGAGGGACTAATAAATAATTTACATAGCCCGGTGTTCTGGGAACGTGCCAGGTAAGACTGCAGAGATTCAGACATATGGGGTAAACCAAGCGAGAAAGAGGCTGGCCTGTTATTTCCACTGAAACTAAACGAGCGCAGCCGAGCTCCAGTCATTGTCCAAGGAGCTGGGACTCGTAATTCCATGGCTGGGTCCTGCACACGGCTCACGGGCCAATTCCCATTTGCTTTCACATCATCCTTCCTTACTCCCAACATCAGCCTTTTGGCAAGCAAATTAGCTGGCCAAGTGAGAAACGGAAGACCCTGTGTATGACTGTCAGGCTCACTAAACATAAAAACATTGAAAGAAATTGAAGGTCTTTTAATGTAATAACTCAGTCTGTAAATAGAGGCATCACTGTAAAATTTGACTGCACACAGAGGGTGAAATAGATTATGTTCCATAACAATCTGCCAGAATTTCATCTGTGTCATTTTCTTTTTCAGCCATGACTGGTCTTGTCGTCCCCCCGATGTAAGGAAGAGGCAGCTCTGCTCCTCTCCCTCTTCCCTTTTTTCCTTTTTTTTCATTTTTCTTTTACAGCAGAAAACTACTTATTATGATGGACCATTAAAAAGAAAAAAATAATAGCACTACAAGCTCTTTTTTGGGGGGAAAGCCAGGCCCAGGAAAAAAAAAAAAAGGGGGAACTTTTTTATGGATTGGACAACAGATAATTATGCATCTTTTACCTGTTCCATATTGCTGACACAACCACATCGACTCCTAAACACAGCGAGCGAAGAATCAACCAAGAACCAGGACGAACAACAGTTGGCAGAATGGAATCACAACTGCAAAGTCTTTCCTGAAAGACATGAAGCATTCCTAAGATTTGTAAAATATTAAAAGGAAAAAGAAATTGGCAAAATGATTCAAGTTTGATATTTTGGATACAATAATTTGTTTTACTTTGTAGGGGAAAAAAGTTGAAGTTTCTATTTTCTATGGAGCCTTTCAGATACCGATTTAGTTTATGCAGAAAAAAAAATTCAACAAAACAGGGTACCAGCATGAAAGAATTTCTAGGACAAACTGAAACGAATGATGGAACTTTGGTGTATGTGTGTATTTGCTTATAGTTTAACCTCTTAAAAATGTAAGATGTTTTACAATTATTTAAATAAACTTGTAACTTATTGTATGTAGAGGTAGAAATTAAACCCTTTTTTGGACTTTTTCCTCCAGTTGTACAATGAAGAAAAATGATGCAAAAATGTAGACACACGTTTGAGATAGATGATAACTGCTGCAGTTGCTCCTCACTTCCTCCCTGTTACTGAATTTGTGCACAAGGATGTATAGGATTCTTTCTGATTACCAGATTCATCAGAAACTTTTATACACGTTGTGGTGTACAGGTCACTAAATTCATGTTTGAATTTTCATCTGCCTCATCTTTCCCCTTTTCCAGGTTTTCTTTTCAGGCTATTCAGCTACTAGGATAAGCTGGCGAGTTTCAGAGCTCCTGCTGGCAAGTGAGTGGCACTTAGGGATTTGAACAGAGCAGATTTGTCAGGAGGTACTGAGCTGATATACAGAGTCCATATGTCAGTTGGGAGGGAAAGGCTTCTCTAACATACTGCTTTCCATGTAGTTAGAACAACTTAAGTTCAGTTATTCTTCATAATAAGGGTGCATTTATAAAGGGTAGATATGTATTTGAATAATTTATGCACTTTTATACTGAGTCATTAAAAATGGTATTTTCCATTTATATATTGAGGGTCATAGAAATAATCAATTTGCTTTGTTTGAATTTTTCTGCATTTTAGTGTAAAAAAGTTGAGTTCTCCCTCGCAGCTGCTCTCCTGAGATTGGCAGGTGAGAACACCGCAATGAAAAATAACTCAATAGTTATTTGACTAAACCAGGGAGCCCTCTAAAGAACTTGATTTTGCTGGTAAGTCATTTTTTGAGACAAAAACAAAATCAGCTACACTACTTACAACCAGCTAAAATACATACTATCCATAGTTGCAAAAAATAGTTGTTCCTGTAACAACATCTATTTATAAATAAACCCTTAATGTACGGCCCCAAACCCATGCTTGCCCACTTCCCCAGTAGCTTTGTTGGTTGCTGACTGGGGTTTTTGGTGCTCGGTCATTCTATATGTACAGTTGAACCGTTCAGCGCGTTCCTGGCCGGGGCTGGGCACTTTGTACCTCGGAGCCGCTGGGGTTGGCGCTAGCGGAGCTGCCCACGCGGAGCCCCCGGCCCCCGGAGCCGCCGGGGCCCCCCCCACCCCCCGGGAAACGAAGCGCCAGGCTCTGCTCTGGCTTCTTAGTGGGAGCAGCATTAGGTGCCTCTTCAATGCCATTAAATTCATTTTTTAGAGGAAGACTTTTAAAAATTGTCTTCTAGAATTCAAGCCCAAATTTACCAGCAAAAGTAGCGATTAAGATCAACTTCAAAATAGCTTTCCTTGGAATAATGTATTTTTAAGAAGCATGAATATATAGTGCATCTGATTGCAAATCAGGTTGCTCTAAGTGTCTACATAGCAGAACATATGAACTAAAGTAACTCACGGTTACCTGTGGTTGCCAGTTGAGTGATGCTGCACGTTCTGTGTCGCCCTTCGCGTCCTCGGGCCAGCAGCAGCCCCTGGAGCTCAACAGTTCCTTGGAATAATGTATTTTTAAGAAGCATGAATATATAGTGCATCTGATTGCAAATCAGGTTGCTCTAAGTGTCTACATAGCAGAACATATGAACTAAAGTAACTCACGGTTACCTGTGGTTGCCAGTTGAGTGATGCTGCACGTTCTGTGTCGCCCTTCGCGTCCTCGGGCCAGCAGCAGCCCCTGGAGCTCAACAGGCAGCGGAGCTGGAGCCCAGGAGGGCGCCGGGGTGGGAGGTCCCGCGGGGGACGGGGACGCGGCCGGGCTGCTGCTCACAACAAACGAGTGCCCTGATGCCGCAACACAGGGATCAGGGCGCCGGAAAGGCCAAAAACGTGAAGCCGAAGTCATGCTTGGAGTGCTGGATGCATGAAGGAACAAGAAAGAGCTGTAGGACTTAAGGCTGAGCTAAAGGCATCCCTGAATTTCAGTGCCCAGGTTTCCAAAAGATAATTCATACGAGTCTCATTTCTGGTATGTTATTTCCCTACTCCCAGTGCATGAAGATTTTTCTTCCCTGCCCGTCTCTGTACAGGCGACTTGTTTTTCCATCTCTGCTACACTCAAAATCCATGACCAGCAGATATTCCCGGTAGGAATTGCTAGGACCAAATGCTGAAGAGCAGCAGTAGCTAACTCACATTTTTTTTTTTTTTAAACGAACAAAGCTTTTCCTTACAAAAGTTCAGTTAAAATGGTTTCAAATGAAAAAAAGGACACATTTCAAGAGAAAAGCTATTTTGTTAATTGTCCACCAGTTGTATAAATGTGTGTGTGGGGAGGTTATTGCATAAAACATCACTGACATAGAAAGATTCAAGAAAAACTGACAAGCAGAACAGACAAGGTTCTGAAATTCTCAACATTCCTTTCACATTTCAGTTGTTTTTACGAGCTCCATCCGGTTGCTCAAGTGGGACAGTCCAGGGTCCAGTGAAAGACAGAAAACCTTTCCTAGAAAACGACTTCAAACACTTGTAGGAAGGGAAACAACTGTAGCTGCCTAAGCTAATGTAAACAAGGAGAAAAAAAAAAAAAAGGCCACTTTCTAGTTTCAGCTGAGCCAAAAAAATGAAAACAAGTAAATGCAGGAATGACTCAGAGCAGGAGCTTTGCTCCTGCATGGAAATCATCACACTGAGGCTGTGCAGAGCGTGCCAGCCTCACAAGGAAGAACGCGTGTAAATAAATTCAATCAGGAATCCTTGAACGGGAAAGGGGGACTTTGGCAGTAGCAAACACCCAGCAAAAAAAAAAAAAAAGAAAAAAAAAAAAAGGCAGTGTAAAAATTTGTGTGTAAGGATTTTTTTTTCCAGTGTAATAATAAGCAATCTGTCCTCTTTTAGTTATTGCTGTTTAATACTCCCAAACAGCTTTCTTTTTTGCCATGAAAAGAAGGAAGCTGCTGTGATAGATGCTTACAAATTTTATAACTTTAAAGAGTATGTTTTATTTCATTATTTATCTGGGTATAGCATCTTATTCTCCCTATTTCTTTGCACATTTCCGATATGCATGGTTTTTAAAGACCATTTTCTCCCTTCTGTAAATTAAGGCCTCATTTCTCCCTCCTGTATAGTTCAGTTCTGGGCTTTGTTTGGGGTTGGTTTGTTTGTTTTTGTTTTCCGTTTGTTTTTTTGCTTTGTCAATTATATAGTATGAAGTTGCTATGCACAGAGCTTTTGTAAAGACAGCTTTTTTGTTTGTTTACTGTTTTTAATGGTCCTACTTATGGAAGAATATCTTGTTTGTAAAATGAATATGTCTACTTCAGTTTTAAACTTTAAATTATCCTAACAAAAAAAAATAAAATTTTTGTACTGTACACAAGGGGGGGATTATCTTAATTTCAAGCATCCTGCGTGCTTTGTTCTGTCTTTTATCATCTTCGCGGGTCGCTCGGGGAACAGGTAAATGACTTGTTATGGAGCAGCTTTCAGATGACGTCTTTGTGCGGGTGGGAGTTGGGGAGCCAGACACGGGAGTCCCGGTCACCGAGCGGAACACGGAGCTTCCTGCGGGGAGGCTGGTTGCGGAGAGGGGAGCCCCTCGGGCGGGAGCGGATCCTCCGGAGCGACTCGGCCAGAACCCGCGCGATGCGCCGCGCCGCGCAAGCACGGAGAGGAATCGCGCGCGCCAGGACCCGCGCGGCCGCGGCGTGCTGGGCACAGCTCGCTTCAAGAACGGCCGCCTACAGAACAGGTTCTCTCCCGCACACCTGCCTTTACTGCCTCTTTCTAGCTGATTTTGTCAAACTTGAGTTTCACGTCAATCCATGGTGGAACAACAGCCGCTCTTTCAGCGGGCGGGCAGGGAATTGCCAACCAGTTGCACTATCTACCTGGGTGACA
This sequence comes from Tinamus guttatus, assembly GCF_000705375.1. Next base: position 272,223 of record NW_010582690.1, read on the forward strand.
CCGCGCAGCCGTCGCGGTGCAGAGCCCCGGGCTTCCACGGCCGGTTCCCCGCATGGGAATGCTGCCGTCAAGGGCCCAACAGCCCCGTGCCGGCCGCGTGGGCGTCCTCGGGGCGCCCGCCCCCGCC
>NW_010582690.1:272419-335036 GCF_000705375.1 Tinamus guttatus
AAGACCACGGCGCCCTGTTTACAAGCTCGGAACTCGGCCAGACACGGGCCGGATCCTCAGCTTTCATAAAGCCGCGCTGGGGGAAGCGCACCAATTCAGGCCGTCTACAGATCTGGCCATATAATTACTTTCTCCTCTGGCCTGCAAACCAGAAGCACAACTATGAAATAAAAGAAGAAAAACAAGCCCGGGGTTTGTTTTCTGTTTCCATTCATGCCAGCGCAGCACCCAAGAGGGCTCAGGTCACTTGTGTTACTTACAGTGCTGGGGTGTGAAGGAGCGTCCAGCCCAAAAAGGGAACGGGAGCCGCTCCCCACGCACGAGGCTGCCGTCGCTCGCAGGTGGGATGCTCTGGTTGTTCTGGAAGGAAAGCACAGGGAGGTGGGACAGGAAAAGGAAATGACAGCAAAAATTCAAGTATGATCTTGTAGAGATAACCTACATGTTCTAAGGGCACTTCTTATTCACATTAATATTCTTTATAGTTTCTTACCAGAAAAATAAAGGACCCTCTATGCTTATTATCCTATTCCAAAATAAAGGTGACATTACATACATGCAATGTTGCAAGTTCTCATATTACAATTGTGCTGATGTTGAAAGTCTTTTCATATTAAAACTCCAACTTTTGGAGGCCTAGGAATTTTAGCTCATGTATCTACAGACTAACTTGCAGAAAAAGAGTCCTTAAAATCCAATACAACTTTCAGAAACATTTAGAATTGTGAAAATTCTTATTCTAATTCAGTTTCCCAATACATTATTATTTTAGAAGAAATACAGCCTATCATATAAAGAAATATTTCTAATAGCAAGTTGCCTTTACAGACTGCAGCTAATTTTGATATGAAATTCGAGTGACGCAACTTTTGCCAGAAAATCGTGGTTTATGGGGACACGGGAACCCAAGCCAGCACAGCCTGGTGCTCTGCAGAGCTCTGATGCAGAAGGACTTTCCTCAACACTTCACTGAAATCACAGGAACTTGATTGAAATTTAGCAGCAGGGTCCCTATGACACTGCAATTGCTGCAGTCATTTCTTTGTCTTTAAAATGCCATATAATTGCTAATGTAATTAGTGATGTATACAGAGGGGGCCCGTGCAATTACCAAGTCTTAAGATCAAGTAATTAATGTTCTGTCAACAAAACAGCAACTGTTTCATTAACAACTGTGTGGATCTGGGAACAGATCAACCCGCAGCGCGGCCCGGCCCGCGCGGCGCCGCTCCCAGGGCTGCTCCCGCCTTCCCCCGGCAGCCCGTGGTCCCGGCCTTGTGAGCGATCCCAAGTATCATGAACTTGAAAAGCACCTCGAACTTCTCATTAGACTCTGCGGGACTTCTTTGGATTTGCTTCATATGTTTTCTACCAAATCCCTGCTAGAAATACCCATCTCGTAACGTAAAACTAGCACCAAGCTACCACACAGATTTTATTTTTCATTCTCCTTCCTTTAGAAACAACGCCAGGTTTTAAAGCAAAGGTTTCCTGACAAAGACTCCCCTTTTCCTTACAGCTAACGCAGATTGTTCACAGCCCCTAAAGCGTTTCCAACCATCGGCCCTTGTGTGTCTCCTCATTCCAGTGCTTAGTCAGGAGGCCGATGTCCATGACCGAACGCAGTCGCTAGAGGAGCACGAGGAGCTGTTCCGGTCCCACCTGCGAGCACCATCTGCTGGTTCCTCATCTCCTCATCCCTGACCCGGAGCAGCTCCTCTGCCCAGAACCCTCCGGGATGAAGCCCTGGAGCACCCGCTCCACGTCCAGCCCCGCACGTGGGCAGGTCCCGAGAGGCTCCGCGCGTCGGACGCCTCCGTCTCCCGAGGATGCCCAGAGCTTCCGTCGCTGCTCTGCCCCCGGAACCCCCGTTACCACCAGCTCTGCTCCCTCGAGCACTTTTCCCTGCCTCAGAACTGCGCCTGCACCTCTGAATTGAGGAGAAAAATCTCCGTCTTGAGGGGCCTTGTCTCTAGATCAATCCAGAGGTTTCCTCCATGAGCTTTAAGAGGCTGTCAAAATGGCCAGAACTCAGGAACTTTGCTATTTAACCCTCCCTAGGCCTGTGTGCTAAGAAACATACGGTGCACGTAAGTTGTGTGTGGAAAGGAGCACTGAACAGCCCCAGTGTTTTGTGGTTTTGCTTGCAGTTTACCTGTCTGGGAGGCAGTGACCCGGACAAACATCGGCTTTCCTCGGTGTCTGGGTTTTTGATAGGACTTTTTAACAACGGGTGAATTTGCACATGGCAGACACTGGGGAAAGAAATCAGTTCTAAGGGCCTTGCTTTCCGTCTTGTTTGGGATTTGGACTCCATGACCACACAGTACAAACTAGCTGCATGAAGCATCTTTTGCCATAAAGATTCTGGAGGTTCCTGTAAGTGCCTTTTCAGTGCACTGGTAGTCTAAATGGCTAATATGTTTTTTCCTCAAATAATAACTGTCCTTTTTTTCTACGTTTGTGCTTTGTCCGTTGGCCCTTTCCCTTTGCATCCACGCGAGCTGTGCTGCCGGCACCGTGGGACACACAGGGACACCCACCGCGCCGCAGCACCCGGCAGTGTTTTGCCCCTTGCAGCACCGGGATTTGCTTGGGACCCATTGGGAAGTCTGTGGGATGAGCAGAGATTGAACCTGCACCCTGGATGTGACAAAGGTACTTTGGTAAGTGGTAAAAAGGCAGGTCTTGGAGCTTCACCTATTAATCTATTAGTATGTATGGGAGCATCGCTTTCTTAAAGCATTTTTGAATCACTATTGGCAGAGTCTTTCTTCATGGCACTGTTCTACCCCTTGCACGAGCCCTGCCTGACACACGTTCCCTCTCCCGGATACTTGTAACATGCCACATCTACAAGCAGATTAAAATTATGGATGCTTTTCATTCAGTTGCTTTTGCAAGAAAAGGGTGGGAAGGATGGGGGAAAAAAAGAACCACGTTTAATGCTCTACAGTAGCACAAACCTCTTGGGCATAAAACATCATTCAGGTAGACACATCTGGTGAAATGCATCACATCAAATTAGTATCAAGGGTATTGAGATTCTAAGACAACCGGCAGACAATTCCCCTTCTAATGTACTGCTTTTGAGATTGTTGAAGAAACCTGAATCCCAAATCTCCTGTGAAATGAGTGATACTAAACATGCCTGCTCAAATACTGAAAGTGAAGATCAAAGACGCAGTGTCCAAATTGGCTTTGCAAACAAAGCAACCCCAGAGAGCCCCAAGAGAACGTGGTGCTAATTTTATCAGATCTCCTTGACTTCTTCCTCCAAACAGTTTGTCATTTAAGAAAACTAATAGTAATGAGAATGCATATCTCTACCTCTCGGAAACCTCATTGTAAGACAAACTCACTCCCTTTTAAGTATGTGCTTTGCAAGTCACTTAATAGTCTTAATCTATTTTAAATGAAAAATGAGAATGTTTCGCTCTGAAGGTACCTGCCTTTTGGTCCCCTACACACACACTCTGCCATGAATATTTCAATACAACTCAGCCTTTCAGATCAATACAGACAACTCTCAAGTTCTATTGATTTTTGGAGGTTTGGCTCACAGGGGTGATAAAATATTTCTCAAGTTATGAAACCTGAGTTGAGGAGCTTTTGCTGACACTTCAGCACTTACGATAGATACATCTCTCTCTCAATTTGTGACTAAGCAATAAGTCTTGATAAGGTGGGCAATATCATCCCACAGGGCCCACTTAAGGTCAAAAAGAGAAGCCAGGATAATAGTACAGCCCTTAAGGTCCCCCAACTTCAGTTTTCTGAGGTAATCACTTATTCTTTTCCACATGTGCTGAGAGCCCTTCTCCCAACATTCATTAGTCAGTGAGTGAAATTCCCTTTCCATGGACCTCTGTAAGCTGTCAGAAAGAAAGGGACACCAAAGCAGACACCAAATAAAGCAACTCCCTGCTGAGGCAAGGAAGCTAATCCTCTCCGTATGGAAAGGAAATATAGTTAATTATGTATTTATGCATGTCATTGCAGGCTTATATCTTGTTTCACTTTCATCCACAATGATCCTAACCTATTAAAATATAATGAGTAAACATTTCTGTCTTTCAAATAACAACGCACAGGTTCTCAGTGTTTCCCAATCATTCCCTGGCAGGACACTGCAATTTGGTGCAGTTATTATTTGCATTAAAGTAGCACCTAGGAAAACAAGAGCTTCTTCGTCCTGTCGCAAACACATTTCAAACAGGTTCAGCGGTGCAGCTCCATGAAACTAGAGGAGATCTGCACTTTCGTCCCAGTTTGCCACTTGGCACGTTTAACTCAAGCACGTGCCATCCAATCAACACCCATTGCCTCCCATGGCAGCAATATCTTGCAAGAATCCTAAGTTAGTTAAAACCTGCTTTAAAAACCCACGTTGGCCATCTCTAATCAAATTACATTTTTCAAGCTGTTCACTTCCCAAATCCCATAAAATGGTTTCTAATATTTTTCCCACAACTGGTGTTAAACTGTAATTGCTTGCTGTATCTTTTTGCCCCTCTTGAATAATGGGTGTTAAATTTGCCACTTTATAGTCCTTGGGAATGTGACCTGTCATTATAAAACTTCTAAAAATGTCAGTTAACACTTCACAATTTTCTCTCCTTTATTTCCTTTTACAGCAATGGATGTACCCTCCCCGGACCAGATACCTGATCTGCCTCCGAGTGTAAGACGTTTCAGCAAGAATTTTGCAATCATTTGCACACTAACACCTTTAACATGCCTGGGAATAGAAAGCCAGATCTTTGACTGATGGAAACTGGCATTACTCCACTAATTTTAGGAGTTACCTCAGTTTACACCACTTGAAGAGTTTGCCATACATTGCACTTCTTGTAGCTGACCTCCTCAGAAAGGCTCAATCCATCTAATTTCTCATTATTCAAACAAAAACGCAGTTGCAGGTAGCTTGAATACTTCATTGGAGGCCAGCGTGATCAGAAGAGCTGTCACTGAACAGCAGAGCTTCCTGTGTCGGGATTCGGGAACGCGGCCCCGTCTCCCGCCGCCGGAGCAGCCCGGAGCACCGGGGCCTCCCGCCGGCCGCGGGACCTCGACACGGCCTTTCGGAAATCCCGATCCTGCCTGGGGTAGTCGGAGCTTTCCGAGCTCTCCCATTCCCTCGGCAGGTTTGCACAGCTTTTCAGCAGCGGCCGGCACCGGATCCCAGCCCCTGCATCCCTGCACCACGTTCCTCACCGCGGCCTGTCGCGGCCGCGCTCCGTGGGCGCCGGCAGGCGGAGGACGAGGTCTGCCCGTCACCGGGGTCCTGCTCGCGGTCCTGCCCGGCCTCCTCCTCTCCCCTTCCCGGGATCCCTGGTTTCTCCCGCGCTTGTCACCCCCTGCTCCGAGCGCAGGCCCTGCTGGCAGAGGGGAGCAGCCAAAGAGCCAGAACCTCCCGGGTCCGAAGCAGCGCCCTAAGCTCCGCGTTTGCTCGGTTAAAGACATCATTTAAAGTATCGTTCATTTGACATCAGTAACAGGATGGGTCACAACTCAGTATTAAATGAGAGGCCATTCTCAGATATCCACAGCTAGGAACTGGACATTGAACCACTGCCCGAGACCCCAGGTTACTGCACTGGAACATGAAGGGCTTCCCCAGGCTGCTCTCTGGAGCTGTGCGCCCTGTGCCGGGACGAGGCTCTCGGGAGCCACCCCAGGGCACGCCCACGTCGAGGGAGACGCTCCAGCTGTGCGGCACGGACACGGCACGGCACGAACGCGGAACAGACACGGCACGGATACGGCACGGACACAGCACGGACCCGGCACCGACACGGCCCCGACACGGCCCCGACCCCGCACGGATGCGCACGGCCCCCCCCGTCCATCCTGCCTGCCCTCCCAAAAGGGCTCCCACCACCTGGGATGCAGCAGCGAACACGGAGTGAGGGCCAATTCCCCCTTACAGCATCCAAAGGCCGGCTCTGCCCCAGCCAAGAGAATATCCAGGACATGTTTTATTTACATTCCTCAAACAGGGCACTTGAGCTTTCAGGGGTTTTTGTTTTGTTTTTTTTTTAAACCAAATTTTGTCAGATGAATTTGTCTGCAAACTTCTTGTAAAGCCCTGAACAAGTTCTGCTGAGCAAAGCCAGACCCCGTTTACTATTCTCTGAGCTTCCAAGGCACCTCCTTGCACTGGAATCGCACCGGGATAGAGCAGTGATGTAAAACCAAGGGAAATGAATCGAGGCTGTTAGTATCTGAGCTATTAAATGTAAAACTTCTGTTTGTGAGCCTCAGAGGTTTCTTAAAGCGTAAGGAATGTCATCAGTCTAACCATGCAAGGAACTGGGGGTTGTTTAAAGCTTGATTTAGCTCAGTTTCTTTTAGGTCCAGAACCACTTAACATAAAGTCCTGCCTCGCATGAAGCTAGACATTCTATTAAAGTCGGGACAGAACAGCACACTTGAAAAACATCTGCTCCAACACTCTTTGTTGTCTAGACCAATGATAGATTCAGATCCAGAGGAGTCCAACAAAAAATGATTAAAGGCTTGGAAAGGCTTTTCAGAGGGGGAAAAACATAAAAAAGAGTGGGAGACATTTTTCAAAGGCATCTAAATGTCTTGCAAGCCAAATTGCTAAAGACAGAGAGGAATCCAGGTGCAGCAATGGTTAATTCACCCATCCTCCTGATGAAAGCTAAATAATCCATTTTGTGTTCTGGGCTCTCGTAGCTAAGCTCTTCCAGTTCCCCCTTCCTTCCAAGATTTTAATGAAGCAACAACCTGAGGAGATACCTCAGCTCCCACGCTTGGTGCTCAGTGTGTTTCAAGCCTTTAGCAGCTCCTTCTAGGAGCTCGTCCACAAGTATCCGTGCCTGAGCAACCTTTGTGCTTCTGGTTAATAAGAGCTTTTTATTATTATTTTGTGGGAATAATCAAATTTTCTTTCCTCAAAACTATGAGGAATGGGAAATTTACAACTGCTAACTCTGTTTCTTAAAAGGGAAATTATTTTTAGCCCATAAGAACTAATTTGTTAATAGAAATAATCATCAGAAGATATCAAAGAAAAAAGGAACTTTTCAATAGAAGAAAATAAATGCCTGCACTTATGCAAAATAGTAGAAGACGGCAGGCTCTGGGACGGCACCACCCCAGGCAGCGGGTCTGCGCGGATGCGGACAGAACGCAAACCCGCACTGCCGAACCGCTTCGGGTCGGCTTCCCAGTGCGTCACCTAAGTGCAGTCCAGGCTACACATTGCTACGGAGAAAAGAGAGCATCTTTCAGCACCACAGAGCCTCACCCTATGCAGAGGGGCAGCGGCCAGCGCAGAGCTCTGCGGCACCGTGCACGGCACAGCACGGCATGGCACAGCACCCAGCACGGCCAGGGCCAGCGCAGAGCAGCACCGTGCACAGCACGGCACAACACAGCACGGCACAGCACAGCACGGCACCCACAACACCCACGGCACCCACAGTCCTGCAGCCAGCACGGCCAGGGTTAAGACACTCTCCTTACTGCAGTTGTGATTGGCTCAAATGGTGTCAAGACCCAGACAGAAACTTTTGGTTCTAAAACGTCTTTTCTCGATTCAGAGGGAATGTCCATGAGTAAGTCCTATTACATTACAAACAAACAGTAAAAGATGAAAGTTTGCACAGACTGTACAGACTTTATAGCAACTAGCTACAATGGGTGAAAATCCTAGCTTATGTTGTTGCTTCTTTAATATGTGTTAAATCAACTTCCATTGGCAGCCCTTCTCCTTCCCTCACTTGATTTGAGGGCCCTTTCTCCTTCCCTCACATAATTTGACCCTCAGGGCATAAGAGCTTTTTCCTCTGCAGCTCCTGCCCAGAAGTGCATCTTCTTTGCATCTCTTTTCCCCTTCCACTCATTCACGCTCTCTTCTAAACTCAGCTGGAAGCATCTCTTTTCCCGCTTGCCCATGACTCTTAATTTCTCTCTCCCTTGGCAGTTATTTAACTCATTAACTGAATTAATTTTAACCCTAAAGCACTTTGAATGAATAGATTTTATGAAAGATCTGATACAAAAAGAAGTCTTGGGGCCTTTATGCTGCTGTAGGTGCACAGAGGAGCCTTAATGTAACTGAGAATCAGTCCCTTATTTCACAGATCCTATATGGGGTTTAATCTCAGTGCAAGTCACAGATTCCATTTGGTGACAAAGTGGCTCTTTGATTGATAAAGGTCCCATGTCTCTGACATACACTAAGTAGCCAGGCATCCTGAACAATGAAAAAATTATTCTTGGCTCTTTAGAAACAAGACACTCTTGTCATTTTCCCACACATGCTTCCAAGCAAAGTTCTTTTTCGTTTTAGAGTTCTGTTTCATTAGAAAATATTAAGAGAGGAGGAGCCTCTTAATCTGCAAATGGGCTGGGGAAGGAATAAAAGGAAGAAGCAGAGGAAGAAAAGATGGAACCTGTCTGTGATTGAGGGTATTTTCTCCATTACACACCATGATCATGGGGCCTAAATAAGAACTTGCTCAGATCCTCTCAGCATAGATGATCTCACAGCTCTTTCCTTATCTCTATTTTCTAGATTTCAATTTATACACTGCTAGGAAACAAAATACTCTTCATAGATCAGTGGCAAAGTGAAATCCTTGTATCAGAAACAAATATGTTTCTGATATACGGAGTAAATTGACCCCAAATACAGCCCTGCTGTGGGTTGTTTTCCCTCAGAGTAGCAAGCACTGAGCAGGACTGAAGCTGAGCCAGACTCATTTGGCCAGTCATTACTTGACTGAAAGGTGATACTAACCATTTAGATGGTTTATCCCCTTCTTGTTAGTGGCATCATTCAGTCAGGACTGCTAAGCCTCCCAGTGAACGGATCGCATCTCCGGAGGGAATTACTCGCTCCAACCAGGAAATGTGGGGTTTGTTAGTTCAAACAGCATCTGTAGGAAGCTGGTAAACAACAGCTGAGATGATGAAAGATCACATCAACTCCTTGCTTTGAACTAAAAGACATTAAAACCATGAGTGTACGAGTTCTTATTATAGTTTAGGCCCCCCTGCCTGCTGCTCCCCAAGAACCTGGCATGGTTGTTCTTGCTGCATAACAAGCTGTATAATAAAAATCCATAAAAATATCAATAAGGCACTTAAAAGTGACATGCAAAAGTGACAGAGGCCTATTTCTGGAGATGCTGGCAATTTGTTACTTTATGCCTGGAACGAAATCAAACACTCTTCCTGGCCCAGACTGACATTTTTCATCTCAGAGACTTCAGATATGTTGTCACCTGGATGTACATATGAATACCCAGAAACAGAACCATTAGCATCATTTGTACAGGGAGCATATGCCAGGTGACTTGAAAATGAACACAGGGACATGCTGCTCCCCTTTCCTATAACCTCTCAACTTTTTCCTCCTCATAAATACCCCACAAGGCTTCCCCTTAATAAAAAGGGCATCTGCGGAACTCGGTACGTAAGACGCAGGACTGCACTGGAGCTCTCCTGCTCACCCGCAGCGCAGTCACTGCTCCCCTCGTGCGTTAGGGGACACTGCAGGCAGCTTCTGGGGGAAGGAAACCTCAGAGGCCTTGGCCCTGCGGCAGCTCCTTGGCGTGTCCAGGACAGCAGCGTGCAGCACTTCAGTGTCTCCTCATCCGTGAGCATTAACTATGCCCAAAACTGAAAGAGGAGGGATCCAGCTAGGAGACTGTCTCAGAGGCAGCAGGACACGCTCCTACCTTTCAGGAGACACTGTGTTCAGTGAGTCTCTCTATCCCTCACAGACAATGGTGGAACAGCAGCAGCCCATCTCCAGCGCGGGGTCCCATCCACCTGTGACAGATGGAAGACGCGGGCAGGCCGCATTGCTCACCTTCACCTCTGCCCCTTCCCTCGATGGGGGCTATAAGCCACCACGTTCATTCACCAAGCGCCCGCGCAGAAACACGAGCCTCAGATGAGCAGCAGGTCATTAATTACTGATGATGGATGGGGGGCTGCAGCCCCTCGTCCGGGCGGGCGCTGCGGCGCGCAGCTCTGCTCCCCTGCACCAAGCGCTGCAGAGACATCCCCCTCTGCAGCCCGGAGCTGCTGGGTCTGATTCCACCAGCTTTGCAATGTAGAATGTGAAAACAAATCTGTTCAGATTCTTTCCCTCTGCTTACAAGACTTAGCACCTTTGCAGAATGAACACTAAGCAAAACACACTGAGATGAATTAATTAGACCCTAGGAAAGAACATGCAGGCTTGGAGAGGTGTTTTACTAAGCCATTTGCAAGCAACAATTAGAGGGGATGTAAATTGCATTCGCCAGCGCTGCCGAGATGACAGAACGGAGCCACCCGGACGGAGAGCACACTGGGACGCTGGGGCTGCCGCGCTGCTCCTGGCCAACGCGGCTCTGCGGGCAACCAAGGCACTCGCGGCTGTTCTGGCACTTACCCCCTTCCCTGCTCCAAAGGTATCTGCCTGCATTAAGGGGCTACAAGTACTGCAATAAAAAATAAAAAAAAAAACAAGTTTCATTTGACTCTTGTTGCAGTGTACACCAGAGCTGCATGCTTTACAAGTCTACTAGAGTGAAATAAAAAGTAAGACTTCCTGGATGTCTGCTCCATTTCTCAAGTTATGAGGCAGAGAAAAATCTGCAATTGCTTTACATATAAATGTGAAAACAATTTTAGAACTCCCTGGCCCTTTATCAACATGCATATGTCTCCTACCAGCTCCAAACTGCACATCATAACAACACAGGAGAGCGGCGGTGAAGGAAAGGGTTCGACCCTGCAGTTCTGTGTTAACCTGCTTATATCCATTTGCAAAATTACCCCTTTCCCCTTTAGAGGTATAGGGGGGTGTAGAGGGCTCTACAGCTTGTTTTGTTTTGAGAGGGGAAGCAAAATAAAAACCAAAATCCATGGACTATCTTCTGTCACCCCCCATAAAGGTCACTGAATGCTGGGGGATGAGGAATCTAAACCAAATCACGGCAGTCTCAAATGCAGACTTGGTACCATTTCATAGATACTGCTGGCCATGTGATACTGCTCTGTATGTTGCATTAATGTATACAGTATGAGAAAGAAAAGAAATATGATAAATTATGTGTATTTCATTCAATCAGTCAAAAGAAAAGCCAAACTCCAGGTGGCTGAACTATACAGAGATTTGCACCAAAATAACCAAACGTTAATTCAACTGTCTCATTATTTCTACACTAATCTAGTCACATAAACTCACCCCATATTCTACTATATCTATCAAGAATGGAACTTGTTGCACCAAGAAAAAAGAAAATCAACAATATGCTATTAAAAATATTTCTTTTAAGTAGTAGTAACCTGCCTTCTCCTTTGGCGCAGAGAGCCAAAACCTTGCATAGCACGGATATAAAAAACAAACCCAGGCGGACCCCTTCCTGCAGCATCCGCAAGGAAGCCCCGGGGAGCCGGGAGCCACCTGAGGGCGAAAGGGAGCCCTCGCGTCGGCGCAACGCGCTGCCAGAGCCACAAAACGGCACCGGAGAGCGGAGCGCCGCGCCAGCACGGCGCCCACCAGCAGGGCCCCGCACAAAGGCACCTCCTCGGCCAGGCCGACCTCGGCACGAGCAGACTGGCACCAACCGCCGCTTGCGCTGAGCTCGCAAATCTGTGCTCGATTGAAGCCAACCTCCCCAAAAGACACCCTAGCACACTATGGAGAACATGAAAGATTTTAAGGTATTCCTCATCCCAGCGGCCAAACCAAGCAGCAGCCAAACAGCTGCTTAAAATAGCAGTCAAACTGAGCCTTGGCCAAACTTATGACAAATTATTTCTGTAAAACAACAGAGTTGTGCAGCAGTCTGCTCTCTGTGCCCCTAAAATATTACACAGAAAAATCTTTTCTGATCCAACTAGACTCTTTTTTTCAGGTTGAAAGAGGTGAAGAATTAGAAGGTGGAACCTGCAAGATGACAGCAAAACAAACACGGTATTGGTAATGAGCTGCGCCCAGGGTGCCCCATCTTTAGCCCCATGAAGCTGCTGGTCGCTGATTTAAACGTTCCTGTGCCGGGCTCCGCACAGGGAGCTCTTGAAGAGCTCCTGAACTAAACAAACCAGAGAGCGTTTCCTGCTACGGGAGCAGCTCAACAGGCAAACTAGGCTGCCTTGAACTCGAAACAGCACCAACTGCTTCGGTGCCAGGGAGGAAAGGCTGCAGCCTGCCCAGGACAGCGACGGCCCTGCGCGATCAATTATTGATATCCACGGGAGCTGGAAGACGCCTTATGCCAGTTGCCCAAGGGATGCGGGAAGCCCAAAGGGAGACAGGAAGTTAATGGCAAAGCAGAGAACCAACAGGCACCTCCGACTTTCCATTTTAACCATATGTCCATGTGTCCTTTTAAATTCTCTGTGTTCTGCTTAAAAGCAGTTCTCCCATCTCTGCGCCCCGCTCCGCTCCCCAGCTAGAAGATGGCACTTGAGCTCTCCTAGCTGCGCTCTGTCAGCTCGCGCTGCCACTTGGGATGTGCTGTCGCTTCCATGGAAACAGAATCATGAATCTTTTTCCCAGGAAATGCCTCCAAACTGCTTTCATTTGGTTTGTTGTTTCCACGAGAGGCTCTGCGTGCATATGTGCATGTGTGTGCTGAGGCTGTAGGACTTTTGCTATTACTTAACATAAAACAACCTTTTGAAAAATGAATTAGATGCAACATTAATTTGAGTACACAAATTCTCCCTTTTCAACAGATTTTGCCCCTTCTGTTTGGGGTTCCTTGCAAACATTGGTCTTGCAGTTTGGATGGCACGTGGGTATTGAACTATTCACTGATTTATGTGCGCTACCACCACAAGGAGCGACAGGGCTCGGCCGCCGCGGGGGTGACCAGGGCCGCGCTCGCAACGCAGCAAGGCTGCGCGGACCGGGGCGCGGAGACTTTGCTCTGTCCTGTCTTTGCACCTAACCACAACGTACAGCAAACTACTACTGACTGCAGAGGAAGCTTCTCCCCTCGCTCTATCTGCAACGCCAGTGCCATCCACAGAGCCCGTGGTGGTTTCGTGCATCTTAACAGCCAGAGGGATACTTTACTCGCCCCCCTCATCTCTTTCGATTTTTCCTCTGTCCTGCAAACAATTAATTATAAAGCTACACCTAAATTATAAATTACCAATTTTAGGGAAGAAAAAAAAAAACTTTATATTCTGAAAGGCTGATATGTCAAGAATGGAGAGAAGCAGCTGTTTTGGAAATGTTGCCTTTTTCTTTGTTCCGAATGCTATTTAAACATTGGCAGGGGGCCTCATTAAAGATGAATCGATGAATTAGTAAGTAGTGTTGTAGCCAGAAGAGACAGCATGTGCTCCTGTGGTGAAAACAGATTTACACAAAAGAAAAGGGGGGGGGAGGAATTTCCCAATCTCACTGTGTAACAAAGTCAGTGTTTTACAATATTCTGTCAGAGCCACACCAATCCCAGGCAGGATCCATCAGAATTTCTAATATAAATTCATATTTGGGGATGGAAGTTGGACCTGGATGCTAAGTTTCCTCTGGGCTAAAATGTAATAGACAACTTTGGAACCCTAGGGCATTACAGTTACCAAAATGTTATGAAGTGTGAAATAATAGTAATTAGTATTATAACATGGGAATCACAAAACACCAAGATATAATCCAGATGAAAAGGCAAAGAGAGATATCAGCGCAGCCATCACCATGATTGTACGCCTGCATTAATGCGGTAAGAGCAGCTTGCTCGGGGCCACAACCTCCAGCCCGGGGAGAAGCCCATGAGCGTCGGGCGCAGCGCCGCGGGTGCCACGGCCCGGAGCGGCCGCGGAGCCGCTCTGAAACGCGAGGACGTCGCCGGAGACACGGGCTCCGGGCAGCGCTCGTCCCGCAGCCTCCATCCCGGCTGCAGGAGCGCAGGACGGGCAAGGTCTGCACTGCGCTAAGTCACAGCGAGTGGAGGCACAGGCAGGTTTTGAGATTTGCTCAAGGTCACACAGGGAACCTGCAGCAAAGGCACTACTGAAGCCAGAGCTCTCGGATCGAGCAGCCTTTCATCTGTGACCCGTCCTGCAGATCACCAAACAAAGGCACACGGGCGGCTACCAGCAAAACAGAGCGGCTCTGGGTGATTCCAATGGGTTTTCAACTCATACAGGGATTGCTCCAGCTCCTGAACCTCTGCTTCATTTTGGATCTATCACTATTAATAAACCTCAAGAAGAATCCTAAAAACTTGCAAGACAAAGTGGTGTTTTACAGTTACCAAAGGCCCATTTATCCTACTTTGTAAGTGCAGAGAGCTGAGGTTCTCAACAGCTTTAACTTTCTCAGCCATATCAAGATTTTGGGAGCAAATAAAAATGATGTCATTTGTGTCTTGACTACTACAGTGCTTGGCTTCCTCTTCTTTTTTTCATCATTTACTATTTTAGAACCAAGTCAAGACACTTTGATCTGTTTTGCTTTCCTGATCAGAGAAGAGCTGAGACCCTCACGCTAAACCCTGCCAAAGCGCCGACCCCGGCGCGCGCGAGGCCGAGGGGCAGAGCGGTTAAGTGGGTCAGGAGGGGCCAACGGGCAGCCTGGGTCTGAGCTAGCGCTTCAGCTCCCAGTGTCCAAACACGAGCAACTACCTGCCAGAAAGTCTGACCCTTTCCACTTCCTCTCCTGCTGCTCGCTGAGGAACCCAGCTCATCCGGAGCAGAAACACGGAGCTCCCACGTGTTTCATTTCCACCATAATTCCACCCGCCCTGTATACAGATATTAGAGCAGAAATATGTGAAAAAATTGGAAGTTGCTTGCAAAAGAAGACAACAACAACAACAAGAGAAACGCACGATTAATCCTGCTGTCATGCAATCAAGCCATACTAGCTCATGGTCAATAGGAAAAGGGGGAGCGAACAGTTTAATTTCCCTTTTAAACCAACTTCTGAAGATCTTGATGTCATTTTAAGCTTGTTATTAATGACATTAAGATCAGATTCTTTTAATTAACTTTATGTCCCTGACTTCTCGCTGGACGGGCAGCGGCGGCGGCTCCGCCTCACGCCGGGCGCAGGCACCCCGCTTCATCATCAATGGCTTGGATGGAAAGCTGAAGTTCCCTCGTTTTGTGCCAACTACACAAAGGGAAACGGCAAAACACTGGAAAAAGTTTTGCTCTGATTGTTTCCATAGTAAATAGGTTTCATTCCTCAAAAGCCAACTCAATTACCTGCAAAATAAAACGCCATGTAGCAAAGTATGGGGAGTAATGTTTGCTCAATAAGACACACTGATTTAAATAAACTACTGAAAAAAAATAGGGACAGGGAAGATTCTCTATCAGATTATTTCTAGCTTAGTGCAATCACCAAGTGTAACGCCACACTCCCCATTACACCAAAGGTAGGTCAAATCTCAATTATTGTTATTTAAATTAAGAAGACAAAATGGTAAACAAGATGGAGAGAGAACAACTAGAGAGCAATATATTAAAAAGAAAAAAAAGGAGGGGGGAACTTTAGGAAAATAATCTGGGTATTTAATGCCAAAGAAAAAGAAATTTTAGGGTACAGCCCAGAGACGGTTAACACATGCTGGTAGAAGAAATCTTAATAAATAAATAAATAAAGGAATAAATCTTAGCTCACTATTCTTCTAAACGGACACGGCTCCCATTCAAAATGTTTGTTTCCTACCAGTGCTGTACCTCTGGCTTTGCTGTACTTTCTGTAGGTAGGGTCATAAAAAAATATTGTACCTCAAAAAAAATGTACTTGAATCTATTGATTTCTGCTGTACTAAAGCCCCTGACATTCTGGCGCGATGAAGATATTGCTCTGGACCCTGTGTGCCTCCTCATACTTCTCTTCTGCTTATGAGGGTCTCTAAGGATGGTATTAAAGATATTGTAGTTCCCACTTTCCGACTCTGGGATATCAGCGAGATTCTCCTGTGTAAAGAATAATTATCAGCACTGCTGTTACCTCTAGTAAGTGTGTAATTACATGCTCTGTTTTGTGGGCTGTAGGCTGTGCAATTTTAAATTATACAATAATGACAAATTCTCTTTTTTACCACCTTCTTCCAAATAATAATAATTTTCATCAACATCATAATGAAAGAAAGAAAACCTTCTTCTGATGTTAGGATTAGCAGTTTGCATTTGGTTATTTTTTCCCTTTAAGTCTGAGAAGGATCTCTGAAATATAAAATTTCATCTGAAAAATAGGTGAGAGGTAACAGGGGGAGGAAAGGAATGAATAAAGACAGAAAGAGAATGAACACAGAACAAACCTTAACAGACAGAGAGCCAGAGCAGGCATGGAAAAAAATCAATTCTATTAACGCAAGAGAAAGGTCCTGCCTTTAGTGGGAGGCCTGGTCAGCAACAGGAGCGCCCAAAGCACCTGGAAACCCTCTCCCAACGCAGCGGCTCTTCCCAAGGCCCCACGGAGACCCCTCGCAGAGAGGCAGCGGAGGCCGCGGCAGCCGGCGCGGTGCCGGGGATCGGCGCGGTGCCCGGGTGCGGATCGGCGCGGTGCCCGGGGGCCGTCGCTGACCGTCGCGGCGCCCGCCGCCCGCCTGGGCGCCCTTCTGCGCCTGCCAAGGCGGACGCGACGTCCTGTGCCCTCCAGGGAAGCCTGGCAGAGACAAACCTACCTATACCAGTAACCCTGCAAAACCTGCGGGATCCGACCTAGATTCTTTCCATAGGTTATTTCAGGCATGGAGATTTCAAGCAATCTTATGGAATCCAGTTGTTTGGCTGCAATCATCAATGAATTTCTACAGCAATGTCACAAAAATTGGAAATTCATTATAATATTCTTTTCTACTCAGGTTTCTTTTCCTTCATTTTCAGCAGCAGGATGCTGCCTTTGCTTCCAGTCAAGACCACAGATTGCAACTCACAAAAAGGCATTTTTAAACATGCTACCATAGGCTTTGAGACAGAGAACATCTCAGAGAGATATGAAATTGTATACATAAAAAGTATATTCTATTATGCTTACAAAATGTACTTCATTTCCTGTAATTAGGATATCCAGGGAAAATTTATTTATTGTGAGCAAGGGGCTGTGCTCACTCACTACAATTAAAGGCTGAAAGTAATAACATTTTAGCGTCTTTCTATAGGTGCTTTTCCTCTACGTAGGTGATTTCATGTTTAAACATACTCACACGGCAAATACCACGTGTGATTAACGCCCGGAGCGCAGGCAGGCTGCGCTGCGCCTCCTCGCCAAAGCTGTCCATGACCCTTGGCAATCTGGCTGCCGTCACCAGCGGCTCTTGCAGGGTGCTGCGCGGTGCTCCGCGACGCGGCCGCGCAGGGCCGTGCTGGAAGGCTGCACCTAGCGCCCTGCCGTCCTTACAGCCCCTTGGGCTGCAGGAATACCCCGAGGAAAGGTGATGGGGCAGCCTGGAGCCCGCTCCCGCTGCAGGTCGGACCCAGGCATCGGTGCGGGGTCTTCCCGTGTTGTGGGCTCAGAGCAGACAGCAGGAAGCAGCTCCCCAGGGGCAAGGGGGAGCCCCGCGCGGCTGCCACGGGAGAGCTCGACCGCGCGCGGCTGCCGCCAGCGCTGCCGGGCCAGGGCCCAAAGACACCCAACGGAGAGGTCTGCTAGAGACCAGCAGGAGCTGGGCCAACACGAGGCTACGGGCAGGAAACAGCAGGTCGCAGAGACTGCCCTAAAACATATCGGAGAAGAAGACTTTTTAAATTAAAATAAAAAATAAAAAAGGGAAACTTAACTGCACATATTTCGAATTGCAGAAGCAATTAAAGCCTAAGAAGAGTCTACTGGAGGAAAAAAATTACTACTAAATTTCATGAAGATCCTGGGAAAAATGCTATTGCGTTTGTCTTGGGAACAACAGAAAAGATTTGCCGGCAGTGAGCGGAACTTCACTGCTGGGTTGTAGCTCTGATGACTCTGCCTGGTATTCTACCGTTCTTGATAAATCCTAGTGGAAATTCACTTAAATGTCATTTTTAAACTGTTGGTTCTATCTTGTTTAGTCTATTCTTTGATACAGGAGAGCGTTTGCATCAGCTTAACCACAGACTTTTGCTTCTAATAGATGGGATGAGCTAAATGTAATGTCCAGTGTTCTTCAAATGGGGGAGGGAAGGAAGTTTTTTATTTTCCTAGCACCCCTTCAACATTTGTTAGGGCAGGTTTCATTCCTCTATTCCAACTTAGTTAGAAAATAGACTGTAGAAGTTCACCAATGGACGCAATTTTTTGTCACAGACAGAATATCATCGGATTTCTTGGTTCTCTCAGGCTTACAGAGATTTTTTTTGGAAAACCATCATCAGGTTCCCCATCTTTGGTTGGGGTCCACATTTCAGATTTTGAATGGATTTCTTTTCCCGGATTTTAATTGACAGTGAAAACCCGATTTCTGAAGCCAAGGTAAGGTACTGAAGGTAAGTGATCAAAACACTGCCCCTGTAATAAATCACTGCAGCCCAGGTCACGGTCTGGAGTGCGAATGCAGCGTTCAATAAAGAAACACACTCCACCTTCCAGCTTCCAGCCGCCCCGGCTAATTGACCTCATTGTGGTAGCACCATTAATCATCCTGGCACAGGGCAAGAGGCAGCGCCGCCGCACAGACCCGCACGCGGTGGGGGGAGTAAAAGGTAAGAGGAAATCATAGACAGTTCTTCCTTAATTAACTCATTACATTTTCTGCTTTATAAGATGTCACTATTTTGCCAATGGAATATCAAGAATAATACGCAGGTTTATCCAGCTTGTGTTCACATCGCCCATGGATGTCCAGCACAGCAAATAAAACCAGATGTGAACAAGGGTTGGTACCTGGCGCTGGACACATCGCATCGCCACACGGCAGAACGTTATCCGAAGGCAAACCCGCGTCCCCGACGTCATCCACACGACGCCGTGGCGCCGCGCCGCTGCCCCGTGCTACGTGCTCTTACGCACGTTTGTCAATGCAGGGCTACGACACATACAGGAAAACGCATCTAACCTTTCCCTTGCTGCATCACAACCTGGCCATTTTCAGTCCACATTTAAAACCATGAGTGTGTAGCTAACAGCACCTGAAAGCTCATCCACTTACCCAGTAAACGGGAACAGTCACCTCGAGAGTGTCATGCTGGTGTGAGGAATTTCAGCAATCTAAGGACGAGACCTCATTAAGGCAGAGCTGAAGTCTGTAGAATGAGAGTCGGTGTCCAGGTTCCCAATGTATATTAATTGGGGGGTTCCAAAATGGTCAAATTAACAACACTATTAAGGTGTTCAGATAACCTTTATAAAGTTTGTCCAGGTACATGAAAAACCACTGAGAAGCAACAGAATTTGAACTCTAAAATCTCTATTCAAAGTAGACCATGTAAACACTTCCATATTTTTATCCTGTGTTTTATTTGGGATTATGCCTGTTTTATTTGATATAAAACTATTTATAGACCATGAATAACATGATCTAACTTTAAGGCTGGCCCTGCTGGGAGTGAGGGATTGGAGCAGATGACCTTCAGACATCCTTTCCAGCCTAAATTATCCCACAATGCTATTAAAAAAGCCTTCAATAGACAGAAGTAAGTCTTTTTTACACTGAAACTGGAGTATCTTCAACATGAAGGCACAATTGTTTGTTAAATGACAAGAATTTCTGGGGAAACAGCTACCACAAAGCCGAATCTCCAAAGCAACCTAAAGGACTTAGTAAAAACCGAGAATTAAAATGAATTTAAATAAGGAGCTCAACACTGATCGACATAGTCACGAGCATGAGCCGTAGAGAATATTAACCACGTTCACAGATCACCCAGTGAGGAAGAGGAGTCGATATCTGGGAGCCCTGCAGTCCTGGCATCGTCCGAGTCCCCCGTCCGTCCCTCCAGCCCAGGCGGCAGCGTCCGGGGCCCCTTCCCGGTGCCGCGGGGCTGGCAACGCCAGACCGCGCAGATCGCCGCCTTCCGGCTGCAGAGGCCCGGGGGCCTCAGCCAAATTACTGGAACGAGAGGACCTGCATTTCCGCACAGTCAGGTCCCTAGACTTTCATTCTGGAAGACATTTGCCCATCTTTCCCAAAACATTTTTCTCTCCTTCCCCATTTTTCTCCATTTACACTGAGTGAATGCTTGAGTGCTTCCCCGCTAGCAATTCAAAAGAAGGGACAATCCCCTTGGAGCACGAGACACAGACCCTATTAATAAGCAAATGGAAAGAGCTGGCATGAATTCCTCGCCGTTGAGCTCGTCGCCGCCAGAGGCTGCAGCCCCTCCCGCGGGCGCCCCGCGCACGGCAGCGCGGGAGGTGACTCGGTGCTATTGTCTGGAGAAGCGACCTCCGGCTTCCACGCGCAGGGAGGCCTCGCCGGAGGAGGCACTCATTCAAACCGACAGGGCTGGCTTTGAAGGGAAACAAGCCTCTAATCCTCTACATGCTGCCCACACCTGTGCACGAGGCAGCTCTGTGGGTGAAGAGGAGTGCAGAGCTCCGCGGAAACGCCGCGCTCTGCAGAACTGATGAGCTGTGCGGAGACGGCGGGGGAGCTCACGTTGCCGCCCGCACGGCTCGGCTCAGCTCCTCGCCCGGACGCAGCCCGCGGATGCTCCGCAGGGAGCGGGGCGCCCGTGTCCGCACCACTCTGGAGCCTGCCCACCCGGCTCCGGGCGCGCGGGCAGCAAGGAAACGTTGCCACTCACAGGAACGATGTTGTTTTGCCTTCGCACTTCACAGATCCTCAATAACTAAACACAGGACCCGATCCACAGCAACATCGCCACGGGACACAGTGAACGGAGAACGGCAGCGCTGGCCTGGCCTCGCCAAGGGCTGCAGCTCTCCATCTCGCGAGCATTTTCATCACTGCAGCCGCCATGCAAGAGGCTGCCAAGCAACATGACATACCGCTGCTCATGTAACAGAACTGAACTACAAAACCCACTCTGGGTTGAGCACACACAATTCTTGTGCTTAAACAACACGCATTATCTGTCCAGGGCTCATCTTGTGTTCAACAGGTCGAATGCTTCAGCCCCTTCAAGTCTCTGTTGCATTTCTGCTTCTAACACCCCCAGTTCGCTTGCAGATACACTGGGCACTTTCTGTTCTGGCATCTGAGCCAGCAGGGTGTGAGGGTGGGAGGACAGCCAAAACACCCAGACCAACCACCTGTGTAATGTCCTTGGGAACATTGCCCCACATACGTGCTAGTCTCCTCTTAAAGCTCCTATCCTGGCTCTTCCCATTGTGTCATCTGTTGTGTATTTACATTTCTGCCCGTGTGACAATACTACTGGGTATATCCTGTACTTAAATCATTTACTTGTCTTTCATATTGACACCTTCTCAAATGCAGTCCCATCACACAAGTGTTTCAGTGACATGTTGAATATCTAACAGACTCCCTAGCGGACACTGGTCATTTTAATGTTGTGAACAGCTCGTCACACCTTTCATCCTCCTTCCACCTTGCTGCATTTGCTTTTTCTACCGTATAAATTGGGGTGACCATGGAATGACAATAATGTCACGTTCATGTACTACTATTCATCCCACTGCCTCTGTAAGTGATTTGCAGTTTTCACATACGATTCAGTGCATCATTTCTGTGGACAGAACATAGGCTGAACCTGTGCTCGTATTAAGTGAAACTACCACTATTTGAAACTGCACGTTTGGTTTTAGAAACACTCAAGATCAAAGCATTGCAAAGGCCCTTTCAATTCAGGCTTAATCGAGCACACCAGGGCTTCACAACAGTGGTAGCACAATGAAACGGGAAAGACGACCAGCAGAACCATAAATTACTGGGTTGTTACTATTCTTTTTACTCAAAAGGTAGCCTATATCAATGTATAAAAGGCATCTAATATAAAAACATGTCAAAAGAGTGATCAATTGCTGTTAGTTTTAACCTACCTTTTTCCTGAATTTTTGCAACTACCTGAAAGCTAGCCCGAAGTTAAGGCAACAAACTCAAACCACCCTCATCTATCCAGAAGAGCTCATAAAAAGCCTCAGGGAAGGCTAACCTAGGCACTACATGCATGTCATCAGCACAGTGGAAGTCAGCAGCCCTTAATGCACTTCACATTTCCTCAATTATCTCGATGTGTTGGCTGCTTAAATGTTGGAGCATGTAGGTATTTTTAAGTCACTCATTTCAACTCCTATGGTCAGCCAGAACAGAAAAGGTAATGAATGTAGACACTGCCCTTAAGAGGCCCAAAGTTATTAGCCTAATGCACGGGGAGGAATGATGCATTAAGACATTAAGAATCAAAACAATCACATTAATGCTTGACAGCATAAGCAGGAAACAAAAGATGAGAGCTGTAATACAAACCATATGGCTTAATAACTAATCCCTCATTTAAGCATTGTTATTAAAACACCTTCTAAATGTTTGGGCCTCAACAGAACAGCTCGGCATCGTATCTACTCTTACTTTCCCTTCCTCCCTTTCTCCTCTCCCTAATCTTCCCCCTCTCAATTTTTTTTTCCTGAAAAATCTTCAACCTGCTCCTCCTTTCACAAACTCCAAATCCTATGTCAACCCAATTAAACCTACACAGTCATAATAAATGAGGGTTGTCAGTTAGTCTCACTTGAGACACAAACTGTAGCTAATATTACTGAATATGCAGATGTTTTCTGTCTCTTTCCGTTGGAAAAAAAAAGAAGTATTATTCAAATGGATTAATGATAAATTGCTATTAATACGAGGGGGATATGCTACAGAATACCACAAGGTTGCAGAAATGTCAAGTGGAGGAGATGTGTGTGAACAATGAAGTCCTTTTAACAGGCTGAGGTACTTGAGGAATACCCATATTGTTGTGTTTCCGAACCACGACAGCTTTTCCTTGACAGACAAAAGGGTATTCTGGAGAAAAATGGTGTGGGGGAGGCTGAAAGCCCCACCAGTAGGAGCTTTGCTGGGTCCTCAGCCTGGAGCATCTTTGATGCTATAGCCCGAGCGGTGCCAGCGGGGCTCTGCCAATTACAGCAAGAACTTCGGGCACTTCCAGCTCTTGGCAAAGTTGCTGGGAGCCAGGAATACTTCCAATTCCTGAAAAGCGGATTAAACCTGACTCTGAAAAGCAAAGCAAAAAAAAAACAAAAGCAAAACCAAAACCAACTCACCTTCAATGCAGCTAATCTCTACTCCACTCAAAAATGTAGCTCCCATGTTTCACATGTGTTTGAAGACAGCTATCCCTAGTGTTGCCATCACCACTTTGAAGTAGAAGTTAATTACCTACATTTGTCAACTTGTTTTTCTCAATCCTTGAAATAGTCTTCCTATGGATTTGTTTGAAAATTATTCTTTGCTTTTAATGCTGCTTTTCCTACAGCTTTCCAATTTTTATCTATTGATTTCATGGATAGAAGCAGAGTACTAATGGCAGAAAATTTGGAGCCAGATTTTAAGCATTTTGAAGTCTAGGAAAGCAATTGAATCCCTAATCAAATATTTATCTTTAAAATGAAGAATTCATATTTTATCAACAGATGCAGATAGAACCCACCAAAACATAGGTCTGGGAAAGCAGTTAAAGAAATCTTTAAGAGCTGGCTAAGTATGTCAGGCCCTGCCTTAATTGGAGCCTCTGTCTACTGAGATCTACAGTAAGTAATAAATAGATTCTCACCTACCTACTTTCTGGAGCTATTCAAAGCCCACCTGGACTACTGATGTTCTGGCTTACAATGGAGAATAGAGAAGGAGCTGAAGGATTTGACAGCGCGAAACAGACACTTAATAAATAGTGTTCTCTTGAAATGATTCAAACCAGCTGGCCTTAGTGAAACAGCACAGAATTTAACTTGGGAGAACGAAATAAAAGATAAAGTCAGAATAAATTCATCTTTCGCTTCCCGCAGCCTCTCCATCCTCATCCCTCTTCTCTCTCCCTCAAGGCAACGAGTCTGCTTTTTATAACCATAAAGGGGGAGAACAACAGGAATTTCTTCTGAAAGAAATCAGCCAAATTTAAACTATTCCAAAAACATGAAAATCATTTGAAATCTTCAAGAGATTAGTAATTCCCAAGATTTGGCTGCTTGAAAAGGAAGAGGAAAAAAGAGGGAGGAAAAAAACCCAAAACCAGAAAACCAACTTTTCAAACATACAGGAATCATGAGTCATGATTTTCACGGACTGAAATACTGAAACCACCTGCCTTGCTGAGTGCCTTTAAGACATGTCAAACTGGACTGCCTGGAACAGATTCACCCAAAGTAAAATTCCATTTTGGAAAAATCTTAGCTCCCAGATTTTCCATTACAGTAATATCAATCTATTTAATCCCTAAAGGAGTATCTCAGGAGCGGCGCGCACAGGCCCCTCGGTGCTGAAGCCCAGCTGCCACGTGGGTGACGAGCAGCAGCTGTTGGACAGCACGCAGCCACGCTCTGCTCAGCCCGTTTAGCACTTACGGCAGCCAAGGAGAATACAGGGGAAAACCAAGAACGCAGAAAATCATTAGCCAGCAGTAAGTTTGACCAGCATGACAGGGCCAACACCCCTCTCTATAATCAGGTTTCCACCTCCCACGTACAGCCCCGTGCGCGAGCAGCATCTGCTGAACAGACACTCCTGGAGATGCAGGCAGGAGCACAGAGCCCGGCACGTCGGGGACGCCGGCGCGCGCGAGGCTCCCTGGAGCAGCGCAGCCCGCGGAACACGACGGCCAAGGAGACCTCCGCGTCTCTGGCTACTCCGTTTTGCAGGAGCATTCACCCCGGTAGCCAGCAGCTCACTATGTATATCAGGGAGAGCAAGGGAGAACATTGGAAAACACTCGTAAAAGCTCTGGTACTGTTAAAGAAACCCAGTGAGCTGCAGCCTGAAACATTTTCTTTACGTAAAGTTTCTGTCCAAGACCAAGAGGCAGAGAGTTATTTTTAAGACAGAGGAAAAAAGAAAAATAATATCTTTAGAAATTTCAGCGCTCTAGAAGCTCATTTGTCATAAGACCCATGATAACTGACTTGAAGAAATGCAGGCACTGCCTTATAAAAAATAATAATAATTTTAGAGCTTCAGAGGTCATAAGCCTGAGGTTGCAAGGTAGTGGAAGAATGTTAACACACTCAGGGCCAGATTCTGATCTCTCTTACAGTGATACAAAGCTAAAGGAATCCTCTGATAATTCAGCAGTAACTGTTACATATTTTACGTGGATCTCTCTATAAAAGCTGTCGGGAGGAGTTTGGAAGCTGCAGACCTGGGGTAGCCTTCTCCAACCCCAACTTGCTCGTGTGTCGCCCAGGGGTGCAGGAAACCTCTCCCCCAGGTGCCAGTGAAAACGACACGAGCGCCGGCAGCTGGAAGCGGCGCTGCTGGCATGGAACCTCCTTCCAGGGCGAGAGGGGGAAAGGATTCATCTTATTATTTCTTAAGCTATTGCAAATGCAACTTCCTTATCTTGTCAAGGCTCACAATATCAAACAAACCAACCAAAAGAAAGACAGTTTGATTAACAAATCTGAACGCTGGCTCCGAGCGCTCGTAAGAGGCGGCTGCGGGGCGTCGTGCGCTCCGCGACGCTGCAAATCAGAGCGCGGCCAACGCGAGGGGACAGCCCCAGCACGCGCTAGCGCTGCGAAAGGAGAGCACGAGCCCTGATTTACGGAGCCTGGACCATTCCGTGTCAGTCACTCACTGTAAATCGATTAGGAGGCAGCGAGGTCCCATTAGGGAGATGTCATATTGCTGCAGTATTTATTGCCTGGTCTCACCCAAGCACCCAGGGAGAGCATTAATTGGGCGCAGCCTTCCCAGCGCCTCATTGCAGAGGGGGCACCGGCTCCCGGCTCCGCGGGGGTTTAGCTCCGACACGGTTTAGCTCTCCGTGGCAGTCGGTGCCCGGGGCCAGACCGCTCCAGGAGGCTCTGAGTGGGGCCGAGTGGGCAGAGCTGGCAGGTCCCCAGAGCCCCAAGCTGAAGCAGTCCCATGAGGGGGTTCACAGCACGGCGAGCACAGTCCTGAGGCCAAATCTGCACTGATGGGGAAAAGCATTTCAAATCCTCCTGCATTTCCCATGTGTTCTACCTATTTACCAACGTACGTGAGGACCAAGACAGGTCACAGAGGGCTCTCCATCCTCCAAGAATGTTGCAAACCTGCGTGCTTTTGCCACTGCTGCAGGATAATTACTGTAAAGCAGACAGCATGGATTTATTTAAGTGAGAGAAGACTCTCAATCTAATTTTAGGGATTTGAACAGAAGGCGACACTCCAGCTGGGAGAAGATTTCCACCGAAAAGAATTTTTTGATGAAAGCCAGAGGGTGTGGGTGGAGGGAATTTCACCATGTTATTTCCCTCCTTTTGCTAACCTGCTCAGGGAAATACTCAGGGGACAGTGGCTGGTACCAGCCATTATCCCTGCGGGAACGGCGGCGGTCCCTGCAAAGGCTGTCAGCAGGATCCGAACCAGAGACCTCCTGGAAGCAGCGCGGATCTCTGGCAGCGAGCTTCAAGGGACCTACGGAGCCAGTCCCTGCGGGGGACAGGACACGCTTTGCAAGGTGCTCACGCACAGAGATCTGCTGGGGGTGCTGAGCCCGGCCTCAGCAGCTCCACTCTCCTTTCCTGCCTGTGAACAGCCCAAACGCAGCGATCGGGAGCTGCTGTTGCCTTCTCCTGCAGACAAAAGTCCCCAGCAAGTTGAAACTGATATCCCTCCCCTGCTCAAAAGGACAAAGATTAAGAGAATTTACTTGACGGTATTAGTCTTGTTTGCTTAAGGAAATTTTCACATAACCCAAAATGCAGTTTTCTGAGGAAAACAAAAAGTTTGCGAACAGGAAGTTTTTGATGAGCCTTAGTTCTGCCTCACCTACCCCACAGAACAATGAGGAATATCACCCCTTCATGGACAAAGGGATAGAAAATTTTGTAGATAAAGCAGGACATTTAATCTTAAAGTCAGATCTTTCCAGAATGCACATTTGCACTAACAAAAAACAAACAAAAAATCCACTCAAGATTTGCGAAATATTTCAGAACTCAGAGTTGATCTTAGAACTGATCCTCTAGGAAGAGCTAACGAAGGAGGAAATAGGCAGAGGCGGCCCTGGAAGAAGCGCTCGCGCCGCTCTCACACATCCACACACGCACGTGTCACCCCGGGCTGACGTCGAGGCCGCAGACCCGCGGCTAAGGTTCCTCGGGGCCCGCCAGCTCTGGGCCAGCTCAAAAGGAAGAAACCAGAAATCAAAGCACAAGTTGCTCCCCAACAGAACCCCCAAGGCAAAGGCCTGTTTGCTGCCTCCTGACGCACCGGACCGCGTGCAGCTTTGGGATGGTGGCAGCCCGCCCCCGTTCTCTCCCCTTCAGGAGGAGGGAGCTGGTCCCTCTCCGGGGACGCGTCCCTCCCGGATCCAGAGCCAGCGGCGCCCGAGGCCGCCCCGCGTGCGCGGCGCTCCCCTCCTCTGCCGTCTGCGGGCTCGAGGCCCCGAGCTCCGCCAGCGAGCGCTGCTGCAGCAGCCCCGAGTTACGAGATAATGGAAGGCACAAGAGGAAAAGCTTCCAAGGGGCACGTTTGAGTGATAGAATAAGCATGAGCCCTGGCAAAAGCCATGCTGGGACTGCCAAGAAATTCTATATGATGCAGGTGCAAAGAGTTTTTAAAATTCAGACTCATTAAAATATGTATCTTGCAAGATGGATTAAATTAAAACATCTGGGAA
This sequence comes from Tinamus guttatus, assembly GCF_000705375.1. The sequence continues at coordinate 300,089 of NW_010582690.1, forward strand.
CTAGGAGAAAAGGCTAGAGGTTTGCGGGGAAAGCGGGGCTGCGCACGCGCACACGGACGCACGCGCACGATTGCCTCGTTCCAAGTTAGAAAGTGGATTTGAAGGCCCCGGACTTCATCAGGATCCATAATTGTGGGAAAGTAACCTGAAGATGCCAAACAACAGGAAATTACCAGAAGAATCTGTCAGCACAATCAGCTGCTATTTTCATTGTTCTTTGGCAAATTTATACACAGTCGGGAACACCTGGGCTGGCACGCAGCCCGGCTTTGACTAATTGCCAGGGGAGAGGAGCAGTCATTTGTCTTCAGTGGGGTTTCCTACGCTCGCTCCTCAAAACATGTGGTTTCACTTTTCCCCTCTCTCTGCAGGAAATGGCAGGACAGTGAAATGCAGAATAAATGAGTTCGATTCCAAGAGGTTGCCTCCTCAGAGGCCACTCCAAAAATAACTGTCTTGTGAGAGGCTGTTAATAACCAAGATTCTATATACTGTCTTCAGCAAACAACATTTCAAAGGCACACTGTTCTTTTCTCCCCAGATCCTATGTGCATTGAAAACAAAGCGGGGGGAAGAAAAGGAAGGGAGGGAGAGAAGGAAGAACATCAGCAGTTAAGAGTCCTGTATATTTTTGTGGGAAACCCACGCTGCCTTCAAGCAGCCTTGCAGAAGGCCATGCACCCTCGGGAAGTTGCCTGCCTTTTCCCTCATGGCAGGGCATGTGGTGAGCACGTTTTTCTAAAGCAGTTTCGGGACAAGGAAACCCAGTGCCTGAGCTGGGGCCGCAGCACCCTGCGGCAGAGCAGGGCCATCCCCACGAGGGAGGGACAGGCCAGCGGTTCCCAGCACGAAGCCAGTCCAGATCGGGAACAAGAACAGGGCCTATCCCAAGACAGTGAAAAGTGGGGCCTTAGTTTCCGTACGCGGCAGTTCGTGGATCCAGTTCCACTTGCTACCTACTTGAAACTGATCTTTGTGGCATGGCTCCTATGAAAAAAACAAGCCCCTTCTCAAACAGAAATTTTGAAGCAGATTTTAAAGCTATGTGACAGACAACAGAAGAGTCCCAGTAATCACCTGCATTATAGCTTTATCTTTGGCGAGACGTTGCTTTTGACATTGTAAGACTGCACTTTAAAAGATCACCTCTTTACAAGAACCACCTGTCTAAAGCGACAGCTTTTTCCTTTAACCTCAGAACATATTTTTAAGGTTAACATACCACTAAAAAAAAAAAAAAAGAAAAGAAAAAAAAGAGAGGAAAAAGGGAGAAAAAAGAGAAAAAAAAAGAAAGCCTCCTCCCATTACCATTGATTCTTAACAAAGCCAGGCCAAGACGTCCCCTCCATGCAGCAGAACTGTGTTTTATGTATTTCCCTTTTAAACCTGGAATACTTTCTAATTTAAACTGTGTAGTATTTTACCAGTTCGGATGGTGTTATGTCACAGAAACAGAATGTTTTATATTGAAGCGTATATCCGCATTTGGTATATTTTCACCTGCAGCTTGTCCAAATCCTACCATGATTTAGCATCTTGGCACGCTGACAGCAAAGATCAACCTATCCTTCCCACCGCCCAGAAAAGCCCACAACATTTAAAACATAGCAGATGATCATTAGGTTGGGTGAAGGAGGCAAAGGAACATTTGGGTTTGATTTGGTTTCGGTTGCAGGCTCCTTAGCTGGGTAGAACTAAACTGTAATTCTAAACTGACCCACCTTTTCCTTCCCTGCCTAAACAAAAGGTGAAAAATGTGATGGAGCATTTTACAACACGCACACATCAGCTGTACTGCAGCGCTGATAGAGTTCAGACTTGGCTTATTTTCCCTACGACTGAGATGTTTTGACATGTTTATTTGTTTAATTTGTTTATTTTGACTAGCTCTGATTATAATTGGCAGCAACGAGCAGAATTAACATTAGACAGTGTCTTAGACTTGTTGGTTACAATAATGCAAAAGGCATGGGAAGACAAATGTTCCTAAGAAGTGACAATAGTCAGAGCTTGGTTCAGCTGCAGCGTGGTCTTGCTAATGCCTAAAGGAGACAAAATTGTTTTGGAAGCACACGTTATTCATTCAGTGATGCAGAATCAGACCTTCAGGAGTTTGAGAATGCAGCGTCTCTTAAGAAGCTAAGAGTTCTTGCTAATCACTCACAAAACACTCCACCTTACCGCGACTGCAGCAAGGGGGGATCCTCCAGAGCGACAGGATGGGATCAGACCTCGCACGCGGAGCCAAGTCCTGGCAGGACGCGGCTGCCCCGGCACGAGCGGAGCCGAGGCTGCTTCTCTGCAGCCCGGGCACGGCTGGGAGCTCTCGGGAGCTGCCTCTGCCGAGAGCCTCCCGGCCAGCGTGACCAATGTCTTTAGCACACCAACCTTTGCAGCCTTGCGGTTGGGGTTTTTGTTCTCCACTGCGGTCACTGCACAAGAATTAGGAAGGAGGTGGGGAACGGATCCAGGACAGGCACTGTAATGCGGCCTCCTTGAGCCACAGCAATCCTAACATTTTCTTCAATTTGGTGTTAAACAACATGAATTTAAACTGACAAAAGCAAGAATGTTTTCTGAGCTGCTGCTTCCTCACACAGGCTATTCTGCCATGAAATTGCAGCCCATATGTTCTACAATATCACACTTCTCAGCACTGCCTAGGTAAATGATCGCGCTAACAACTCCCCTTCTGTGCACGTAGGCAACGCAGCACGTGGGTGATAAATCTGGACCCCGAGCGGCAGAGTTTGCTCTGCGGTCTCGGGGTCCTCTGCACAGTGAGGACGCCTCCTTCCCTCCCAGCTTGTCTCCTGCTCCCCACTTCCAAATGCTGTTTCAGGCCTCGAATCATGGCCGCATTCTTAGCATCAGAAGATATTCAAATAAAAATGCTGACAAAACTGCACTGCTAAACTACTGGGTAACTAAAGCTTTCCCTAAATTATTGAACCTTAAAACACCATCCACAGCCTCTACCAGCTCAGGTCTTTCCCATGATCCTAAAAGAGCACACAGCCTAGCTACAAAATCCAGATACAAATGCTCATTTCCAGAAGTCTGACATTTTTAAATTCAGAACATTTTCATAGTACAATAGATATCTAGGCCAGATGTCATTTTTTTCTCTTTTTCTTCCATTCAGCTATGGGAGAGAGAATTTTAAAAAGCAGAGGGAAAAAAATTATTCCTCCCCCACTCCAAGAGGCACCAAAGCAAAAAACAAACAAACAAACAAACAAAAACAAAAAACCCCAAACCCACCCTCCGTCAAACATTAGCTGAACACTGAACACGCAGCCCGTCTTCCCGCGTGCCTCCCTGTGACTAGTGCACGGTCTTCTCCTTTCCTAGGAAGCGTGCGGAGGGAATCCCAACGCAAGGGAAAGGGCTCGCCGCGTAGCCAAGGCGTCTGCGGGCAGAGAAGCCCGTCCCCGTCCCGGAGGACGCGGCCGTCGCGGGCACTCAGGACAAGGCCAATTAAAGCTGTAACGCTACTGACCACATTCAGTCCATACTTGCCATATTGAACACAGAGGCAGTTTTTATGCACAGCTGCTCCAAGAAAAGCAAGTCATCTACATATTCTACCACTAATTATCCAGGAAAAGCAAAGATGCCGCTTTACTCTTATTTTCAACAAAATATTTTCCCAGCGTGCAGCATATCCCATCATTATGTGTGAGACCATATGTGTGGCAGTACGGGGGGCCAAGCGGAGGTTCTCACGTTCACACCAAGTGCTACAGAGAGTTCGCCACATCGAAGGGGGTTGCTTTTGATATGTTTGCTCACTTGCTTTGTATTTCTAATTATTTAAAAGTGATTTGAACGTGCAGCCCTTCCGCCAAGCCCCGTCTTCAATCTTGGGGTCTCTCCAACAATTGTTTAAAAATATCAACAACACCTGGAGCTACAGCAACGCGGCGTGTGTTCTCGGAGTCGCTTACGCTGACTTACTGTAGGAGTCAGTGCGCTGGCAACTGCAGCAGAAGGCAAGAATATTACAGAAAAGTAACAGAGGTAAAAAATAAATAAATAAAAGCATGCGGCACTCAAAAGCCAAAAACTGAAAATACCAGGAAATCTTCACATACTAGTAGGAGAGGAAGATCAGGCTCTATGTAAGGAACAGAGCAGCTTTTCAATGTTTTCTTCTATAAATTGTATGCCTTGGAGTAAAAGAAACAAAACATGTGAATTGAGTGTAATGCATTACAACAGGTTGTCTCATTTCCTTGCAGCAATTCTGATGTTTGATGGTCAGGTTGTTAGATATAAAATATTGTATAAAATATACAAATTCAGAGCATAAAGTTACTGAGAACCTCCACTAATTTCGGCATATGTATAATCAACGCGTGGAGACTACAAGTGTGGTGGTGGAAACCATCTGTGCAAGGCTGCTGAAGGCACGGTACTCTTCCCTCGATCTGAAGGCACAATGCTTTCTGCAGAGCGAGCACCGGCCAGCCGGGCGAGGACTTCGCCTTCTCATCCTCATGAGCAGAACCCTCTCCTTCTCTGAAAGGATTATGTTTAAGGCAGAAAAAAAATAAAGCAAAGCCATCCCTTTCCACCTCCAGGAAGAGCTCTGCAGAAATAGACACCGATGCCACCTGCCTGGACCCTCCACGTCCACAGCAGCTCCTGCACACTGCGCTCTGTAAAGCTGGAGGTGAGGCCCGAGTCCCACCTCCAGCAACGGGTCTGTCATTCTGGTATCAAGACCTGCCTGCTGTCTGCAGGGCAGTTCAGCTGGACTCTTCTGACCCAGGTGAGCAGGTTTTGGCCTCATGGTGAAGAACAAGATCACCAGCTGTGCACGTTCAGTTTAAATATTCAGTGGAAGATTCATTTGTCACGTCCCTTGGCATTTTCTAGTCTAATTATTCAAGACTTCATCCTGCCTCCCCGCCCAAGTGTCTCTTGTTTTTAAAGCGATGGCATTCGGCTCCATGCGAGCAGAGCCGCCCGCGGGAGCCGGCGCTCTGCAGCTCTGCAGCTCTGCAGCGCTGCAGCGCGCTCACCCGCACGCAGGACGGGAACGCCGCCGGCCCACGCCACGGGACTTCGGAGCCGCACGCGCCCCCGCGCAGGCGGCCGCGCTCCAGCCTCTCGGGCACGCTGCAGGAAAGGGTCTCCCGCGCTGCTCGTGCTTCTGATGCCCAAACACAGGCTAGGGGCGCTCTGCTGCGCTGTGGCGCCCGCACCAAGCCACGCCAACTCCCTCCGCATATGACCTTCTACAAGAACAGGCAAACCAAGGCACAAACAAACCCCTACAGCCGCTCTGGAATGTACTTCTATAGCAACAGGATGGCCTGGGTTTTCTACAGATCATTCACAGCAATAAGTCATTAGCACCTGCCATGCTACAGGTGGCAAATTGAGGGCAGGTTGTGCAAAGAAACCTTCTTCAAGGTGACATGTTAAATTGTTGATGAGTTGAAAACGCATCCTTTCTCCCAACATGTGCAATGACAGTCATTTCAAACAATTCTACATGTTCAAAGGGGATAAAATACCTATACGGAAATTTGTTCAGCTTGTGAGCGTCCCAGGGGAGCTGGCTGACAGCGCACACAGCACCTCGGCAGTACCTGTTCAAACAAAGGCAGCGCGCTGTGCATGTCTCGGACATCTCTCCACAGAGTTCAAGGCGCAGGGGTCACCGTCTCTATATCTTTAAGTAATGCTGCGGCGGCGGTGGCGGCCTGTTGCCATCTAGCGGCACCGGGGACCCTTCCCGAACGGGCCGCCTCTTCCCTGCTGGATTCCCCTGCTCTCCCGCTCCGCGCCGTGCTGGCCGCTCGCGGTTTGCTTTACAGACAGAAGGGACTGTCTCGTGTTGACTGAAAACGCCACCGAAAGGGCAGCTTGGACCATGCTGCCATTCCTTTAGTTAGTTTAAAAGACCAACCGAAGGGAAGACGGGGGAGGGATGAGAGAGGAGGAGAGGGAGGCAGATTCAATTTTTACACCAAATGGCAAGCGTTTGCTGGGCAACTTCAGGCATCACGCGCAGGAGGCAAGAGGTGAACACTAACTGGAAAGTTCAAAGTGGCCCTACATTAATATACACTAAAGGAAGCTAAGTTTTCTTCTGTCATTACAGCTGTGGTTCCAGGTAGTTTGTGCTGTTCCTCTCCTGCTCCAGCTTGCTGAGGGCTGCAAGCGCGTGGCGTCGTCGAGGGCGGCGGGAGGGCGCGCGCAGGGGCCGCCGAGGAGCCTCGCTCCGACCGCGGGGCCGGCGCCCAGCAGCAGCAGCAGCCCTTGTCTCCCGGCGCTGCCACGACTGCTCCACGCGGGACTGCGACCGCTGCCTTGGCCCTCCTCGCGAAACCTCCCGGGCCCCGCGGGTGCTGCTGCGAGTTAACTATGGCCACGTGCTCTCCTGTGGAAAAGGCCTCCGAATTCAGGTGCCGACACAGGTCAAGGAGAGGATATCTGCTATTTGTGATAGTAGCCACATTACAATATAAGGAATGAGGAAGGAATGAAGAGGATGGCAAGTCAGGCACAGAGAACAATCTGCCTCAGAGACCCCCATTTAGGCAGCCAAAGAATGGGCATCCCCAGAGAGGGGGGACATAACCCGTGTCAATCACACGGAAACCCATTTGCTCTAAGAATGCTTTCAATGCTTTCTTCATCAAAGGAGAAGAAAGGGGATGCACCATTGCCACAATTAAATCTTCCTTGAGGATCCTCCAATACCGTATCATTAAAACAACCAAAAAAAAAAAAAAAAGGAAAAACAAACCCGAAACCCTTCATTTGGGAGGATCAGACATCAGCCATTCCCGTTAACCAAGTAGCAAAAGGCACAAGGATATTGATGTTTAACATTGTTTGTCCTTTAAACAGAATGTCAGTTAAGTATATCAATGTCCAACAGACAATATTTAAGGGGGAAATGTTTTCCATTATAGCACATCCCCAGGCAATGAAGATGATCATTTTCTACCCTACTAGGAAAGGCAGTACACCATTAAATTATAACAAATTAGTTTTGGGTTATGTGCTTTACTAGTCCCACATGGTAGCTACATTATTAGACTGCAGAGCAGAGCCCTGCACAGTTCTGCGTGAGCGTGGGACTCGGAGAGTAGCAATTCCACCTTGCTCATTTCTGGACCAGAGTCAAACCTCCAAATGTCTCACAGCAGGACGCCCGTCCTCATCCTGTGCCTTCCTCCGCACATGTGTCATCCCAGTCAGGAGGACGCTTCCCAAGGAACACGCCGCTCGGCAGAATCGCATTCTTGCCTTCCCTCTGCTGCCTGGACTTCTAGCTAGCTGGAAGCGTCCAAAAAGAACTTGTCCAAAATATAAAGCACCAGAGCAGGAGTCGAGGGAACTGGGTTCTTCTCTTGCTTTGCTGCATGATTTTAGGAAGAAATGAACTGCCTGTGTTCCCTGTGTCCTGAATCACATTTCTTGAGGCACTAAGCTCTTTGGGGAAGAAGTGCTTCTTATTTATACATGTGAAAAATAACACAGCACAGCCTCATGAAGATGTACTGAATCTACCCGGAATAAGCCAGCTGTAAAAGCTGAAAAATTCCATCACTGCACTATACTCCAGTATGCTCTACATAAAAGCTTGGGATAATGGCTCATGTAAGCACGTGTGGTGACCTGGATAAGCCTCCACAATCTGCATTCAAGCTCATTCTTCCTACAATTGGTGTTAGCATAAACTGGCACTGATTTTGGATTACCTTGATACCTCAAGATGAGATAGTTTGGGGCAAGAATTGCCCTGGCTATTTCAATGTAATGCCAGCAGTCAGACTCCTTACTTCACCAGGATGGACTGGATTCTTGGGGCACTTCTTTCCTTGTTATTAAAGTGCCCAGGAACTTTTTCAGTTAGTAAATCAGCAAGGTTTCCACAATTTGCTCACAGCTCTGCTACCCTCGGACTAAGCGGCTCCAGGAGTAGGAACCCAGCTGCACGGTCTCTCAGGGGAACGCACCACAAAGTAAAACGTCCTAGGGGAAATGTTTTTTTCTAACCTTAGCAAGGTCCTTGTTGATGATGCATTCAGTATAAATACATATAAGGGTCAAATGCACAACTGGATCCATCAACATCAAATGAAATGGCTCTCTCTAATGAGGTATCTCAGTTTACACCGCTGCAGGATATAAACCTCAAACCTTTAACCCAGGTTTTGCACACACCAAACAGCATTTTAACAGTGGCGATAAGTTCCACCGGTTGACTTCCCACATGCTGGGAAGCACAAGAAATCTAATAAGTAAACTATTATGGTGAGATTTCCAATTCAATTTTTGCAGATGTTCTGATAAATGTCCAAGCATTTAGGCAGCTCTCCAAACTTAAGCTGAATTACAAACCTTCTCAGGACCCGCTTGATTGTTATTCTTCGAAATTCTATCCAATTTGGAAGGTTAAGCATTTAAAGACTTTTTAGAAAAGTGCAAAGTAAGTGGAAGAAGGGGGAACAAAAGAGAAAACCCACCCAGTCATATTAATTCTGTTTTGTATCACTTGAAAAACTAGCAGCAAAAGGCTGCATGGAGCTCACCCGAGGTTTTTTTAATGCACTGTAATTTCTCAGGAAAACGCTCTGTGAACAGTAAGCAATATATCGTAGCATATAAGTATGTAACCATAGTTTCCCCCACCATGCAAAACATCTGTGACCTTGCGCAGAGGTCATCACTGCAGTAGTGTTTCTCTTTGCTTTTAAAGAAATGTCAGGCCATTTTTTATACAAGACTTATGACAGGGTGCTGTTTATTGTATCATGAAGCCACTATAACTTCAGCACAAGGAAACTGCCATTATTTGGAGAGTATATATCTTTCTGACTAGCAGTAAAGATGAAAATTAGAAAGGTCTTTTTCAGAGAGTACAAGTCAGAGTCTCTCCTAATGATACCAACATCTTCTCCATGATGGAAAATTGAATCATTCGTGGACTACTCAGTCTGATTAAGGCACAAATTTTATTTTGGGATTTTCAATTAGGCCCCATGGGGATTGTGCCCAGCTCCCACTGAAGAAACAACAACAACAACCAGACTATTTGTTTCTATTTGGAAAGTGTTGGAGAAAACGCCAGGGAAAATTTGGGGCAAAATAAAAGTCATTGCCAAAACCTCTATTTCCTTTTTTTACCTTTATTATGGAAAGCTGCCTGTGCCTTTTCTGGTAGCTCTGTTGAGCCCTGAGCGAGTGCACTGCGGGGCGCCGGGCTGCATCTTTGGAATCCACAGTCCAACTGAGATCCTAACTAGCTGCGTGCACTGAAGATCCCTCGATACTTTTCACAAGACTAACCTCCGCATCCTGGACAAATTCCAGCTCAAGTAATTACAATCTACTCTCCTAAATGTCCCTCTTCTTTCCCTGCAGCACTTTCAATTGCATATGAAATTATTCTATTATCTAATTATAATAGCGCCCTCAGCCTGCTGCACGCGTGGGGACTTGGGGAGGTGCTGCAGGGACGGAGCCCCCGCTCCCCCACGCCGGGGCGGCCGGGCCTGGCCCTGCCGCAGAGCGGGGCGGCACCGCCAGCAGAACAGAGCAGCGAGGCGGCGCGGGGGAGAAGAGAAACGCGGAAACACGTTAGGCTGAAGAAAGCGAGCAAAGGAAGGGCAGGATCCTGCTGGGGTGTTTTAGGCTGGCTGTGAGCTGGCCTGTACCACCGCCGGGTACGTCTACGCTGTTCAACAGGGCAGGAAAAGGAACGTCCGAGCTGCCACCGCACGCTGGAGGGGCCGCTGGAAAGAGCCTCACGTGCCAGCCAGGCCTGGGAGCGGGCTGCGCGCAGGCACGCGTGCAAGCCGCGTTCCCGCCGCCTGCGAAACCCGGGCGATGCCTTTGCAAGCAGAGCCGAGCGGGCGCTGCCTGCGCTCCAAGCTCCGCCACCACAGTGCTGGCCTAAGCTGAGCGTTGCCAGGAGGCAGGACATCAGCTCGGGTTTAACAGCACGTGGATGTGACTACCTGCCTACGCGCTCCACTGAAGGAGGAAGCCTCGGATTTGCACAGTGAAAGAGGAGGAGGCTTGGAAAGAATCAACTTTCCCCATTAAATATTTGCACAAGCAGACAGTTATTAATCTACTACAGGTGAAAGATTAGACTTCTTGAGAACTCCATTTCCATCTAAGCTGCCAGATTTTAAAAATGCGCAAATACAAATGGAAAATCTGCATAACAATTTTAAAATACCTTTTCCAAAGTATTTAATGAACCCTATAGAAAACCATTCTGAAAATCTGCTCACAGATATTACATCTTAAATTCAGAGAGAGGAAATTTAGGAGCATGGGATGAGAAGAAGCAGTAAGTCTTTTTCCTGGCCATTCTCAGAAACCATCCCTGAGATGGGTAAAATAGAACTGACTGCAGAACACTCATACACAAAAAATAGCATCCCAGCACACAGCATTCATTCTGAACAGCAGAGTAAAATAAGGTGACCAGAAAAATATAATCAGTTCTTTTGAAATATTTGTCTGTGGCTTATCATTTTTAACTGGGAAAAAAAAAGAGTTGTGTTTTGGGAGGAAGAATTGTTTGCTTATCGTTTTCTTTCTGCTCTTTATCGTAGGTCTTATATTAACATAATAGCTATGACGATATTTAAATTTAGATTGCTGTTGCCTATGTACCTTTATGTATAGGTTTTGAAATGTGTTTCCTTGTAATGCTAAAATATAACTTCAAGTTTTTTAAATGAAAATGGCAGCAGGATGCAGCCAGCATATGCTACGTAGTGCACAGAGGGCAATTATTAATTTCCCTGAGGAAGCTTTTTCTTATGGCGGCTGGCAGGGTTTTTTTATTTGTTTGTGTTTTTAGATTATTATCGTTACCTCTCAAGCCTTTTCTTTAAGGCACCGCTAGACGCCTGCACCTCGGTGCAGCGCGGCGCCAGCGGTTCCAGGGGTTTTAACGGCAGCTCCGTCTCGGGGGAGCATCGCGGAGCCCAGGAGGGGCTGGCGAGGCCCCGGGAGCTGCGGAACGAGCCCGTCCCCACGTCCCAGCCCAGGAGCTGCGGGGCCTGCAGGGCCCTGGCGCCGGCACCAGCACCCCTGGCTGCAGCGGCTCCTCCAGCCCCAGCGACCCGGACGGCCTCTAGATAGCCCAATCGCTGCGGGAAAGAACGGGCTCTTCCAGCACTGCCTGGTACAAGGCAAACCCAAATGAAAAACTTGACGCGTGCATTTAGATTTTAACAATTTGTCAGTCTGGGTGTTAAGGCAAAAATAGGCACAATGGTAGAGCGAGTAGCTGAAGTCCGCAACTATGAAACCACACTTCGGTCTGCCTTTGACAATTTGTTTGGTTCCTTACCTCAAAAAGGTCAAGGATGAAGACGGATTTTTGCTTCTTCCAAACGTAAGTCCAAGCCTCCGCACCCATGTATTTATTGGATATCATCCAGATAGTAGAAGATCCACACTTTCTAAAAAAGAAGGTCAAAACAACTCATTTTAAACAAACAGGCCAATCAACCACCAAATCATTGTTACCCAAAGCTCTGCCCCACTGCAGGTGACAGAATAACACCGTGAGGAATTCTGCTTTTATCTAGGGGAAGTGAAGCCTCAGTTCTGCTGCGAGCTCTGCATGGCTGGATCCTTCTGTCTATGCAGAGCAAATGCGACAAAAGAATAAAAAAGAATCTCCTGCAGATTCCCCAGAATGTTTATTCTTGTAAAGTTACTTTTGAACAAAGTAAAGCCAAAGGTTTCAATCAAGTTCAAATCCAACATTCCCATAAGGTGATTAGTGAAAAAAGCAGGGAAGTTTCCAAGGCTACTGAACATGTTTCCTCAGAGCTAGGAGATAAGTTACATGTTATAAATACCAGACAAACAATTGGTGGGAATAAAAACTTAATTCTCTTTTTGTACTTCTTGGACAACTCTCCATTAAAAGAAAAAAAGAATAAAAAAAAAATTCATTAACTGCATTGTTTCCAAGTGGGCCCCCATCATACTTAAGGCTGAAGTAGTTACTGAAGAAAGATCAAGGGTTAAGCTGCACACTGCACACAATAGCATAAGACTTAAAAAGAAATAATAATAAAAAAAAGCTTCATCCAATTTTTTTTCCAAATTAAATCAAGAACATTCATAATTAGTTTTTACACCGGAGACATCTAGTGGGAAATGAAAGAACTGAAAGAGCCATAAGCTGCCTTCGCCCTTTCATTAATATTTGCTCCCAAATGCAGGTCAAATAAATCTAACTCACAGTTTGAAATGAGTAGCTTTAAAACTGATGTATTACTTTCTGCTTGGATTTATGCCACCCATTTTGGATAATTACTCCCAATGCTTTTTCCCTGTTGTATTCAAATCTTCTTCATAAGAATGAAACAAAGTTGGGTTTCTTGAGATCTTTTCTGCTTTTAATAACTTTTCATTGCCCTACACCACTCCCCACTCTCTGAGATTATTTTCAACTTTGCAATTTAAAGCAACCAAAGTTGTACAAGCAGACACCTTGCACTCATTCATTCATGTGTCTTCCTCTGTGTTATGATAAATTCTGTCGTCCAAGCACACAGTAGAAGACTATTCTGTCCTGCATCCAAGGTCCCGGTCCTGTGAAAACTTACCCACTTACTGGAGCTTGGCCCCTGAGTACATTTCCTGAAGCAGTGCTGCAAACAAGGGTAAACCACTGCTCGTGAGTTCTCTATGGCCATGGAGAGGAGCCAAGCTACTCACTCAAGTTCTTTCCTGCAGATATGGGAGCAACACTGAGGCCAAGGAGTTTGATTCACTGGGGGCTGTTACGCTCACATCTCTCTGAAGCTACAGGCAACATAAAGCTTTCTCCCCAGCTCTCCTTTGCTCCCTCTTTGTAGGCTTTTATAGGTTCTATAAATACCGTACACTGACATAGTTAAACCATTGCCTATCCACAAAGAGCGATTGCTGTTATTAATATCTGGTTGCTGCATAAGCAGAGAATTAACATCAGCTCTGAGAGGTATCTAATTGCTCGGTTAGGTCGTTTTTACAAGACAAGTGTTCCTCTTTGTCCATCTATGTGTTTGCTTTTCCCCCCTCGCAGCGGTGACTCTCTGAACCTCTAACAACTGCTGTCCCCAGCACGAGACCCGCTCTGCTCCCAGGCCTTGGCGCCTGAGTGTCATCATTGCACGTTTGACTTATCCCTTTACTGACCAAGGACCCTGCTTTCCCCCTTGTGGAAGGGCTGGAATGAGGCCTCTCGCTTTGGGAGAGTACAAAGGGGGATGCAATACCTGGCTCTGGAAGCAGATAGGTTCTAGAAAACGCTAAGAATCTGAGGGGAGACAGACAACAAAAGCAAAATCACTGGGGAGAAATCAAGGTACTACTGAGATGCACTGTGCATTACCATGTCTCTGCTAATAATACCTGAGAGCATTCCGTGTTGTTTTTCCTGCTAACCAGTAACCAAGACTTGGGAGAGCACTTCTCTGAGGATCTGCTTGCTCTGCAGGAAACCGTCCCTAGGAGCTGGTGAGAGCAGCTGAGACTCGGAGCGTGACAAGGGTGATCCACTACTGGAGCTGGGGCCCTTTTCAATGAGAAGCATTACTTGGTCAGGAAAATCCACTTCAAAGGGCAAGTTTCATGAAAAGCCAAGGAGTCTCAGCAGCTGCAAGCATCCACTGACGATATATCATCAGTTCCCCATACAGCACCCAGCAATAGGAAGGTTATTTCTCTCCTAAGCACCAAAGCAACACTGGGTCATACAAATAGAAAAAGATTAAAATAAAGTAAGAAGAGAATCCTCTCAGAGAACTTACCTTCACAAACCCCAAGACCACCTCGACTGGGGCTGAGGAGAGGAGTGTAATTAGGGGTAATCAAGTGCACCTGCGGCCAGGCTGCTGCACAGGTGATGCAGCTTGCAGCCCAGCTGCTGTGTGTTGCATTTCCATCTGCAGTGACCCTTCCCTTCCCCAGTAACACTGGTTGCCTTCAGCTGTGCAAAGCAGATACAGGGCCTCAGAGCCACAAAGTTCCACCAGAAGAAAAGGAAAAAATGAGAATAGGGTATTTTGCCTTCTAAATTTTGGCTAATCTGGAGATCTAGGCATGAAGTTGGGAGTTTTTGAAATGTTTGGGGTTCACCACTCTTATTTTAACATTATGTTAATGCATTCCTTGCTCTTTGGAACATGCTGGCCTGTTCTTTTCAGACAGATTTAGCAGTCTTTTTCTCTATGCCTAAGTAGCTGCCAAATCTTCAAGAAAACTTTATCTGCAGAGACTTAGTCTTTTGAGGTGTGGCTTCTATGCAGCACAATGCAGAGGAAATGCACACCCTTGGCAATTATGCAAATTTGATTTCAGTTCTTTTTCCTTTGCTTCCCTTCAGCCCATTCAGTACTAATTATGTGTTAGAAAATATTTTCCTCTCTCAGAATTCTAAGATCTAGGTACTTGAAACTCTATATATAAAAAGATAAAAACCTAAAAATCATGTTTGCTTACCCCTCTGGTAACATTAGCTGAAGTCGTGCCAGACTTAGGCATAAGGTTTTTCTTGCTTTTAAGAAGAGGCTAAAAGGAAGGGGAGATAGGAACAAATGCTTTATGCAGGCAGGCTTGTTCCACCTGCTGAAGAAAGGAAACTAAATTAATTCCTCTTTATTTTGGTCTTGTTTTTTTTTTTCTTTTACAGTAGGGGTGATGTCATGTATTCCCCGTCCCCACCTGCCAATAGCTGGAACGTACCTATTTTCTAAGGCAGGACAGCAGAAGGAGAGAAAAAAGGAAAAAAAAAAAGTTACATGGTGATGGGGAGGAGGGAGAAAGCTGGAAAAGGGAGATGTGAAGCACTTTGCTGACGTGCAGTTTTGGCTGAAGCAGGTAAGATGCATGTGGCACTTGGGCTTAATCGCGACTCCAACTGGCCGGTTTCCACAGGCCAGTGTGACTTGCAGCTGCCCTGATTGAAAGCAGGAAATTGCATTTTTGCTATTTATAAACTGTGAGAGTGAAATATCTTGAATACTGTATGTCTCTGCAGTATTCTCATCTGAGAGATTTTAAGTATCTTATAACTTCCAGCAGATTATGCTTCTAAGATCTTATACAGCCATTCTTACGATACCAATCCATAACCTGGTACAACATAACTGTACCCTTGTCTTCCATTATTATTAAAGTGGAGAAGTTGCCTTTTGGGTCACAGCTCCCATACAGCTCAAGGTAAAGTGCTTCTCTTCAGTGCAAGCAGTAGGAGCCAGTGCTTTTGGAACAAGATGGTCATTTTATCTGCTGTGAGGTTGGCTGTCGCATGGTTAGTTGAGTGTCAGGTATAAAATCCTACCAGGGCCACAAGACTTTTTGCAGTGGGGTTTGGTTTTGTTTTCTCCTGGAGTACCCTTGCACATATAAAAGATGCAAGGGAAGACCCAAGCACACAGTCTCAGGTGAAGTCAGTCCAACGTGGCTAGGATTGTCTCTAATTCGATCTGCTGTGTATACAGTCTGATACAAAAATACCCCAGTGCGATATATACAGTATATAATGCTGCAATATAAATGCTGCTGCAATAAAAACGAGTGGGCCTGTTTCCACTGTCAACACGAGAGTGAGTTGTTCAAACAGATCACTGCTCGTAACATTTCCCCAAGTAGAGCACTGTTAACTGGAGACTCTGGTGGAGTGCTGCTTGCCAGCTGGGAGAAAAATGCAGTTTCTACCAGTATTGTGAAGTTCAGCTTTTCAGGGAAGGGAAATTCTCAAGGGGATGGGGAAGAGCATAGGCATAATAATAATCAAAAAGGTACTACTGAATGCACCAAGATAATGACAGGAAATAAAAAGATTTCAGGCACTGAACTGCAGAATTTAATGACAACTGCTCTCCCAGAATGGCCTCCAAACTAAAAACTTGGTCTGGCGTTTAGGAGCTTCTGAAATTCCTCCTGTCACTGTCATATTTGGTAATCAACTCTATAATCTGTGCGAGTCTCATCTACTTCCTTCAAAGATGCTTCTTCTTGGCTTATTAAGACTGATTGATGTCTACAGGGCAATGGGAAGAGGGACAATGCTCTTTAGAAGAGTGCTAAGCAGCGGTTCTCTTTACAGAATGTTATCTTAAGACCCCACCAAATACACAGCTGTATTTTGCAAAGCAAGTGAAGAGACTGATCTCCTTAAAACAGATGGGAATATAAACAGACACACGCCCTAAATGGAACAAAATAGAAGAAAGAAAGCATTAATTTAAAAAACATAGTGTTTTGTGGTGCAAGAAGTACAAGCACCCCTTTCTAGCAGCTGCATGGCTGAGAATACAGCCCAGGAATGACAGCTGGTCTAACCACCACGCTGGATTGCTTTCCCAGAACCTGCCCACCAGCAAAAGCCCATGATCTCACTTCCATCTTCTGTTCTCCTCACTCTATAGAGATTCACGAGAGAACCCTAAAAGGTGTCTACAGTTTGTTTTAGAGGAGGCCCAAATTCCCCCATCTGACACAGCAGCTCCTGACAACAGCCAGCTTCCAACAGCGCAGCCAGCAAGCGGAGGACGCCAGACACCTTTGTGCCAAGGCCCCCGAGGCGCTGCCCAGGGGATGCCCCGGGCATGCCTGGCACACCTATAACTGCTCGGCCAGACTGGAGTCCAAAGAGAGGTGGTCGCCTCCCTTCACTTAAACATCTCTTCTTTCTTCATAAAGGATCCCAGGCATTAAATTTCAGGCCTAGTGTTTTCAGGGATATACGGGTTATTTCCAAGCCGAGCTATTACTAGTGAATGCGGTGACATTAATATGAGTAAATGCAGGAAAAAGGATGAAATAAAACATATCCTATTGAAGGAAATGAGAGCTCCTTAAGAAAGAAAAACACACATAGGAAAGACGTGGGCATATCAGGATACAAATGGGACACCGGGGAGTGCCGGATTCCACAAGCATGATGTTATTGAAGTGTTTGATACCAGAGTAAGCACCTGCAGATATGAATTACATCCTTGTTCAAAACACTAACATTGGAGTACTGACATCTCAGGAAGTGCTTATGTTATATTTCAAATCCCACTGCCAACTGCATAAATATCAAATAAATCAATCATAGATATAAAAGACATTATCTTAAGGACTTTAAAAAGCTGAACAAGCCACCTCTTCTAAATGCAGTGCCACCCTTAAATCATGGGGGCTTTTTCTGTCAGTCACACCTGAACAGCAATAACACTAATGCTCCTCACCATCAGATATTAACTACTTCAGCTCTGTACGCACAGATAAAGTTGGTATAAAAATGGTTAAAAACACTAATACTTCCCTGGTTGTGTCACAGTATTCTGCAGCCTGGAAATACACTTTCCGCTGATGTCAAGAGGGTGGAGAACATCTCATTTTACACATGCAGAAACTGAGGCACAAAACTATGTAATGACTTCTCCGATATCAAAAGAGCTCTAGAACATCATAAACAAAAGCAGCTCGACACTAGGAATCCTTATAATGTTAGATCACATAGTCCTGATTTTCAGTGTATTTTGAGAAGCTATGTCTGTGCAGGACAGAAGACAAGTTAGAAATAAAATGTTTTTGTGATAGGACATTTTGTCAAATGCATGTCAGGTAAAAAAAAAAAAAAAACAAGGCTTGTTAAAACAGTCAATCTCATTTTAAAGACATCCTGTGGTTTAACTGAAAGTGTTAACTTAAAGAAATCGGGGCTCAAGCTTCTTAAACTTCTGCTTAATAACTTAAAAAAATTAAAAATGTTCAAATACTGAAATATAAAAACATAAATAATACATGTAGTAAAAATAATTTTGACTTTAATAATCCTTTGCATTTTAATAACTTAAGGTGTTACTACTCTTAAGGAATTTTGGATCTTAAAAATCATCTAAGAGGTTCCCCATAAGTTCTTATTAGATTCATTTGTTATTTTTCTCGCTTGCTAGGGGAGTCTTAATTGCTATTGCTGCAAACACTGCTACCATCCATCTTAATCAAGCAGGGACTATTTGGCCATACCATTAAATCATCTGGCATAATCAGTTTTAAAAAGCTTGTTTCGTAGGGAAAAAATGACTGAGAAAGGAAGTAAAAGTTACATTTTATTAACAGCAGCAGGGAGATTAAGTAACCATTGATTCTCTGTATTCTCAGAGTCCAGAACTTTCAAGTAGAAGTGCTTTCTGGTATTCTGAGGCAGTAGGGAGGAATGCTGGAATGGAGGATTTATAAATTGGAAGCAATTTGTGAATTAAAGCAAAAGGGCCAGTGGTAAAATCTCAGTTCCATTGCTGGTAACAAAATTCTGAAGAACACAGGCTCTGCAAAACCAAGTTATTGCCAGTAGCAATGGTTGCAGGACTATCATCTTGCATAGCTTGTTAGGGGAAATTCTGGACCAGCCTCATAGCCGATTAAGCCATGGAGGTAACTGAGCTTCCTTTTTATAGAAGTACCCCAAATTAAAACAAACAAACAAGCAAAACCCTGACATGACTTGTCACTTGCTCTGGAGATGGCATAACTCTTGCCAACTAAATGTGCCATCTGCTTGCTTAGAGAAGAGGGAAGGCACTGGGAATTGTCCGTGTGACAAGCAGGTCCTGTTGTCAATTTTGCTACATTTATTCTATGGCAGAAATTAAGCATCTAATAACTGTTTGCATCACAGTCCTGGACATTAGGTCAAACTGCTGATCTTACATGGAGATTTGTTGTCCTTCCCTACTGGAATAGGGCAATATCAATTATATACCCTCACCTACAACACACTGTTCTGTATTTCTTTGTATTTCTGTTGATTTCAATATGCTTTAAATCTCTCCACCTACAATATTGTATTATCTACTATATACTGTTCATGTTACTGAATGAGTTCATAAGCTGAAACTAGCAATAACTTACACTGTGTAATTACTGTGTATTTAGTATGATTACATAATTTAAATACATTTTGGCAGAAATCTTTTACAATTCTGTGCCAATTTCCAGTCATCAATTTTAGTGCCAGTCCCTCAACAGCTGGACCAGCTTAATGGTCTTTTTTGTCACGAACAGTGGAAGTCTGCGTTTGCTTTAACTTCAAATAAAAAAATCACCTCCAAAACAAACACAAAAAAACTTTTAGAAAGAGTAGATCTCAAATAGGAGTAGAGAACACTTCTTTAAGGGTTGACTTCTCTTCAACTGCTTATGATTAGACAGTATCATAAAATTGAGTTGGCAAAAAACCAAGATCAATTAAGTTTTCACTCATTTGTGTTTTTGTAAGCACTAAAGACAAAGGCTCCAGAGACAAACCCCTCTCTGGGGCAGCAGGACACCCTCCCGCACTGCCGCAGGCTGCTCCGTCCCACTTCAGCTCCGTGGTCCCTTCAAGCCACTCACCGAGCATGGACGTGTCCTGCCTTGCAGCACGTTTGTCCAGTGGGTTATTCTGGCAGTGTCTGGCTTTTAAATTTTGTTACTGTAGTATCTCTTTTCACTTTCAATGCTGTAGGATAATTGTGTGAACTAAAGATGAAGAATAATTCAAAACTTTTCTAATCCATCTTATACCTTGAATATGCTTTTCAGTCCTTATTTTTTCTGCAAAACAGAACATGGAGCTTTTTTGAATTACAGGCTTATCAGCTTTCAGACAACACTTCTAAAGAGTAAAAACACTATATTTTAAGAAGCCTGTTGACCTCCACTACTAAAGTTAATGAATATTTCTCATTGTTCTGAGATTTTCATTCGATAAAGGATCTCATATCAAGCGCTTCCATCTTTGATGTGGAACTATTCCTTAAATAGGAGGAAACACTCTACTGTTCCAGCTCAGCCAGCGTTCATGTGGCTGCCATCCCATAAATCCACCCAAATCCCTCCATCCTCTGGTCTTCTCAGAGGTTTCTCTCATTTTAATCCCCAAGCAAAAAATAAATGCAGTTTCCAAGGAAGGTTTCATAATTGTGATTTCATTAGCAGTGCATACATAACACAAACACACCTTTATGCAGCGTTAATGTCAAAAATGAGACATTCCATTACCAGTGTTCAGCTCACAAGATACAGTAAGAGGAGGAAAAAATGTAATGACAAAAACAAAGAAGGTTCAAATTTCCTTAAAAAAGTCTAACCACCCCCCTTCCCTCTGTTCAGCTGCAATAAGGTGAAAGGCTAAATGTGGACAGAATGGTAATATGTAAGCGGTTTCTAAGCTTTCTGGTGGGAATACTTAACAACATAAATATGTTTCCCCTGGAGACCTCCTCCACCATTTGGTCCAATTTCTTACTCCAAGAACTGAACCAATTCATGATGTAATGCTCCAGGGAAAACATTCCTCTCGAAAAAGAGTATCTTCCTAGGGAGAAGTTTGAAGAAAACATCTTAATATTGTTTAAACAGCTTTTGGCACAGTCATACTAGTTGCACTGCATTCAATATCGAAAGCAGGCTAAAAATGTGGAAACGGAAAGTTTTAGGATTTAGTTTAAGACTTCTCCTTGACTACCACCCCGAGTCCCTAACCCTTACGGATCCTTAGCAGAATGAAAAAAAATAAAATAAAAAATTCAGAAGCAGAGGTTTTCTTTGCTAATAAGAGAGGAAAAAAATAAGATGTTGTGCATTTTGGTGCATCAGTATGAAAATTACATGGTTAATTCTGCCTACAGCCTTATTTTCTGTACCTCTCATGCAAAGATGCAACTCCAAGGTGCCTAACCCCCAGCCCTGGCTCTGAGCGCGGGTTGCTGAGGTTCTGCTCAGCAGTACGGCAGGCGCTGGGACTCCTGGCAGCGCTGCTTGCATTTGCCCAACTCCCGATGCCTTGGGGATGCAGAATTCTCTGGGCTACCGCTGCTTCCTTTCCCCTCTGGGATTGTCACATTGGGAATGAGCCTGGCAACTGGCGAAAACTGGTGCATTAAGTAACAGGGAGAAGTACTGGCAAGGCTGAAACAGGGTGTGAGGGGCAGCGGGCACAGCGCTGCGGGGAGCCCGCAGCTCACAGAAGGCTTTGGCTGCCGGAGCCGCTGGGAGAAGGGAGCCGCAGCAGAGACGCGATAGACAAATATTCAAGAGTGACTTAGAAAGGCTCATGCTCCGTGGGATATATTATGTAATACTTAGCATAAACGTACATTACTTACTACTTCTACAAACATCACGAAGCTTTCTTTGCATAACATAGATACTTAGGCTTTTCTTTTCTTGAGGAGAAAGTAATTAAGCATCATTACTATTTGTATCCATACACTTACTTTTTCTCCATCAATTTTGCATAGATGAGAGTACTTAAAATGACAAAAATCATAGTTCAAACTTGAGTTCCCTTGCAACCCTATTTTTTAAAATTAATAAATATTATTTACTCCTAAAACTTTGCATTACTGACCTTCTGAACATGGAACTAAGCACGTCGGTTTGTCCAAACATTTGTTTGACATATGCAGATTATTTATGATAGTGAAGCACAACTTCAGCAGTGTCTTCAGTATAACTCAGTTGATTTGATGGATGGCAGAATTAAATCCTTGTTTTTCACCCTGATGCTACAGTGCAAGTAAATGAAAAGCAAAGTGAGCAAATACATGGAAAAACAAAAAGAGCAAGAAACACCTGATTAGCAGAACAGCACAAGACCATACACAGACCATGCAGAAAATAAAAGCTCAAATATTCAATTCCTAGTTTGGAGTTTAGTTTACTACACCAATATGGCTTTCCAGGAATAATTACAATTTGTTTTTACAACTTCTCTCCAGATTTTCAGCTACCTCACTTGTAATCTTTTACCATTTCATCATAATGATTAGAAAAATATGAGGTTCATTTATCTGCTTCACAGCTTTAAGAGTTTTATATTTTAATTGTTCAAAGCAATTTTTGCATGGAGGCTGTGATTGTCAGAAATAAAGGATTTGTTTGGGGGGCTAAAGGCACAATACCCCTTTTATAGTTTTAGAACTTTGTTGTTACTGTATTCAGAGGCCCGTGGGCATAGGTGTCTAAATCAGAAATTCTTAACAATACGGTTGTTCAGGACATGCTACATGTTCCATTGCAGGCACCTAGTTACAGTGCAAGGTCTTCACCGAATTGATTGGCAATACCAAGAAACAGCAGCAAGCCTGCACCATAAAGAAGGGCTTTAAACAACACTGGTGGAGGTGGAAGCCAGGCGCTAGCAGGCTGCTGTCGAAAGGTTTTTCTCCTAGTTTGCTGGGTCTTACGTTCATAGAATTTTCAGGGTCGTGGTAGGCCCAGAACTTTTAAAGCCTTGAGTCACAGCTATTTATCACCCAGCAGGGAGCTACATAAAATGTATTTTCCTTCAGAGCGACTGTTCTCATAAGAAAAACTCATTTGAAAAAGAGAAAAAAGGAGACAATTAACAATATTTTTTTAAACCTACAATATATCCTTACTAACAGGATTCTTAAAACTAAATACTATGAACTGCAAAAAATTAATGCCACCTGCAAGCTGTAAATATATGTATTATTTAATTTTTTTTCCCCAAGTATTTTCTTTGGCTGTTATATTCAGCTGAACAAGGCCTAAAAATTGTCAAACTAAATTCTTGTTTAAGAGTGGAGCTCTAACTACTGCCAGTTTGAGTGAAACACACATCCAGGTTTAGGGAATATGTTTTGTTTGTTTTGGCTGCAGCGCAGGGTAGAACATTTTCCATCCCATCCGAATGCAGTCAAAAAGGTTTTGAAATATTGCACAATAAAAGCCATTCATTATATCTGTCTCCTCTCCCTTCCAAAAACAGAAATGGCTGACCAGTTCCAAATCTGTGCAGGGGGCAGGAAGATGGGAGTCAAAGGGTCATTGGAAATAACCCAAGACTAACACCAGGTTTTTCAGGTTTGAGTTAGGGAATATGTTCCATGCCCTCATTCCCAGTGCACACAGGTTTTTCTTCCTCCCCCTCTAAAGCTTGGTTAAAGTAGTTAACTGCTCTGTTATGCACAATTTACAAGACTTAATTACAAAACTAATATATTAACCTTCTTGTCTCCATGTGATAGGCACATTTTTCCAGGGGGACACAAGAAAATTCAGACTTTACCTTACGTCAAGCTAGAACATTTTGATTTGTACTGTTTATCTCCTAATTTTAAAAATGTCCAATTTGAAGGAATGCTCTACTGCAT
Source organism: Tinamus guttatus (assembly GCF_000705375.1). Next base: position 323,245 of record NW_010582690.1, read on the forward strand.
TTAACAGCTTGTTTTAAACAGTTGTTATTTCTATTGCTTACCTTCCTGTTAGCAGCTTGAAAAAAAAAAAAAACAAAAAAAAAAACAAAAAAAACTATTTCTTTCACTGACCACTCCTGTTCCCATGTTTAAACTATACTTGACACGATTTAACTTTTTTTTTTTGTTCAGTTCCTCATACATAATCTAACAGTGCTCTTCTGTTTACTTGTGTGTAGATCAGTTCATCACTAATATTCTTCCAGTTTTACATGAACTGTAAAAGTGCTAAAGGATTCAGAGGCATGAGGAAAAACGCACAGGACTTTTTAGCATGATTATCAAGACTAGATAAACATTAGAGAAGTTGATAATACTCTTTGGTATTCTAGCATCTCTTCTATTGTCTGAATACTCAGCAGCAAGTAGAGAAAAACAACCTGAAGATTAGACACCTGTTTAATTAACATTGGCTATTTTAAAGTATGGCTTATCAGTAATATAGAAAAGGGCACATACTATTCTCACTATTTTTTTCCTGCTTAGAATGACTGTCTTGTTGAGCCTTCAGTGATGGAGATTCCAGTTTCCCAAGGCAATGTATTCCAATGCTCAAGTGTCTCTACTGCTGGCAGTTTTAAAATGCCTATCAGAAACATTTTTCTCTCATTTAAGCATATTATTTCTTGCTCCATTTGGAATGGAAATAGAGAACAGATTATTAACCATGTCCCCCTAACAGCCTTCTACGTAATTCAAGACTTGTCTCAAATCTTATCTCCAGATTAAACCTAATTACTTCAACCTTCTTCTATCTCTGTAGGCTACAACCTCATCCACATTATGCCCTGCAAATTGTTGTCCACCAACCCTTTCGCCTACTAACCCTTTTAAACCAAGTTACGATATGAGGCGATTCCAGCTTTGTTCTTCTTTGCTTGGGCCTCGCTCTTATTTCTGATTTTGCTTAAACTTCACATCTCAAGTGCACTTAACCCATCCACTCTTGAAACCTCTGAGGAAGAATTCTCTTCCTTTGCTGCTGTATTTGGTGCATTATGCCTGCAACCTCAAAAAGAAAAAGAACATTCTGGGCAACTAAGCCTCCTAGTATCATATATGCTAGCTTACTTTCTTTTCTTCCAGAACATTCCTTTTGTTGACCTGAATATTTAATCTGCTACACAGTATTTGAGGCCCAAAAATCTCAGGTTTCACTCACCGATAAATTTAATATAACAGCTAAGCCCTCAGATCTCAGCTGCAGTTGTAGATCTCTATTTTGTTTAAAAGAATGCTATACAATTTTCATATAGAAATTCATACCCAGAATATAATGCGTTAGCATTTTACCTTTCTAGTATAGACTAATGCTTAGAAGAATGGCTCAATTACTGTTAAAATCTAGTTTTAATTATTTTGTTAGAAGTATCAGCTATTATTAGTTTTAAATTCAAGTAGCTTTAAATTTTATCCTTAGCTGGTATATTTTCAAGGAAGCCGGACCCCATGATGTAGTTTTCCAAATTATCCAGGTTGGCCCATAAAACTCATGCCCGAATGCCCTCTGCTGGTGAGCCAACATACTGCTACCACAAGGTTTAACCCGAGTAACTGCTGCCCAATCTGAAGTTTTCACTGTGACACAAAAGCAAAACTCAACATAAAATCAAAACAACTATTTAGGTAACTTCAGGAATGTTTCTAAAGAAGCACAGATGAACAGCATTTAATTAGTGAATTTTCTTTCAAGTTCCTTTAGGATTTCTTGTCCTGGGAAAAACTGATGATATCTGTAAAGAGAAGTAAAACATGCAAAAAAGTGAAAATGTCCTCTTTCTTTTAAGCTTTATAAAAAGCAGCTAAATACAGAAAGTATTTTATTCTACATCAATACTGGTAAAAACAAGGTCACAGCAGAGATCATTTTCAACATAAAGCTCTTTGCTGAAAGCTAGCACGGGTATTTCACTAGGACTGAAGCAGATGATGCCAAATGTTTAAGTTGATCATCTATAGTCATTATTTTGATTACAGTTTTGAAATTGGAGAAGTAAAAATGTAGGACGCCAGGTCACCTACGAAGTATTATGCCCTATATTTAATACATATGCATTGAAAATTGAAACATACATCATACAATAAAGTTATATACAATAAATACTTAGAAGCTTTTTTTCAAATGAGTAAGCATAGTTTAGTAAGCCCGATATAAAATTTAGCCCTTCTTTATATGAACTCTACCCCAGCCAGTGCCCATAAGGTTAAAGTTTTATTTATTGCTAATTTTTTGCTCTGAAAAACAGTACCACAGTATGGAAACACAGAAGGTGAAGATGCAGATTAGAATAAAGAGGTGATAACAAAATTCAGTTCACCATGGGAGAGAGTTTTATCCTCTTGACTATCTGTCAACACTATCTACTAAATAAGTTCTCTAGGCCAAGCTAAGCCTTCCTCACAGTTCTGATTTGCAAGCATTTTAGAGTTGTCAAGACAAAAAAAGGCAGTGTAAAGTTATTAAGAAAATTAATAAGGAAATAGCCTTTATGTAATGGCTTAAGTGTAACAAACATGTAACTTAGGTTAGAAAATATCTATGTTACAATACTGACCAGTTCTTTAAAAAAAAAAAAAAAAAGAAAAAAAAGAAAACAGAGGTAGATGAAGATTTGCTAAGTGTCAGACTAATTTTCAAGAGATATTTCTACTTCATCATAAGGTTTTCGGTTACTTCTATCCTTCTTGTTTCCCAAATCTGCTATGCTTCTTTTCTGGAGTTGAGCCTCATTTCTTGTTTCTTGAGGTGTGAATATTCTCAAGCTTCTCCTCCTCTGCCTTTTGCAAGAACCATCAGCAAGATGCACAGAATTATTGTTTTCCTTTCCTTGTGCTGAAAATTCAGTGAGGTTTTCTTCTCTACCGTGAACATTCTCAGATACTTTAAGAACAGATAGGGTTGCTCTTCTCCTAATTTTGCAGCAGGAAGCTAACAGTTGAGGCTTCATTTGGATCTCATCAGGTGCCTGAATCCACGCAAGTCCTTCAGTTTCTGCATCTTTATGTAATCGCATGCTGCGTCTCACCCTCCTTTTCCCATCACTAGCATTACTCATTCTAAAAGACTCTTCTAAGGAATCATTTTTTAGGTGAGCAGCAGACAGGACTTCTTCCACATTAAAAGAAGAAATTGAAAAATTGTTTCCACTTGCTCCAAAATCTAGGTTTTTAATATAAGAAGTACAGACAGGACTATTTCTTTCTTTTCTTGGTGGTTTACCTCTTGAACAGTCTTTTGGTGAACACTCCATTCTTTGGGCATCCTTATGTACACCAGTGTCCTGAAGTTCCAGGAATTCTAGTCTTGTTAGTGGCTCTGCCTTGTTTAGAAAGTTTCCTTGTAATTTCTTGTTTTCTGTCAAGGAATTGTTTTTTTCTTCTTTTTCTTCTTCTATACATGCAGACTCTTGACCTTGCTCAGGTGTATCAAATATACACTTTGCTTCAGGCACAACTGTATTTGAAAACTGGAGAGAAGAAAAAAAAAAGATTTTTTTTCTAATTGCAGGTGAAAGATAATCGTTTAAAATAGTTGATAACTGGACTGCTACTACTTGTTTTCCTCCGTCCAGTCCTTCTCCTCCCCTCACTGACAGCCCCGTCCCCGCAAAAAAAAAAAAAAAAAAAAAAAAAATCACCACAGAAATCTGTATGTTAGAAGAAACCTGCTCCACAACAGTGGGGCTGTTAGATTATGTTGATCTATTTTGAGGTCGTATATTCCAAGGCCTTTCCTGACAGCCAGCTTCAGAATTTAACTATTACTGTTCTTTCTCCCCCCAGAATATTACTTTGATTAATCTAACAAACTACAATTCAGGCTTATTTTCTAACAATGTATCCTTAAACAAATCAGTTACCTGGTAATCAAAGCTTGAAGCAGACTTTGAATCACCTGCAGCCTCAAACAGTGCGTCTTGGGAGCTGCTGGCTTCCACAGTGTCCAGCTCCTTAGAGCTTGGGCATGTATGAATTATATCAATATTTTTCCCTTTCATTCTTTCAACCACTTTTTTCTGTTGAACATCCTCATAAGTATTGCTAGATTTGAAATCATCTGAAAATCATTTGAATTAGAATAAACTCAAGATTACTTGACTCTACTTGCAAACATACAAAAACATTTTTTAAGTATCATACCAAAAACTTTACAGCATTTTACTCACATAAAAGTAATTTTCAAAAACAATCATTTCAGATAACTAGCATTAACAAAACCTACCTGAAGAGATACTGCACGTTAATCACCTATTCAGGCCCAACATATCAGTTTTTAGGCTCTGATATTTTCTTTTTTTTTAGTCACAATCACAGTCAAATTTAGTCTAGCTGTCAGCTTTACACGGGAGCTCCACAAGAGCTTCTCCATTTTGAACTTATGACATGTTAGATCCTTTGGTCTCTGCTATTACTATTCATCCCTCCATCTTTGTACTCCAGAAGCTATTAAATGTCAAACAAACAAACGAAACAAACACAGGGGCCTCTACCTACACACAGTACATGATAACTATCAATAGTTTTATATTTAGCAGAGTGAAATAAACAAATAAAAGTAACGGAAGTACTAAGACAAAACAGAACTAAGCAACCCATTACCTGGAAAAACTACATTTGTCTTGTGATTGTCTTGCATTTGTTTTGGTGTGTTTGGAGATGAGGCAGAAGAGAAGACTTCTGGAATTTCAGGGATTGGGCTCAGGAGAGGTTTCTTGGAAGCCATTTCTCTCTCCCCATACAAAGATTTTTTTACCTTTTTCTTTCTTCTTCTTTTTCCATAGCTTGTACGTTTTACTCTCTGAAGAAATTGGGAAGATTGAATAGAGTACCATGTAGTTACAATGTTTCTTTGCAATATTTAACACCCTATTAAAGTAATTTTAGAAGATACTTGGATAGAGAAATGAAGAGAGTATTTACAAATTGCAGTGGGCTGCCACTTACTGGTGCCTTCTCAGCATCAGATATAGTTCTGCTCTTTTGTCTTTGAAATTTGCTCTTTCTTGGATTTTTAGCACTGCTAGTATTCTTAGCACTTGTTGCTTTTGAGATGCTAGAATCTGTCTCTTCAGAGATGGTGCCATACTGTTAAGGAACAAATATTTTAGATTGCTTGCATATGTGTGCACACTCACATACATACACACACATACGCCCTTGCTTTATAAAAATATAGAATACAGTCAAAGAGCCACAAGAATCACATTGCAGTTAATCTCAAAGCCAGAAGTTAAGACTTACGATCTCTACATACACAGTATAATACAGGTCTATTTGTAAACAACTGTATTCTAATGAGAAAACAGTAAATATTCATCTTGCTATTTCTTTCAGAGAAGATGGGTTGCTTTTTTTGGTACTCCCTCTTCCCCCTGCCGCAATAGTTCTAGAACACATCACTACACCAAGTTAAAACAAACCAAACACAAACAAACAAAAAACACTTATAGAAATTGCGTTCTGAATCTACGAAATCTACGTTCTGAATACCTGTATCTCAAGGGAAAAAAAAAAAAGAAAGAAAAAAGACGACATAAAAAAATATTTCTATTCTTAATTTTGTGTTACTATAATTTTTTCAGATTTCCATAAGTGAATCTCAATGTCATTCACTTTTATGAATGAAAGGTCATGAATAAGTGTGCTCTAAATTATATGGTAGATATTTGGGAGAGTTCCTGGAAAATTCAATAGAAATAGCAACTTTACATATTAGCCTTCAACCAAAGTGTTTTTGTTTTGTTGTTGTTGTTGCTTTTTTTTTTTCTCCAATTGGAAAACCACTTTGGGTCAAATGTAACTTTTCCTTAAGACTGTTAGTTACACCCATGGAATATATTTCTATACATCTGCCTCTACCCTATCCAAAGATGTTAAGGAATTCTGATAAATACTAAGAGATATAAAAACACTGAATTCTGTTTTAAGAAATGAAATTAAACATAATTAAAGAAACATACCTTCCTTTTAGTACAGGACCGAATTACTCTCTTAGAAGATCTGTCAGTTTCTGATAATAAAACAAAAACAGTGGTCTGTTAAGAAAAAAGCATTCCACCAACATGCAAGCAGCAAGTCAAATTAGACCAGCCATTGCCACAGAAAAATACTGAAAGTTCAAATAACATGTATTTAAACTATACAGTGAACAAACAATGCAGGTACAGCAAAGAACTATATGAGAATGCAAGAATATTTAAATGTTAGCATTAAGATTTAATGCATCCCATACATATACACACACAGATAGATGCATAGATAGATATATATATTTAAGATCTGTGGCATCTCTCAGTTTTCAGATCCAGAACGATGCATGGCTCAAAGACAAAATTAAGGACAGAATATGATTCAGTGTTACCTTCCTTATTTTCAGCAGATAAAAAGCCTTCGGGAGCAACATAATCCTCCATTAACTCCTGAAGAGGCTCAGTGCCCTGTAAGACAAACAATACAAGTTAAAGTTCAGTTTACTACCAATATACTATTATCTGAAATATACTAAAAAAAACACTATAAGATTTTGGAGCAGCCAAATTATGTGTTTTGTCTTAAAGGATGGTGCAACTTCTTTCCTGCAAGTGGACATAAGCTAAGGGAAGAACTTCAATATACTAGCAGTTTTAAACCCAGCTTTACAAGCAGAATGCTATTCAAGATTGATACAGCAAAGGCAAAAACAAGAGTTCTTAACATGTCATTTTAAAAGCATCAAGCAGTCTGTATTTAATATTTTGGCAATTTCTTGCCAAACTGTTTTTATACCTTAAGCAAACTTTCATCGCTGCAGTCAAAGTTTGGCTGGGATAATGGTTCTTCAGTCAGACTTGACCCTGTAAATGGACTGTTGCTTTGCGATCCTGGATGACGGACTGGTGTTGCTCCTTTGTGCAATGGAGTGCTCGCAGGCAAAGTTCTGTCAAATATTTCTGGACTTAAATCTTCTCCAAAAGTAACTCTTTTCTTCTTTTGCTTTTCTGAGCCATGTTGTTCAGTTTTCTCTATTTTAAGAGCATATATTGACTGCTTAGTGAACTTAAAATACACCTTTCAATTCACAGGCCTCCTCAGGGGTCTTAGCAAGGCCCAACTAAACATCAAAATACAGCCCTTATCTCCCTTTGTAACCTTATCTTCTGCATCACAGCATAAGATATCATGCAAGAGCTAAGCATGAAGGAGCTATGGGGTCCATATGCACATCGTTCTTCAGACATTGTAAGGAGCAAAGCCCTGTGAATCTATGAAATACAGTGTCTATCCACAGAAAAACAGAATCTGACCTGCTTGAAGTAATTCACAGATGTTGGTGGCACTGCAGACTTCGAGAGATTCACCACTTCTTCTGCCAACAGGATTGTCTAATACCTATCAGATTGAAGTGAAAATTCTATTGACTGTTATACACGTTAAACAACCATCTATTCAATGGTATTTAAATATCAGCGTTGTTTAAATCAAAAGTGAAGTTCTTTTAAGTAACGTTTGATAATCGCTCCAATCATTTAACAAGCCTATTTGTTTTCTGAAAAACATAATACAACAACATACACCAATAACTGCTAATCTTAAAAGCATTCATGTTACAAGAAAACAGCAGACAGAACTTGATGTTATCCTTCTGAAGCATGATTTTATCAACAGTCAATAGCTTTTGCCATGACTCAACTTTGAGCAGTCCAGCAATGACCGAGGAAGCACATCACTAGTATTAGTATCTACGTTCAAGTCTGCCAACCAACCTTCACGCTGCCATCCATTACTTGCTTTACTGGTGTTCTTTTCAATACAGATCGAATACGGGACCCGCTCTGTGTATGTTCCTGCGATAAAATATTTCCTCTCTGCAGCGGTGTGACAGGCACCTTGGTTTCATCATATGTTTGTAAGCTCAGTTCTTCTGCAAAACTAACTTTCTTTCTGGTTAGATCTGATGTAGCATTATTTCTGTCTTCTTTAGTGACATAGTCAGGACTGAAATCTTCAGAACAAGCACACAGGTATGAAAATTAGACTGAAGTAGAATTCAGAAAAATTTAGTTCTAGCAACATAAATTATAAATATACATCTCGGTTGATAGACTGTGTGCATCAACATCCCGCAGTATTTCACTCTAAAATTACAAAATTCATTCTTCTCAAAATTTCTGTTGCTACTGTTCCTCTCCTTCATATTTTGGAAATGTATACAATGTGCAAAGGTAAAAAGGGAGTATTACAAATCTTTATGCACAATCTCTTCACATATTTCACCCGTGTTAGCCATGAAAAAAACTGTACTGCACAACTACACTTTCCCTAATTGTCTAGCTAACAAAATTAAGGGAATCATAAAGCCATTATTTGCAGCCTGTGTTTTGGGGGGCTCGTTTTTTGCATCAGAATTGGAAAAGGGCTTGCATACTGAAGAACTTGCCCCATCTTCACCCCAAACTCTCTAATAAAAACTCTTCTAAAAAAACTACTTTCTATCTCTGAGAACTGTCCTTCACTAAAACACCCATCTAATGCTGTACTGTGCTCAAAGAAGAGCCATGAATTCCATTTTAAACTGGGAGATGAGTTTTCTCCACAGCACCACTTGAACACGTCATAATTTACAGTACCTATTTTGTTCTTGCTATCGCTTACCCAGTCAGCCTTTAGGCCAAAGTTTCATCAAGTTTCTACTACATTACAAATCATGGAGAAGAAGAAAGATACTCTGTTTTTAGTTTAGTTTCTGATAAGAGCATAACAAAAATTACAATAGTGATGAATCCTCTTCCCATAGCTTGTTTCTAAGATATCTTTATTTAGAACAGCCACCAAAAACGCAACAGAATTTTGTTACTAACAAATGTGGTTTCACTTTTCTGCACTAAAGGAAGAATTAATGATCAAGATAAACTTTTCAGAAAAACAAAACAACTTACAATAGTTTGCTTCCTGGAAAGCATCAGTCACCTGTGACGGGCCAATCTCCCCTTCATCCTCTTGCACTGATTTAAAAGACGTTTGAAAAGCACATATTTTGTCCTTGAACGATCCAGCATTTTGATAGTTAAAAGGACTAGTCTGTGAAAACAAAACTAAGCCTCATGAAACTTTTTGACAAGATGAGTATGTATATTTTACCATAACAAGACAAGAAAGCAATCTTGTCTTTAATCTGGCTGCTGTTTCAGTTGCATTGTAAAAATATAGTAAAAAAAAAAAAAAACAGGACTAGGATCAAGAAGTCTATAAGTTTTACTGCCATTTCATAATACATCTCTCTAGATCCTATCTGGAATTTGTTTTCTAACCATTTACATTAGTCAGAATTAAAAACAAGTTTAATTTAAAAATAAGTCATTTATACTAGTATTTACTCTACTTTGAACTATCAACACTTCAATCATACATAAATGAAGTATGACGAATGCAAGGAAGTAAAGTTTACATTAAAAAATACATATACATGAATATGTTGGACATGAAGAAAATACTCCAGACTGTAATCAAACAAAATCTATCACAGCCACTATTTTAAAGTAAGGTGCCTAAGAGAATCCAACAAAAATAAGGCCAAGGTTATTTCTTCTGTTGTCTTTCTTGGACTTATCTTCTCGCCCTGTCAGTATGTATTATATTTGTATATACATTTGAAGAATTACATACTGTTTCCAAGGGAATAACTGACACACTAGATATCTGCAAAAGATTCTCACCTGTGCAGAGAGTTCTTTCTGCCTACTCGCTCTCTGTTGGGCGAGGTACCGAATAAGTGAGTTGTTTTCTGGGGACCCTCGAACGCCGATTGTTGATCTTCGTCTAAACTTGGACAAACTTGGAGACTTCTCTGAAATTGGCACAGGAGGAGGGGGAGGGAAAAATACTATGAAAATGTACATGTTGAAATATCTGTAGCTTTAAATGGTAGGAAAAAAAAAGTTTTTTTTAATTAATTATTTTTTTTAGAGAAGGGTTTACACTGTTTCTGGAAACATCCAGATCGAGCTGTTCAGTTCAGGAAACCTTCCTTCTCTATACTATTTTTTCAACAAAGTCCTTAAAAATAGATTCTAGAATTTTGTTTCACTTTTATAAAAGTAAGAAATTAGATCTTTACTTTTCACTACAGACAGGAAATCAGAACATTCTTTTTCTATCCACATACCAAAATAGCACAGTACAGAAAACAAGTTGACAGTTGAACTAAATTTCAGGTGGGGAGCTCTGCCTTTCCATGTTTCAGATGCTCATCAAGAAGCTGTCAATAACATTTACAGAATGTATCTTATTACTTCATTGAGAAACACACTGGCACCAAATTGGATAGAAAAAAAAAAAAGTTTAAATGGAGAATTAAAGCAACCTTACATCAATGTTATAACCTTAGATATTTTGAACTCCACTGGACACAGCCCTGAACTTTATTTTATCATGACCTTATTTTGAAGCTGATTCCATACTGAGAAGCTGCTGGACCAGATGGCCTCCAGGGCTCCCTCCCAGAAGCACAGCCTTCATTATTCAGCCCAGCCTTACCTACAGATTGTTTAGTAAATGATTCTGGAGTAATCCCAAATTCAGCAATTGTTACAGTTGCAAAATCAACAGGCTTTCTTTTCAGTTGCTCTGATTTTCCACAATCAGATTTTTCTTCTGCTTTATCTCTATTAGGTACCAAGGACCTTTCATTCCCCAAAGACACGGGTCTACTTTTTGAAAAATTGTCCTTATTGCTCAAAGGCAAGATAGATTCACCAAACGTATCTCTATTTAGCGTGTCAAAAAAGCATTCTGTGAGCTGAGAGTTAACAATATCCTTGCAGTTGTGGTACGATTCTTTCTCCAGGTCTTTAGTGTATTTCAGCGTGGGTCTTTGCAATGGCACTTGATTCCTGTCACTAAAATTCTCCTTCTCAGATGCCACTGTGATTTTGGATTCAGTCACTTTGCAAGTCTCCTGGTCTCGATCGGGGAAACAGGCCTCTTCTTTTTCTTCCATACTTCTACTCTTATTTTCTTTAACGCCCAGAATAGCATTTATATGTTTACATTGCCTGGGCATTGTTAACAAAGTACTCTAAGACAGCAGAGATACTTAATCAGTCTCTGTCCTCCTGCAATCACTGCTCCCTGCCAAAAATAAAATGAGATTAAGCAGACACTTGGTATGAGTGATCCTTTGCAAGCTTTGACCAACCCTAGTAATTCCCTGGAGTAATTTTCTAGAGCAAAGGGGGTAGCAGTGCAAATAAAAAAGGGAAAAAGCATTATCTCTAGAAGTCTACACTGAAAGGACACCTAAGGCTGGAGCTAAACAGAGAAATGAACTCTAGGGTAGACCTATAAAAGAGTGTTACACAATAAGAAAACACAGGCTGCGTAAATCTAAATCTTACATTAACATATGTTAAACAATCTCTTTTGTGGTGATTACTTTGCTCTAAGAACCGTTACAACAGGTATCAGCACGTTGAGATTAACTTTGTAAAGTTTAAGCAGTAGGATTTTGCATTCAGTTCTCAAGATTAAAAGCTAAGCATGCAGGGTTCAAGAAAGTCAAACTTTAGTTTCATAAAAATGTTTTCGCTGTATCTTGCCATAGACAAACCAAAGCCATTATATAACACGTGTATAATTTTTCTGTTTGCTTTGTTTTCTTTTCGAAGTGAACACCAGAAGCCGATGCCGGTACCCAGGAGCACGGGCCGCTGCTTCTCAAGCGAGGAGGGGATCCAGCACCCAGCTAAGACGCAGCCCCTGGCCGCGCAGCCCCCAGG
>NW_010582690.1:335694-375368 GCF_000705375.1 Tinamus guttatus
CGCTGCTCCTGCGGGGCCCCTGCTCGAGCCGTTTCCCCCGCAGGTCGTGGCTGTGTACGGGACTCTGTCCGACCTGCTCTCCGTGGCGAGCAGCAAGCTGGGGATCAAAGCGACCAGCGTCTACAACGGGAAGGGCGGCCTCATTGACGATATCGCCCTGATCAGGTAGGGCTGCCCGGGGAGGGCTCGGGCATCGATATCCTGCCGGTGCCCTGGCCCTCATCGGGGACCAGCGCTTTTCCGCAAGGCACCGCATCCTTCCCCAGCGACGTGCAGAGGCCCCGTTTGCCTCGGGGTAATTCAGGCTGCATTTTGTGCCTTTAACACGCCCTGTGCTGGGCCGCAGCACGACGCTGTTTACCAGGCACATCCCCCTGCTCTGGTCCTGCACAAGTGGTTCTTACTGCTGCTAAACCGAGGGGTAGCAGTAGAGGAGGCTTCAGAATAGGCAGAGAAACTGTAGCATTGCATTAACTTCTTAAAAAAAAAAACCCTAAAGTGTGTGTGGGGGAAACAACTATTGCATAAAACTCAACACGCTAAGTAAAAGAAGCGATTCCTACCAGGTTTGTACAGGTGTGTATCAGTAACGTCCCTCTTGAAGCTGATGGCATTAAGCTGTGCTGGAACCTGCACAATTAAGATAAAAATCAAATACTGAACTCCTAAATAATGTCAACCTATTATTAATAACCTGATAAGGTAATTAGGAGGGGAGTCATACTGTCACTTACATAAAGGAACAAAAAAGTATAGTTAATGACTTTTAACTATCTTGTCATCCCCTTCCCTTACAGAGATGATGATGTTTTGTTTGTCTGCGAAGGGGAACCGTTCATTGGTAAGTGTGTGTCATTCTTGAATGTAATTTTGCTCAATGGAAAGAGTTTTGTTTTTAATTTTGTTTTCATGTAAATCTAAAGCTTCCTTTTCAGATACTTTTCAAAAAAGACTTTTACCGTAGGGAGGATTCAAATGTCTCCTTCTAATAGTTACTGTGTTCTTGCTTGTGTAGATCCTCAGGCTGATGCGCGGTCTCATGAAGAACTAACAGGATCCCACACAGACTGGCTAACACTCAACGTTGGAGGCCGATACTTCACCACTACACGGTAACAGTCCACCTAGGTTGGCTTTATTCTGAAGGACTTCAGTAAAGTAACTTGTCTAAATCAGCCTCCTGTTGTGGGTGTTGGAATGCGTGTTGGGTACCAACCATCATTACCTGCAAGCTGCCAAGGGGAGGGAATACACTCTAACCAGCTAGTGGGTCTCTTGAGCAAAACGTTCTATTTGAAAAGGAAAATTGAGCTGCCTTTATTTTCTAGGAGCACTTTGGTGAATAAGGAACCTGACAGTATGTTGGCCCATATGTTTAAGGATAAAGGTTAGTATACTGAAATAAACTTTATCTTTTAACCTAGGAATTAGCAAAAGGCACTATCAAGGTAAAACTGTGATAATGTGTGTTTTAGTTTTATAGAGTAGGAGAGAGATATTCAAAGTGTGTTTTTGTTTGTTCTCCCCCTGCTGTTACTCTCCTTCCTTTTCTCTTAACAAAATGCCCTTTAACATGAAATGTTTGTCATTTTAACCCAGGACCGTATAGTAGTCACAGTTTGAAACTGAAGCAAATGCTGTTCTATTAACACATCAAATTTAATTATATGTATACTTTGTGGAAACAGATGCTTGGGGAAATAAACAAGATCATAGAGGAGCATTCCTAATTGACCGCAGTCCAGAGTATTTTGAGCCAATCCTGAACTATTTGCGTCATGGACAGCTCATCGTAAATGATGGCATTAATTTGCTAGGTAGGTATTACCTGTATGACTCCTAAATTGTTATGCTGCACAAGTCAAGTTTGCCTCTAGATAAACATGATGAAACCAGTGGGACTTGTATATGTTCACCTAAAGATTTGGTGCACTTGGTCCTCAGTTCAATTCCATATTTGGTTTAATGAAGATATACTGGTTAAACCTATTTATCTTGAGAGCTTTAAAAATTCTCCATATTTCATCACTGTGTGGCTGTCATTTTGGATTTGCTATCTTTAACCTGCTGCTGGCATTGGAAATATCCTTTCTGAGTTACTATTTCCCTTTAGCTAAAAGCAAGCTAACCTTACCCAATTACATCTAATATGATATATGTGGTTGACGGTTTTATTAGTGTATGCATTTCTTAGAGACTCCTTAAACCTCAGCAAAGGATCTTTTCATCTTTGAGTATAACTAAAACATATAGTTAAAAGAGTAGGTGAAAATCGTTGAATTGATGCCCTTGCAAGGATGGAATAACCTGAAGTTTCTGGCATGCTCTTGGTGGGACTGTACACTGTCTCTTCCAGTAAGGAAGAATGCTTGTTTTATTCAAATTCGTCTCGTTATGAATAACGAGTGCTGCTTCCTTTTGTTAGGTGTTTTGGAAGAAGCCAGATTTTTTGGTATCGATTCATTGATTGAACATCTAGAAATAGCTATTAAGGTAACATTTTTTTTTTGAATGTGACTGTCCATGTCCTGTTCTTCCAGGCAATGCATGTTTTAATTCTGTCCGTACTAGTTTTTAAACAACTCTCTCAACAGAATTCGCAGCCAGCTGAGGATCATTCTCCCATATCGCGCAAGGAGTTTGTCCGGTTCCTGCTGGCAACCCCGACCAAGTCTGAGCTGCGATGTCAGGTGCGAAAACGCACTTTGTTTTGAGCTATAGTACTGGGGTCGGATGGTGATACACCCTGCCAGCATCGTGTGACCAACAAACCCCGTGAAATTCAAGCCGTGTGTGTGCTTTTTTTGTTGTTTGTTTTTAGGGCCTCAATTTTAGTGGAGCAGACCTTTCCCGCCTGGATCTTCGATACATAAACTTCAAGATGGCAAACCTAAGCCGCTGCAACCTAGCCCACGCCAACCTGTGCTGCGCCAATCTGGAAAGAGCTGACCTCTCTGGATCGGTGCTCGATGTGAGAAATGGGTCTTGGGCTGGCCTGCCTTTACTGAAGGGAATAGGAATTGGAACAAATAGATAAGCGTAAAACATCTGTAGTTCTTCCGTTTTCTTCACTTGTTCTAGTCTGATCAATTCAAAAGCTTTTTTGGGAAAAAAAAAATAGAAATGAAAGCTTAAAAAAGCACTGGGAGAGAACTACTTACCAAGATGGAGAAGCAGTAGTATAGCAAGTAGTTGCACTGTCTCCAAGACTGTTCTGTGCTTTAGTAGGATTCACTGCATGAAAAGAAATGAAGACTATAATCTGATCTTTGGTATTGTTAATCTTTGCATTTTTCTAAGCGTCGGTGCATTTTTCTAAGCATCTGTCTCTTACCAGTGTGCAAACCTCCAGGGGGTAAAGATGCTGTGTTCCAATGCAGAAGGAGCATCTCTAAAAGGGTGCAATTTTGAAGATCCATCAGGCCTTAAAGCTAATTTGGAAGGTAAGGAGTCTTTGTCTATTCACTACTGTGTGGAAACTGAAAAATGTCTGTTTTTAAATAATACAGATTCACTCTTTGTGTATTTTAGGGGCTAACCTGAAAGGTGTTGACATGGAAGGTAGTCAAATGACAGGAATCAATCTACGAGTTGCAACGCTGAAAAATGCAAAACTAAAAAACTGTAATCTCAGAGGAGCAACTTTGGCAGGAACTGATTTAGAAGTGAGTAATGGGAGAATCTTACCTGACTGCTAGCATGTCACAGCACAACAATCTGGCTTGTTTTGCAAGCTATTTACATGGCAGTTCTTCCTCAAGTGTTAAAGAAGCATTCAGAGTAATAACTGTTGATTAGGAAGAGGCAACTTCCTTTTTTTTCAGCATGCAGTAGTAACTCCTGTACGGTAATTTGTTATAAAAAATGTTCAGTTTAATAACTTAAAAATAAGTCCAGCTGGTACTGTCTAAAGCAGTTCCTGTCTTGTGAGAAATAACTAAAACTCTGAAGTAAAGGGATGGAGCTCAAGAGGTTGAAATTTATGGTAGTGTACATGGCTTCTATCTAAGTGTACTTAAGGTAAAATTTTGAATTAAGTTCTGAGTATACTCCAACTAATATATATTTTTTCTTTTACCCTTTAGAATTGTGATCTGTCGGGTTGTGACCTCCAAGAAGCTAATTTGAGGGGATCTAATGTAAAAGGAGCTATCTTTGAAGAGATGCTGACACCTCTGCACATGTCTCAGAGCGTCAGATAGGGAAGAACTTGCTCTAGAGGAAGCAATCAAAACACATACTGAGACTTTTTTCACCTGCTCTCCTTATTAAGTTAGAAGCAATGTTTATTAGAAACTTAAATTTGCATTAGTGCCTAAGTAAACTCTTCTCTGATCACTTTTGGGGGAGGGAGCTTTATTTAAGAGAGAAATAGATACTGTTTCTATGTGAATAGAGTGAGGAAGTGGGCTGGTTTTAGAACCGGAATGTGTGGCTTTTAGGTTTTTTCAATAGATTCATTATTTAGCATTGCCTCACTTTGGAATGCATTTTAATTTATAAAGCACAATATATGCAATTCTATTTATTAAATCTGTAGCTGCAATATGAATAGAAAACGTTATTCATGTATAGTAGCAAAAACATTGAGGTTTACAGTTAGATGAGTTTATCTACAGTAAGTTTCTTCATTCATGCACAGTGTGTTAAATGACAGATGTGGTTGTCCACGGGACACTTTCAGGTACTCTCTTCCTCTGGGGTGAAACTGTAGTTAACTGTAGTCATGGGTAATGTATTGGCTTGTAATAGTTCACCTTTAGGTATAGAACTGCTCTCTAT
This sequence comes from Tinamus guttatus, assembly GCF_000705375.1. The sequence continues at coordinate 340,477 of NW_010582690.1, forward strand.
CACATTCTGAAATACACAGTGGAAGACCCTTCTGCTGAAGAGATTACATTTGAAAAAAAAGAAACTTCACATACACAGCAGATTTAGTTATAACTAAAACAACCCTGTCCAAAAATTGGATGTCTTATTTAAATCCTTTCCAAATTAGTGTGGATTTGCATTATTACAGCTGGGGAGAAAAACGCTCTTGCTTCCCAGTATCTTATCCACCTGCAGAATGTTGCTTTTGCTCTTGCAGAGCAGGGCCCGGAGCCCCTCCAGCCGCAGCTCCGGCTCCGCGCGCTCCGTGTGCTCCGCGTGCTCCGCGGCTCCGGCTCCGTGCGCAGGAGGCGGCTCGCGCGGCGCCTTCACCGAGCGCTTCCAGCGCCGCCCGGCTCACAAAGCGGTGCATTTCTACACAATCGAACAGCACAGGATGAAACTATACCAAAAACCGTTTATCAAGGTCTCTTACCTCAGATGCTGATCAAAATACCCCAACGTTGGAACTAACCTTGAGTCTAGGAAATGCAGCTGTTACTGGAAGTTAAGAACAAATGGATCCTAGAACTTGCAGACTGTGACACTGTTGGCAGTGGTGTGAATTTCCTCAGCTGCTGCAGGGGGCTGCCTTTTACTTGTTGCAGGGTGAACTGACTGCCCTCTGAACAGGAGTCGTGTTGTCTCAATAGTAACTATGAAAATGCTGCTTTGCTGTTTATCTAGAAACATTAGTTAGGAACAAACAATATACGATTTCTGTGGGGGAATTGCCGGATTCTCCCTTATTTTCAAGTTGGGTTGACTCAGGCATAACACGTGAACTTCTGGGACTCAAAATCCCATAGCCATGTGATTCAGAATTGTGGTTTTTTTGTTGTTGTTTCCAGATTCCCAGGCCTCTTGATCTGGCTGTAGGACAAGTGGTAAGATACAGCTGTATGTTCAAGGGAAATGCATCAACTCTTTGGAGTCCTTCCTTCCACACCATCACTTCCATTAAGAGTGGTGTGTAAGTTGTAGAGGGAGAAGATTCCCAGGGCTAGAGAAATAAATGAATTATTTTTCTTTATCATATTTTGTAGCTGGCAGAAGTAAAATATTGTATGGAAAAAAATCTATTTTCATAATCACTATGTATAAAATATATTTGAACTTTCACTGAAGCACTATGTTTTGAATAATCACAGCATGTGACATTGTTCATTCACATACAAATATAAGGTACCTCTTTTGCTATGACAAAGCTGTATGGATAGCCCAAAGTGGCCTATTCAGAAATTGCAGGTTCCTGCATAATTTAAACTGCATTAATAAAAGTGTAAAATATAAACATGTTTGTGCTCTTAATTTAAAAAGAAAAATGTATTCGACTTTTAGTGGAAGTGCAAGAAAATAGAAGAGAAGGGCAACTTTGATGGCTGGTGCTTTTCTTTGTGTGTAAACGTAAGGTATTTCATAGTTGAAGCTGGTACCTGCCTTTCCTGAGTCCCTGGCTGCTGCCTTCGCCTGTATTTGTAGGAATCGGTGCTTTCTTCAAAGGGCTTCTTGCTGTACCCGCAGCTCTGTCCATGCTTGATCACTCATTTTATGAAAAGACTTGAGTTTTAGGAGTCTTCACTTCTGCATGGGCAACGTGCACATGGGCAGAAAGCAAAAGAACCATTTTGGCCTCCCAACTAAAAGCTTAATTGTCAGCTACAGGGTTCTTGACTCTGTTTTTCTGCCCTCAGTAAGGAAGTGTGAGAGCTGCTAAGGGCTGCAGCTTAATGTGCTGGGTTAATAAGAGGTGCAACTACTGGGCTCAGCAGGACCACGTCCTTCAGGATGAACAAAATCTTCTGTTTACTTTTAAATAACCTTAATTTTTGGCAAGCTGATCATGAAGGAAGTAGCTTTAAAACGTTATCATAGGAAAATCTCCCTTCTAAAGCCTACTCTGCACTAACATTTCTGCAACGGAAACAAACCATTTTCACAGCTTGATCAGTTTTGTCACCTGAGGTTAAATGTTGTCTAGTCCTGCTGTGATGATGCATTAGAGCAGGAAGAGTAACTTTTTGCTGGAGTCACTTAATCCTCCTTAAAATATTTACTTATTCTTTAATCTATTAATTTGAAAGAAGTCACGGGGGGGACCCCACCAGGAAAGGTGATGTTAAAGGACTACTAAATGCAATACATTCATGTATTATCATATATTATGTAATGATACATTCAATTGTACATAAAATGGTGCACAGCAAGTCAAAATTGCTGCCAGAAGGATTGTAAAAAAACAGTCAAAGTTGCTAAGTTTAACTTGTCTATACAGATGGCTACCACTCCTAAAATATCCTGCAGCACAGAGACTCGCACAGTGAGGAGCTCTAAAAATGCGTTTATAGGTGCCTATTTAATGTTACCCATACGTTAGTGCCTGGAAGTTCTATTCGTGAAGGAACCCCCGTCATAACGACACAGGGAAGGTGCCGTCCCCAGCACGTTTACAGTCTGCTCTACTTGTCTATTAGACCCACTAACACCACTTCTCAGTTTATATTCATTTATTTCCTCTTTTTTTTTCTTTTTTAACAAACTAGAAGCCATTGAAAAGAAAGTTTGTGCAGTCAGCTGTTGCCTTCAGGAGCCTTAACAAGCTGAATTCAACAGCTGCATCAGGGGTGCTCCAATTATGTGCTTTACTTCTGCTGCATTACAGCAATTTTAAGAAGAAAATTGCAGTCAGAGAGATAGAATTAAGTGACCTGCTGTGAAGGATCGGGGGTTGAGGTGCTATATATGAAGGGGAGATGACAAGGACAGCATTCCACGCAGGAGGAGCAGGAGCAACTCTGCAGATTCTGTCACTGAGCAGGTAATGTGCTTGAACACGCTACCTTATTCTCCTTGTTCAGTCCTTACAGACACTTGCACTAGAAGCAACTTGCATTGGGAAAGAACGCACAGAGGACTGGGCATTAGAACTAGCTGAACTGAACCTGCTAGCCAGCAGCAGGGTTTTTCACTAAGCCTTTGAGGTCCTGCTTCTCTTAAAACTCTGAGATTATGAAAAAAGTAATTCCTAGCTCAATACGTTTTTTTTTTTTCAGATATCACTTTCTTGATAATGAGCTAATCACATTCTGAGTGGCTCAAAATCCATGTTGATTTTGATCACATGTTGACATAATACCAGTGGGATGCAGGAGATGGGAACTGAAGAGTCACTCCAGAAATGCTACATTTCTGCAAGATAAAATAGGTCAGTACTTACAATGCCAGCACAGTATCAACGGTGTTTCGCTCTCCCGCAGAATGGAGAAGTGCAGGAAGATCCTCCTCAGCGTCGTCCTGCTTCTTGCAGCCGTGGAAATCTGCTTGGCTCAACACTGGTCTTACGGGCTACAACCAGGAGGCAAAAGGAACGCTGAAAACCTGGCAGAATCATTCCAAGAGGTAAGCTCTAGATTTTAAAGCAACTTTGGCCTTCTGACTACGACACCTTATATGTACAGGGCGCAGTATTAGAGATGAAACAGGCTTTGCTGGATGTGTATATATTATATACACACACGTTTATTCATTGAAAAGCTGAGAGAGATGAAGTCTAGGACAGCTGTGGTGGCTGTTACACACAGTTTGTGCAGCCTGCTCTATGGGCAAGAAAGAAGTTTTAATTCTAAGCTCAACCCAAATCCACCGTTTCCGCACTTTCAGCCCATATTGAGTGTTGTTTTATGACCGTGTTCAGTCACTGCAGTGTGAATGTGGCAATGAGCAGCTGTCAGGTGGTAACTAGTCCGACAGCGACCATGTAGATTAAGTGTTCAAATCATCAGACAGACATGCAAGACTCCATTCACCACTGTTTTCCCATGCTTCCTACTGCTCCATTGCTTCAACTATAGTCCCTCAAAATAGCAGTTCCTACATAATAATTTTAAGTTTACTGTAACTCAGTAATAGCAGTTGGGAAGAGGTAAATTTAAACTGTGGAGCGGGTTCTTCTTGATCTATAACTACGAGTGCTTGCCTTTCATGAAGGCTATATCCTTTCCCAACTCAGATTGAAAATAGAATGGAAAAAATGGAGGAAATGCAGAAGACCAAATGCCCAGGCCCCTATGAGCACCCCAGGTTTCGTGATCTGAAGGAGGCCCTGGTAAGTAACAGGTTTGTTTTAGCACCATGGGAAAATGAAGCGACTGTATCAGGCTGGGAAACGACATGTAGGGGGAGGAAAAGGGGTGGAGGACAAAGAAAAGGCATCCAAGTTTAGTTCAGGACTCCATTACTCTTGATGCTGCCACTCTAGTAATGTCATTGCTCACCAAATGAAAAACAAACAAAAAAGCAAGGAGGGAAATACATTCTACCCTCATTCCACATCTTGGCAGCATTCGCGGATACTTAACTTCAAAGGCACCCTGTGCCAGCTGAAGGATCAGGCCATATGGAAGCTGCTACTCCCGAGGTCCCTAGGCTGGGAAATGCATTTCCATTAGATGCCATAATGCAGTGACAGCAGGGACTGCATGGACTCACTGCCACAAAACGCACACTCCAGCAGAAATGAGCTCTTTAATTAATATAGCAGCACCTTCACTAGGGTAGAAGCTCACCGCTCCCTGGGAAACAGCTCCAAGCTGCTTCTGAAGACTGAGGCCCTCAACATCTCTGCTTCGCTTGTACAGAGAACAAGAACAAAACCCCACACAACCACATGCTCTTTCTCTCACTTAGGAAATTCTGACCTGAAAAAAAGGCTTATAAACTCAAACATGCTAAAACAGACTGAAGAGTTTAATTCCAACAGAGTTTTCATGCACAACTTACCTAAACTCCAGTTGGTACTGAGCGAATTGCAACGGGGCATCACCTGTAGCTCTGGCTTCCAGCAGCACCACTGGCAGCACGAAGAGCCAGCAACCACAGCAAGGTGCTGACGCATCTTTTCCTATTGAAAGAAACCATATTAGGGAGGGAAGAGATAGCAGAAAATGTCTGAGTATTTCAGACGAGTTCTCTGGTGGCTCTTGCTCACCCAGGGAAACTTGTCCTTCCTTCGCAGAGCTGAAGGTTGCCCAGGTAGATGTTTAGCTTTGCTTGTTGGAAAGGGCTAGCAGTTATGCAGAATCAGTGTACGAGGTGTTTGATTCAGAGGTTTACATCTTATTTTGCATTTCTCACTCCCACTCTCTGAATCATGTGGCCTCTCCATGTTTTTAACTGCTTAATGACAGCGAAAATAAATTAGACCTTTTCCAGATGCAGCTTTTCCAGGGTAACGCATTCCTGGAGTTGCTACAGGAATGTTGTGCGATGAGAGGGGAAGTGTCAGGAAATGGTCCACCCCTCTCCGTTTCCTGGAGAAGCAACAGCGCGTGCGAATGCAGATCCACCTAGCGAAGACACGGAAGGAACCACGGGCTCGTGGAGCGCTTCTATCCACAACACCCGAGACACAAGCAGCGCTCCCAGGAGAGGCGCAGGTCCCGCAGGATTCCATACAAGAGCTCCTTTTCCCTAGGAGCACTAAGCTCTGCCCCAGGAGGCAGCCGGGGGCTATTCTAAGTGTGGGTTACGCTATGCTATGGTCAGACCCACAGGCAGGTGGCACAGGGATCACGCTGGGTCATTTTTATGGCATTCTAATCCTACAAATCAAAACCATCAGCATCTGACTAGGCTTTAAAATGCCATCAAAGTAGCTTTTTTTTTTTCTTTCTTCTAAACAAAGTATACGTTTGTTTACAGGCAAGTCTGATGGAAGAGGCTAGCGGGAAGAAAATCTAAACCGGAGTCAAATGGAACAAGGAACTCCGAGTCAAACTGAAAGACAACGTTAAAAACAATTCCTCCTCGACACCTCTGCTTAGACTGTATTATGTGAATAAATATTCTGAAGTTACATGTGAGTTGTGGAAAGCATTGCTGTGCAGGGCACTGGTTTGCAAGCGAGGGAGAACCCGTTTCAGGGCAGCAGGAGCGCCCGGCCGTGCACGCGGCCCCGGGGCTCAGGTCACCCTGTCCGGCTCCCAACAACGACCTGAACAAGGTCACTCCACTCGCGCTCGAGTGACGTGAGCCATGCACAAGTGACGAACGTTTTCAACCTGTCTTTTCTTTGTCTGGTTCATTCAAAAACTACATTTATTTAAAAAGGTATTTACAAAGTTTACAGTAGTTAATACATCTTAAAAAACACACAAATTTATACACCTTGCTTTACAGCCTTAGTGAATCATATGTCATTTACCCAGAGAGATGCAGATTTCCTTTCCAAAACTCAGATCCTACTCTTTCTTCAGAGCAGCTTTAAAGCTGTATTTTTTTTCTGTTCAACTGTAGAGGAATAAAGGAAGAGAGAAGAAAGGAAGGTAGTTGCAGTCCCTAAAGGTGGGTTTTGCAACTAAACTATCACATCCTGGATCTCAAAACACTCACAACAGCATGTTAGACAACATCCATATATTCCTGAATTCAAGACAGGCACTTCCCAAGCCTCATAGCATTAAACCTTTGCAATACCAACAGCGCAAAGCTGCATGGATCAACACGACACGTATTAGGAGTGACTTTCAGAAGGGCCGAAAGCTGGGAACGGTGTTTCCGAAGGGCAGCCGCAGTGTCTCGGGTGCTCACAGCCTGGGTTTCCACGCTGCCGTCCTGCCAGGAGCCCCAGGGCTGCAGCGCGTGGCACCGGCACGAGCTGCCCTCGTGGGCCGGGGCAGGCGCTCCGGAGCGGGCACCGGCCACCCCACGGCTCCCACGGGGACACGAACGCCCGCGTCAGCAGCACCAAACACTGATTGTGAACTAGGAGGAGCAGAACTGGGTGAACGCACGGGCTTCTGAAAACGCCAAGCCCTGCCATGCTGTCAATGGAACATTATTTGTACGTTTTTGTTTCTGATGCAGTCCTAGGGAAAACTCACCCCAGTCCACCAGATAATTTGGTCTACAACAGTAAATAATAGATGGAGAAGCTTTTAATTAAAAAAAGAAAAAAAAATGAAGGGAAGCAGTAATGGTCAGGAATGATTTTACTATTAAAAATGCAGTTAAATTACATACATCAATATTTTCATTTACAGCTATATAAAATAAATAAGGAGGATTATCAGTGGATGTAACTTGCTGGTAATCACTCACTGTGGAAACACGCTGGGCTGCAGTGTGGAGGTTACGAGATGCAGATTCCCACCCACTGCTACATAAACACGACAGTATCTTCTGCCATTGCAGATCACAGGGCAGTTCTCACTGGAATCAGTGTCCTTTCCTAATCCAATAAGCCACTGAAACAGAAAGCTGTCTGCTTCTCTCTTCCCCTGATGCGGATTAGAGCCTGCAACATTTTTAAAGGAGTTTATCACAGCATGACGAATTTTAATTAAAAGCGCCAGAAAACAAGAGTTGAGCATATTTCTCAAAGAAATATCCTCTAAGACTTGTTATTTAGCACTAGCTTTGAACAGCAGGGCTATGAAATGGGTTTAGATTTTGCCTTCTCTGCAAAGTGGATTTTTAAGTTCCAGGTTTGTTTTACTCATAAGACAGTGAGATTTCAGATCACCTCTGGAATTTAATCTCAGAATTTACATCAAGTAGGTACTATAGAAAAAGTCACTAAAAATCACAACATTTTAAGATGAAAAACAAACAAACAAAACCCCCCACACAAACCAAACAGAAAAACCCACACTCACAACTGGAATCTGGGTAGATTTTCTCACAACAATATGGACACAATTCCCCTTCACCAGCATGGCTGGAGTCCCATGCTCACTCACACTTCATGCCCAGCCTTTTTCTTCCCCAAAATTCCCCGCTTCCGACACGGGCTCGGGTCGGTACAACCGCCTCCTCGCTGCCCTTGCGGCCGGGCCAGCCGAGGAGCTTGGGCTGTGCAGACAGGGAACCAAGAACTCCTCCAGGGAACACAGTGTCACTGCAGGCACAGCAGGCCCTGGGATAACAACATCTCCTCCGCTTTTTAAGGAGCTTGGCTCGCAGGAAAAGCCAAAGATCCAGCCGTGGCAGAGGGCTCTGTGCCGGGTGTGCTCCGGTTACACAGAGCCTGGAGCTGCCCCTCGTCCTGCCCGTGCCGGAGGGGCTCCGGAGCCGCCGGGCGCTCCCAGGGCCTCCCTCCAGCTGGATGTCAGTGACAAGGACGGCAGTGCCCATCAGCCACCTGCAGCCACCAAGGCACCCACGCAGGCTCCTCTGCTCCTGCCGGCTGGAGCTGAGGCCAGGCTGCTCCGGAAAGGCGCGGCAGGCAACACCTGCACTGAACACAACAAGCTCTTGTTCAGGTGGGGAGCTTGAGAGGATCTTCAGTTCAAGTGTGTGCAGCAGGAGCAGAAGATGTAGGTTACTACAGGAGGAGGATGTGGACGAAGAGAGAAAGAGAGAAAACCCAACGGTTTTCAGTCAAGCAGCGTCTGCGCCCAAGAAGGCAGCGAGGAGCTGGCAAGTCCTGCAACGCACCACGGAGCGGGGCGAAGGGCGTCCGGAGGGTTCGAGATCCCCCCCGTGCGCGGCGCCACGACCGGCCCCACGGCGCGAGTCCGGGACGGCTCCTTCCCGAGGCACAGCCCAGCACAGGGCAGTGTGCAGGGGGCCAGGGCCCCGATCCGTGAACAGGGATGACACCCTGCTTCGTTCTCAACCACAGCAGGACCGGGAGGAACGGCTACTCCAGCTGTGTGCAACAGCTTCTTCTGTGATGCATCATATGGATTTAAAAACATTTAAAAAAGACACTGATTTAAAAAAAAAATCAAGATCATGTAATTTTTTTTTTCTCTAGACAATGTAAAGAGTGATGCTGACATCCAGATGCAGCAGGGAATAAATAAAAGAGATTAATAACAAACAGCATAACTATCCCATCCTCCAAGGAAAAGCTGAACAGGAGTAACCCAAGCAACAGTAACCTGTCCAGTCTTTCCCATACCTCCTAGATCTTAAAGGCTAGAGGTTGTTAAAAAGACACGAGATCAACGGAGGTGGAAAAACACAAAGTGCAAGAACTGCAACAGCAACAAATGTGTGCGCGGTGGGGGAGCGCGCAGGGACGTGGCCATCCAGAGCATCCGTCACTGCAGCTGTCAAACAGCTTCTGAGGCCACGTGTAGAGCCAGCTTTACCTGCACTCCATCCTGGAGCTCTTCTGACCAACACAGTGCTGCTATCAGTGCAACCTCTACCAATTCGACTATGTTCACAGGAAATAAGTGATTTTTTACACCCTATTTAAAAAGAAAAACCTTACAAATGGTACCATGTCCCAGATATGCACAGGAGCCAAGGACAAAACATAATTCAGGGAAGAGTATCAACAGCTCTGTAGTGTTACAACCAGAATCAGCAGGGAAATTATGACACAGTCCTGGTGAACCTAAACTCTCAGGAGCGACCAACTACCACCAGGGGAGCAGTAAGGCAGAATGTCTTCACCTTCAACACACAGGGTGACCGGCAGGGAGGACAAAGAGACTTCTCGTTCTGCCAACAACGCCAAGGTTGCAACCAAGAATCTTCAGCCTGCACGTCGTATGGATGGCACGTGACAACACCTGACATTGCACAGCTAGGAATGGCCACAGTCTGCTTCCCCTCAGGCACATCAGGGTTTCACTACATGTTCAGGGGCAGGAGGAGGGATCAGAGCAATTGCATGGCTGTAATAAATCTACATGAAATAGGAAGGATATCACACTGGCATGGCTTACCTTCGCTCACACATTGAAGCAAGCCATTACCGTGACAGATTTACACCAGGAACGAGCTGGTGAAACTGCACTGGAGAAAAGCCCAGGATAGACAAGACTATGAAACACAGCAATTCTAGTAGTGTTACTGCTCCCCCCACGTGAACAGTGTCTCAGTATGGGAAAGGTAAATCAGAGCTTGGAAATACAGTTCCAACAGCAGCTTCTCTTGGTATTTTCCAGGAAAAACTCCACAGGAAGTGAATGGAATGGGAGGAGGGATCATCAGTCTTTAGGGTTGCAGAGCCACAGCATGTCATTAAAAGGAAAGCAGCCATCTCACTCCAGGCATTTGCTGTTTTGCAAGTGATGATCTTCATTGCAGCCCTTGCTCTGAGGAAAGGACACTGGATTTTCTGGTTTTGGGGGGTGGAGGAGGAGGTTTGGCTTCACGTCTGCTGGGCAATGGTGGAGCAACCTGAAAAAACAAAGTACAATAAGATAGCATAAAAAGAACAGATTGCTGTGCTATTTTACATGTTGATCATGTTTTTTAAACTCTTCAATCATTATGTTGCTTTTTTGTTTTCTGTATTTCTATATATTTTAATGTTTGCCTAACCAAGGATAACACAACGCTTTCACTTGAAAAAGGGACTGCACTTAACCTCCCCGAAGTGAAAAACTTCTTATTCTTTTGTGGTTTCAGGGAGTGAACCCGTAAAACGATTAGACAAATTGCAAGCAGCACCACCCCAGAGATTGTTCGGAAAATTCCAGTGGCACCTCTCCCTCCAAAGCTGGTTTCCAGCAAGGCGCCCGCTCCCGTTTCCTCACCTCCGCAGCGCTCCTGGAGCTGCTGTTCTCATAGGGTTTGCTCTTGGGCGGAGGCGGCGGGGGGGCACTCTGGAAGCTGGCACTTACCAATCCATCGGCTTGCAACGAGGGAAAACCTGGGGAAAAACAGTAGGAAAAAGGTAGTTAAGGCAGAGAAAGCTGAACAGCAGCGGGAAACGGGATTGAACACAGGTAATTTTAAGGGAAAAATCATGTAACATTTTGCAGTTTAAGTGTGCTAACAGAACTGTTTTAGCAGCTAAACTCGGGCAGATATGTCAAAGCAGAACCACAGCTCCATCTCCCTGAAGTTCAGAATACCCAGAAGAGTTCTATCTTCACAAAATGAACCTAAGCTCATGTGAAAGGCATATGCCTGAGAGAAGAGCAAATTGAATCCATTATCACATCTGAAATGTTCAAGGGCTCTTCCTTTCAGCCCAGGCATCGACCTGAGGTTTCAACTTTGATTTTAACTCCAGTTGACAGGGCAACTATCCAAACTTCTGAGGAATTCCAGGCAGCCTACTACATATGTAAGGAAGGTATTCAGCCAATTATTTGTTTTGCTAATTCTTCCAGATGAATTTCCTCTTTCAGGCATAACAGCCCTTATTTGTTAATTTTCCAGCAGCATAGCAACATTTCCTCCTAAAACATTTCGCCACATGATAGAGCTGGGAGTTACTCATTATGAACATGAAGGCCTTCAAGGTTTGCCTAGAAAATTTAACCAGAGACTTGTTCTGAACTGAAACCAACCTGCTGGACTGAGGCACTTCCCCTTCTATTCAGTGAATTCAACAGAGGTATTCCTCAGGTGTATGAGATTAGAAACTGGTTTTACAAGTGTAACGCATGTTGTTGGGCCACCTGACTTGATTTCCAGAGAAACTGTTTTTTTTAAATCAGTTACACAATGCTCACCTTGAGATTCAATACTCCTTCCCACAAGTCAAAACAGGAGAAAAGACAGAAATTGAAAAAAAAACTAATGATGAAATGCTCTCTGAAATTCACCTTATTTTCTAATTTCAAGAACCAGTATGTAAGACGCAAGTATGATATTAGCTCCTTTGATAGCACTTCTAAGTAATGTTACATGGCACAAATTTCTACAAAAATATTAATGGCCTAGGGTCGTTTCCAGTAAACTACATCAGAGCAGTCCCTCCCTCCATCTCCAGCTTCCCAGAGTGGTGTCACCCCAGGAAAGGGCGATTCCTATGGCAGGTGCTGCTCCGTGGATGCACCAGCCGCCAGGCGACACGACTTACTGTGGGTTCTTGGTGTTCTGGGAGTGATGGGCGGTGGGCTGAGCGGTGTCGACTGCTGGAGTGACGAATTCTGAAGCAAAGTCAGTCTGTTGTCTCCTAACTGAAGACTCTTTGGCCTCTGCACTTTTCCTGACATGCTCTGGTTGAAACACAGAGTAAACAAAACCTTCAGAAGCCAGCAAAGCTGCTGCACACGTATCAGAAAACCAGACCTGTCAGAAAGGCATCAACATGCTCCAGAAGAGCCTTGTACTAGAAGATAGGTGCAGCCAGGTGAAACCAAAAGTGCCACCTCGGAATTGGCTGAGCAGTGTCAAAAAGCACAAACAGAGCCGGGACATGTCCAGTTTACTGTGGGACTGTGCTAACAGGGTAGCAATAACAACCTGTTTTTAATGACCTCAGTCCAGCAGCTAAGAACAGAAGAGGTCACAATGAGGTTAGAAAATGGTTTAACATGACCAGGAGATCTGCAAACAAACTTGGGAGAAAATGTTCCAAGAGGAGAATGGGATAAAGTAAGAGAAAGAATAGTTGGTTGATACAAGCAGGCTTTTTTCCAAGGGTTTTTCAAAGGATTTTTCCACTGGTTTTACTTTATTAAGTGATCAGCATCTGATGTCACATTTTGTGGGTTAAACCCATTTAACTGGGAATCAGCTCTTCAAAGGCAGAGGGCCAGGTATCCTAAATCACTAGTATTTACAAGCTGAGACTCTTCTTGAACAGGAAGTCTGTCAATATCAAATGGATTCTAGAGCCACAGTTCCCTCTCTAGAAATATTCTGCAGGCTCCAAGTGCTGGCAGCATCACTCAGATTTGATGAGAATTCCTGAATCTTCAAGAACGTAACCCATTCCTGCGAGATTCAGCTCTGGGAGCGCTGGGGAAGGAAAGGACAGTGAACTATTAAATATTACACAGAGTATGATAAGTCAAATTAGTATTACTGAACCGTCAGCTTCAATACTCCAATGCCTAATTTTCAAGCACTCTCTGACAGTGTAATGGAGTCTTAGCTAAGTCAGGATAATGCTCCAGGGTCACATAATTCCACCTCTGGGCTGAAATTTATCTATTCCTACTTGGCTATTACCTGGACCCCACTATCAACCTGAATGCCTAACAGTCTCCAATATATTCCTTGTTACAACACTATCAGAATGAGGGGTCTTTTTTATTCCTCTTTTGCAAATGATTGTGCTCTGTTGTGAACGGCCTGCATGATAAACTTAAGACAATCAGTTTTCAAAATCTGAGCTAGTGACCTAACTACCAGACTGTCCTTTTCTCATTCCCAGATCTCTCAAACTGATCTGCACCTCGTAGTACATTTGATTTGTGTAGTGATGGTGACTAATAGCAGTTGAGCATCTGGCTTGCCAGCTGGATTTGGAGCAGTAACTACTTGCTCCAACACAAACAGATCAATTCTGCGTGGTGCTGAGTACATCACATAACCCTCAGATCCCATAAGTAAAGAGGGTACTGAGCACCTAGATGAAACATCAGTGCCCCATTCTTCAAATCTGTGCTTTAATGTCAAACTGCAGTTGAGGCTGACACAAGTTTTCCAAATAAAAAAGCAAGCCATTACTCAGATGACCAACACTTTTGGTATTTGAACCCCTCCCAGTATTTAATGAAGTTCCCAATGGCAAGCATGTCTGAAAGCAAAGGAGACACTAAAGTCTCCTGCTGTGGAATTTATTACCACCATTATTTTTACCATTTTGGAAGTCAGTTCAGTTTCTGGCGCCTTCTCCACAATAACCTGAGATTTGCTAATACTCCAGTCCTTCCGCTTGAATTTGCTAATCCGGTTGTCACCATCGTCTTTAATGAGCAGTTCCTCAGCTCTGGAAGCTGTTGATATTCTCCTTTCCAACAGCGGCTCCAGAATAGACCTGCAGGCCACACCGAGAAAGTGAAAAAACAAGCATTAGTCTAGTTGTGTCGTTTCACACATTTCCTGTGAGAGGAATTGCAAAAAAGACTACTGTAAGAGGTCATTGCAAAAAAAAAAAAAAAAAAAGAATTAGAAACATGGATTTTTTAGCAAAACTTCTGCTCTTAAATTACTCAAGCAATTTGAGTATCATTCCTTAGGCGTAGGACAAAGCACGATCTACTTGCAGAGGGAGTAAGATCAGCATTTTATGCTGAACTATGCCCTTCAGCCCACTGCGTTACCTTGACCAAGTCATCTAGACACCCTGGCAATGACAGATATAAAGCAGATGCAAAGAAGTAATAGCAGGAAGTGTTTCACATATGGAAGCTCCCTTTAATGCCATGTAAGCAGCTGCAAACAAGTGGGTGGAACTAGTACCATATGGCCATACATCTCTTTGAAGACCACACTGAACTAAATCCCGTTTTCCAGGATCCCTGCGGAATAGAGGTAGTGTACATCTGAAATACACTGCTTATATCCCTTCTCACTATTACATAAAAAATTGGGTTCCAAGAGGCAGAAAATTCTGAGTTTAATTCCCAGATCCATCCTTACATATGCCTCAAAATCCCTATCTGTAAAACAGAATAATTTGACCTCCATTTAAGGTTCTCTAAAAGCATCGGTATTATTTGTATTGAACAACTCTTCATTTTACAAGTAACTAATTATATTGAGTGTGCCATTTTTTGAAAATACTATAAAATAACTCTCTGTGGTAAAAGCCTGTCTCTACTCTTGTAAATCACATTTAAAAGCTGACTACTAACCCGTCGGAACCCGGTCTGGAAGAAGTGCTGTCGGATGATGTGGAAGATGTAGAGACCACAGAAGAGGCCACCGACGTCACCGAGAGCCTCCTCAGTGTGGAAGACATGATGTAGGGCAACACGACGGAGCCCGACCTGCTCGGTTTCCTTTCGGTGAGGGAGGGAGGCTGTGGACACACACTTAGGATGAATCGGGTAACACTAACTTAAGCCCAGAAAGGAGTACGGTGTGTTGCTTTAAAGCACAGTAACAGACAACAAGATATATTTACCAAAGTTATTACACCATATTGCTTCTCCACCTTCTTCTTCAGCTCTCTGAAGCAGGCGATCAGTCTCTCATGCAGAGGCTTCAGCTCCTCAGTCAGCTTCTCACCATGGATCCTAATCCCTTCTGCCAACAAGGGCATCTAAAGAGAGCAGCAAAACTTGCTCTGAAAGGACCCACCAGCTCTCCTGCTATAGGAGAGAATTTTCTACACCTATTAACACATCTCAGGCACATTTAAAGGATTTAAGGTCCATGCATTTTAAGTTTGCAGAGCTCAGTTATTGACTCAGAACTTGGCACTGCAGTAGCCTGCCTGTCTATGTGAACTCTATATGTGTTCTACAAAGAAACATGAACTCCTTCCCCACCTATACTTAAGTGGTGGTCTTCACACAGATTCTATATTCTGCTTTGGGACACACAGTGCAAAGTGTTAGAATACCCCTCCCTTGGCCTGCAAAGCAATACAAGTGTGAAGCAGCTTCAGCTTGGCTCTGTTGTACGAAAATATATGAAAATGGATAAATAATCTGCATGGATGGAATTTACATTATAAAAACAGGACAATTTCTCACTGCTTGCAATTGAAACAGACAACTTTTAGTGGACACAGTGAGAAAATATTGGGTCTGTCTGGTGATTTCACAGAAAAGATAATACATACTTTGCTAGACTCATAAGAAAAAAAAAAACCACATCTGTGCCACACTGGCAAATATTCCGGAGTAACAGTTCAGGACACCACAAGGTAAGTGGAATATTCTGCCCCACAGTTTTACAATAGACAGTTCTTCTTAAAATATGTTTTTTAAAAAAGTCCTGTACACATCCCAAGACTCATTCCTACAGCAGTTATATACAGTCTCTTTTCCAAAACAGAATTCTGGAAAAGCCAACACCTGTGCTCACACATGCATCTTTCCCAACATGATACCTGTAAAGCAATTAATTGCTTGAGCAATTCAATTTTATCTTGGTCTTCAGGATGTTCTTCAAGATACTTTTCCGTGAAAAACGCCTGAAAGAAGAGAGAAGATGATCACAGACTACCACACTTGCACAGCCAGCTTTGAGACAAAGATCCCCACACTTCCAGAGCGGCCTGAAAGAAGAGAGAAGACGATCACAGACTACCATACTTGCACAGCCAGCTTTGAGTAAGAGACAAAGATCCCCACACTTCCAGAGCAATCCTTTGCCCTTTTCCTAGATAAAATGCTTAATATTTTTCCTTCAGCTTTAAAATGTGTCTCTGACCTATTTCAGCCTCTGCATACATTTTTTAGTTCTGCACTCCATGAGCTGGCCGATACGCACCAGTGTTTATAGGCCTCGTGGTATGATTCTGAAGCAGGCTCCTGTCAGGAGAAGGTCAGCCTGTGAGGGATGGCTGTGCAGCTCCCAACGGACTTTTCTTGAAAGTGTTTAATTATTGCAAGAAGAAAGCCCATGTTAAAAATGCAGACTTTGGCTTTTGGCCTCAGTGAAACAATTAAAACTCAAGATCCTAGCCACCCACAAAAGCCAAATGTTCTCCGCTGATCTTTAGTTGAAATAGGAAAATATGAACCAGAAATGATTATTTCCAGATGTGGTTACAGATACTTTGCATTTCCTAGTTTTAACTGCTTTCCCACTTTCGTAATTCTAAACTTCTAAACTTTAATTCACAAAATGAGAGTATTTAAGGCCAAATTCACCCCAGTGAAGTATGCAGCTCCCCTGGAATCAGAAGAGTTTTACACCCTAGACAAACCAGACCCTCTCCCATTTAACTTTGTAATTCATTACATATGTCAGCAACACATCTAAACATTTTAATATCATCAATTCAATGTATGGAAATAAGCAGTATATTTCATGCTGCTGTACCACAATTCAGTACCAGGAATAAGCAGCTTCAGTTTCATAATTGAAGAACACACACCATGCCAACAGCTAGACAAACCTGAACAGCAAAGATTATTTCTATTCTGAAATACATGCTCTTTGTCACAACACTGCAAAGACAGAATATCTGTTGGAAAGAAAAATCCTTATTTATTGTTCTATATTAATGCAACGTAGAAACCTAAGTCATTTTGTTTCTGTTGTTGGTTCAGTGGGATAACCATGCACCCAGTGCCTCCAGCAGGAAGGCTCGTGTTACGTTATCACCACCGCTGCAAATGGCTGTGTTATTATCACCATCAGAGCAAGGTGCCTCACTCCCTAATCCTACCGCAGCGCACTGCTCTGAGATTAAACACCAAGAAGGTGGGAGGCTTCCACATTCCAGATGAGGGGAAATCTCTCACCCTTGTTGTTCTTTCTCCGTCTCTGAACTTTGAACAGATGCGGGTAAAGCTGGAGTACCCTCAAATCTCAGCACCAGCTGAGAACTGAACTCGTTTCCACCATGACCTAGCTACAGATAAATATGAAAAATAACCTTTTCATAGTTGGTATATCCCCCCATGACCGCTGGGTCCACGATCCCATTCAGGAGCATGGAGAGCGGATGCACGGGCAGGCTCCGGTCCCAGACGTGCTGCTGGACAATGTTGCTGATTCTCTCGTTCGTGAGCTCCATGGTCTCTATGGCGTTCTCCAAGGGGCTGATCTCCTCCTGAGAGGAAGGAAACGGGAATAAACCTTCATTCTGCTCCACTGTTAAAAAAGACACACGTTTGCTTGTGTCTAAAGCAGAATCTATTGGTGTGCCACGTCCAACAGTGAAGGAGGTGGCCCTAAGCCAGTGAAGGTCGAGTGGGCTGCGACCCGGCCCACGTGCAGGACTCACCGTTGCAATGTGCTTGACTTCAAACCACTTGAGAATGCCTGGGAACGAGTAAGCTGTTGTGTAGGTTGTCCTTTCTATCCACATAGTCTAGTTAGGGAGGGAAAAGAATCCAAGGTAAGAAAACACTGGTTTTCCAGTTCAGTTCTCTCCTGCACTACAGCATGGAACCAGTTTTTCAGCACTAGCAGGCAAGACTGATGCAATTATTTTCACATTTCATTAACTGGGATGAAACCCAGTGTTTTGGGCACCTTTACTATTTAAATAACATCAAAGCAACATGTGGCTATTTTCCTGCATGGAGCATTGCTGGCAGCAGCGTGATTGTAACACATCTATCTCGAGTTGCATGCATCGTGCACAGCCACGATGTGTAGGCAGCTGCAGGCCTCAGGCTGCAGGAAAACATGCTCGTGTGCCACAGCCATGGCTCAGGCTCTGCTGCAGGCCAGAAGTTGGCCTGAACTTGAGCTCATCCCCCATGGTTATAGGTTGACTTTTTAAGGACAGCCACATTTCGCCAGGCACACAGCTGTACTCTGCAGGAAACTGCGGTTAGAGCACAATATTTACAGCTCCTAGATCAACGATTTTGACATTACAACTTCAGCTGTGGACTCCCTCAACATACCAGACTGGCTTTGTATAAAGATTGCAATATTAAGTGCAGCCCTTTGCTCCTCCTGCATTTCAACAACCAAATTCTACTGCCACACACAAAGAAAAAGAAATTGTGACACTGCTGCTCAAAATACCACTGTTAATAAACAAACACACAGAACCGT
Organism: Tinamus guttatus; assembly: GCF_000705375.1. Next base: position 358,837 of record NW_010582690.1, read on the forward strand.
TTTCTCATTGCACACACTCCAGACAGTTGGAATTAGACGGGAAGGACTCACCGCAAATTCATTCTCTGGATCTTTTTCTCCTTTCCTGAACGGCCGCGAGTGGGTGAACTGCTGCACCTCGTTTGCTCTGTAGTAGCTACAAAAAAGAATAATCAGTGAGTCTCCTCACCGTCCATCCTCCTTGCACTAATATTTCTTTTCAGAAATAGTTTAAACTGGACTATGAATCAAATCTGCAGATGAGCAACAAAGGCACTCTAGCTTGTGCCTATGCTATTTGAGAAGAAAGCACAGAGTAAACGTTGAGGAAAAAGGCAATTACTTTAAGATCTGTTCGGGAACAGGTTTGTCTTTATAGTTAGGTGGCAGGTTCATCACAGGCTTCACTATAAAGCACTGCACATCTGAACAGTTATGGTTAAGGATGAAAAACTATGAATCCTTTTGGGAAAATAGAGACAGAGAAAAACCCTTCCCGTTTTCATCAAATGTCAAAACTTCTCAACAACTCCCTGTGCTGTTGTCACATTTAAAGAAAAATACTCAGTTGTTCATCAGCAACTCCAGGCATTATATTTCTTATTGCGGTTTGTATGCGAGTCATGAATCAAAAGCCCCAGAAGATAAGGGCTCTAGGAATACTTCCAAACGCTGACACTCCCTCAGAAGTTTGTGTGTTCCTGATTTCTACTTTGGGAATGGGAAAACAGGATTCTGGATTAGGTTCCATAATGGATTTATCTGTCTCTCCCCCTTCTCTAATCACTTGTCTCAGAGCTTTCCAGCAGGACCAAGCCTTCCTCCCAGCCCCTGAAGCATGAGGAAGCTAGTTAAGCACGTAAGCTATTACCAGTGAACATCGACTCCTGCTTTGGCTTTTGCCGACCTTTGATAGTAAACAAGAACATCTTGTAATAATATAATAATATCCCCAAGCACAACAGCTTACAGTGTTGTTCCTACAGTACTCTGCTTTAAGAACTGTACTGAAGACTTTACAGCAGTAGAAACCCACATGGAAGAGTGAAGCATAAAGACCTTGGCCCAAATCACCAGATCACCTTTGTGAGCTCGTCAGCTCTGCTCTGGAACGGCAACGTTTGCCTGACAGGCGGCTGGACCTCCAACTCACCGCGGATATTTCTGCGTGGTGCTTTCAAAGCAAAGGCAAGGTCACGCTGCCCGCACGGAAGAGCCAGCTGGATACCCCCCAAATCTGAACCCCAAACCACACAGATGCATTAGATCAAGCACTAAGCCCCAGCTCTCTCAGGAGAGCTTATTAGCTGGAGTCTTGGGCCATGCTAAACATGCTATTACAATTTCTATTTCAGAACTAGTTAGTTTATGCATCTAGGCATTCCCTAAGATGTTGTACAGCTTAATTAATGCCTCTGTTACACTTTTATAAAACAAGTAAAAGCAGGAGATATTGAGGAACCACTAATCCCTGCCTAATGCAACAGCAATTTGGGCACTCAAATTCCTTGTATTTTCCAGTGATGTTTGCAAGAGTCAGAAAAGAACCTGTATCAAATCCAAACTATGCAGCTGCTCCCTCTTATAACAGGGCTATGCCAAAGACCCGGAAACAAACACCCCCAAACTTTTGGAACAGTTCAGATGTGTATCCAAATTTTGCAGTTCAGGTTCATCTTGAGCCAAAGCACTAAAACAAACAAACAGATGCAAAGGAAGTAGCTGAAACAAGGCAGAAATAGAGAAGGCATTTTTTGACACCAAGTTGGGTCTTGAATGAATTTTAATTTCCTATGCGAATTTAGTGCTTGGCAGGCTCATTACAAGGGAAGCATCTGGTATCACTGCTTGAGTTGGGCCTTTGTACATGGATTTTTAAGGCCAAAATGGGCCATTAGATTCTTTAGTCTGGCCTGCATAACACATAGGCAAGAAGCCCAGTAACTTGGTGTTTACTAGCATACTTCTTCCAGCAACACATCTGCTGTTGACTTGAAGTCACAGAGAGAATCCAAAGAATCTTCATGAGGTTCCTCTGGCCACACTCAGAACTAGAAAGGTCTTCAGCCTAATGGATTCTCTACCACACAGTAGAGAAATGGCACTTTCATCCCCCGCCCTCTCCCAAAACAACTGATAAATCCTTGTTAACTGCAAGGAAGGAGAAAGAACCTTCTCTGCATCCCACTTCTACTGTCAGTGCCACCTTGAAGGGGAGGTACAAGAAATCCTCCACTGCAACCTGTGAAGGTTTCAACTTAACAGCTCATTTAAGCTTCACAAAAACAATTCTCTTCCAGTATGCTTTTAAATTCACTGTTTCAATTACAGATATTCTTATTTTCATGCCCAGTGTCTGTTTCAAGACCTCCAGGGGCAGTGTGTTCCTTTCTTACTGATCTGGTATTTACTAATTCTCCTCTTCAAGGAAGAAGAAGGCAGGCCAGGGAGCCAAAACATGTCAGAACTAAAAGATACACTGTTTAGGAGAAGACTTGATCTCCTCTCCTGGGGGAGCCGTGCTGGTCATCTTCTCGGCACTGGGGAACTGGGTCAAGAGCTTCAGGTTGAAGTCTTCCCTCCGTTCATACTCTTTGCCACGGTAGATAAAAATTTTATTCTGTGGGCAGCAGAAGAAAAAGAGAATTAGTAGGGAACAAGGCAATGAGAATGAGCTTTCCAAACAAACACAGAGTAGTCTCGGAGGTCTAGTTTATATCAAAGGTTGTTTCCTAGCTTAAAAGGCAGTTGGAATCAGAGAAAGCAGGCTGCAGCGACAACAGAGCAACCCATAGGTGCAAGACCCTGCAGTGGCATCCTCATATTCACCTAGAAAGTCCATTTTCCCCGTGAACGGGTGTTATTGAACATGCTCACACTTGCATTCTGCACTCACTTCATCCTGCCTGCTGTGGGCTGCTGGGCCCTTACCCAGCGTGTACCTGGATACACTTGCTGCTGCTAAGCTGCTGCCTTAACTGCCCTGCACACGCATCCTGAAACCCTGGATGTTTCAGGAGGTTTCATTTGCCGAGTAGGAGATTCCACCACAGAATCTCACACAGCCAACTGACAGCCAGTGCAGACACATACAGGCACATTTGGGTATGTGAGATCATGCATTTCCTGGGGTGCCAATTCCCTCCACGCCTCAAGTCACACTAGAAGTCTTGTGATCAGAGGAGACGACAGCTCTGGGGCTCCCTAAATAGGCAAAGACACAGCAATTGACTTGTAAGGGATAGAAGGAAGAACTACGATTAAGTCTGACTTCATCCTTGGCACAAGCCACAGCGTGATGGATTTTCAGGAAGGGCATCACGGAACTCACGTGTTGTGAGATGCTGCACAGCCTAAAGCAAGGAATCGCACTTATCCTTTCCTTCAAGGTCACTGCAAACTCCCCGGACTCTCACTAATTCCATATATGAGAAAGTTAATTGCCTGACAAACCTAACTGCAACCCATTGACTTTACCAAAGCTGGTAATAAAAAAAAAACAAACAAACAAAAAAAAAAACTGTGGTCCGTTAATTGTCAATCTATATAGGCTGAGGGGTTTCAACATGCTTAGGGAATTCAGATCTTCGAGTTTAACTCAAAGGAAAAGTTTAGCATCTGAATTTTTTGAGGAAGCTCTGAAAACGCATCCCCTGCAGCCTCTGTGGAGCCTGCCACTCCAGAACGTGGATGCTTACCCGCAGAAAAGAAGGGAAGCCCTGACCATAGTATCCAACAGCAAAGTACTCTGGTTGAGGTCTCATTGCCTTCATGATATTCTCATAAAAAGTAGCTCTTTTTTTCTGGGGGAAAAGAAAGAAAAAAAAGTTCCAAGGATTTTAATTTTTGAGTTCTCAGAGACACTGGGAAACTACAGTTCACATTCACTGTGAAATTCTTGGTCTGTTAGTTCTCCTCTATAAAATATTTTAGATCAGTTTTGGAATATTTCCTATTAGTCCTTTTACTAGTTTGGGTGAAATATCAGCTTCATTTCCTGGTTTGCAGATGTGAGAACAGTGCCATGTTTTGGGGGATTCCAGGAAAATATTAAAAAGCCTTGACTGCTGCAACACAAATTAAAAAGTGTTAGGAAGCAGACAAATGGTGACAAATGTCAGAGAACTGGCAGAAATAAAACTGGGCAGATGATCCGCATATGAAAGAGCATAAAGGACAGCTGGTTACATCTTTAACCTTAAAAGAAAAAAAAAATCAGTACAGAGACATTTTTACAATTCTGTGTTTGTACAGGAAAGCTTTATCACAGAAATGACAAAGTGAAGAGATATATGGAGCCTGCAAACATTACCTTATGGATTAACACTAAGACTGCTAAACACCTGCATAGGATATTAGCATTCTAATAAGGTAAAAATACATAGACTTTTAAAAATAGGAATTATGAATATATTCCTCTAGTATTATAAAACAGGGGGCTAATGTTTGTTTGTTCTTAACACATGCTTGGGCAAAGCTACTCAACATTAACGACAGCCAGCTAAAAACAGAGAGAGAAACCTTACCAGGAGGTTACCAAGTCCCTCATAATCGAAGATCTTGTTTTCATACATGTCAGCCAACTCCTTGCTTAGCTGAATGGCTTTCTCCCACATCTCCATGGGGGGATGAATGGAGGCAGATGAGGAAAGCACAAACAAAATAGAAGACTCTGTTAAAAGTGTTTGTTTATCACAGAAAGATCAGTAAAACATTCAGCTGATTCTAACTCGGGGTCAGTGTACTGCCTAATCACGGCCTCCACACTCGCATGCAGCGAGCACGAAGAGCAGAGCAGCAGAACCACCTATCCAAAGGCAACGAGCTAAAACTCCAGAATCAGCCAAACAGGCCACGTTTGCTGCAAAGCTCTGCCAAAGACACTGCTCAGGGAAGGAAAACAAGCAAAACCCCCACACTACTCAGTACCTTGAATTGAATTATTTTACAGATGCTCTTTGACTAGCACAGGAATAAGAAGATCTAGTCATTCAAGACAAAGAGACTCTGCTTTTCTTAGACCTCTGATCTTTGCACACAAGCCTAAAGCATCCGAGCTGCTGTGGAATCCTGTTTGCTCTTTCTTTGCAGGCAGCTTGTCCCAGCTACATTCACTAAGCCACGTATTTACCATAGGAACAAAGAGAATACTCACTTTGCCTCTGTCAAAGAAAGAGATAATTTCTTGGTAGAGCTTTTCCTTGAGTTCCTGTTGTGAGTAGACGCAGTAGCTGTCCCTCTGGAGCAGGTGAGCAGCACATGGCTTCTCAGACCACTAGCAGAGAGGAAAACAGATAAAGTTAAAGGAAATGGAAGATTTGAGGTAAACAAATCTACAGGAGCTAGACTCATCTTCTGCAAGGACTCATCTTCTGTCCTCAAGACAAAATCAGCACCAATGCAAAGGGAAATTAAGGTGAATTTAGCAGTGATATAATGTGGGTGGCTGCCTAATATAAACTAGGAATGTGTACACATTGATTCTAGTAATGTTACAAGGGTTTTTGTGGCTTTTGTTTTCATTTTTTTGTTTGTTTGTTTAGCTGCTGTGTAGTGTCTAAGATCGTGAAATTCCTTAATGACCACTAGAACCTAGGTTCAAAACCACATAAAAGCACAGAAGAATGAACTGTTTAACTTGGAGCTGTTTGCATTTCATCTGAAACCCACACCCCGACAGTGGAATCCGAAACTGCCTGCATTACCTGGAGCAGTTCTGCATGGAGCAGGAGGGTGTACGCGGCCTCGGTGAAGTTCTCACAGTCTGTGTGCAAGTCCCGGAGCTTATAGAGATACCTAAAGGAATGAAATGCAAATTGTTGTTTCATATGAAGAATTCCTGCACCATATAGAACACCAGGGGAAATAGAGGCTTCTACACAGGCCTGGGGAGGGAGCACCCTACCTGATATAAATATCCTCTCGTTTCTTCTCCTTATAAAAATTCTGCCCAGAATAGAAAAAGGTAAATCAAACTGATGTAAAACACAATGGATTCACATTGTCATCTCTAGAAAAGTAACTTAGGCATCACTCATATTCTAATGATCTTTGCTATTGTTTGCCCACTTAAAAGCATTTATCCCTGCAATACCCCTTTGATCCAGCGTGGTTGGACAAGCCCCTCTAGAGAGGGGATTAGGTCCAAGACAGAACGTGATTGCCCAAGGTTGCACAGGCTCTCTGTGGCGGTACCAGGACATTTCCCAAATGATCAGCTAGCCATCTCTCCAGCCTGTATTTCAGGACCTCAGATTAGGCAAAGACCAGCTACATAATTTGATTTTGGACTATTCATCTTTCCAAGATTTATAGCTGCTGATAACTGGTAGCCCGGTTTGGGCCCATCGTTAGCCAGAAGGGGCATGCAGAACTATTTAAACTACTGAAACTTTCCTTTAGTCAGCTCTCATTCAAGAGCTTCCCTTCTGGAGATTAAGGAAAATACGTATGTTTCTCAAGGAATTATTTTGCAGCACAGAATCCCCCACATTCACTGCGGTGTGAGCGACCTGCCCGCAGCTCACCCCACACAAGCCAGGCAAGCAGCGAGGCCCCCCCGGGCAAGCCCAGCCCTGGCCCTACCAGCACGTTGACGGTGCAGCTCATGCGGTTCTCCTTGCTCTCGTCGTGCATGATGGTCCTGTAGTCCAGCAGGTGCTCCAGCAAGCTGCTCACCAGCAACGCAAACACTTCTCCAGATCCAGACAGATACTTGTGCTTCCGACAGTGCTCCAGGAGGCTGCAAACGTATCCAGGTAGAGCAAGACAGACAGGAGGGAATTCCTGTGTCAAGTTCTGAGCGGAGCTAAACGAACTTCAGGAACAGTTATCCAAACTGTTCAGCTAAGTCAAACGCATTCCAGGAACAGAGACTCCCCAACGGCAGAGCAGAACAACCCCCCAGGCCTGATACAGCCAAGCTAGACATGTCCAAAGATCAAGTCAAAAACTTGGGTTTTGCTCGGTGCTCAAACAAGGCTCTGATTTCTGTTTAGCCTCCAGGCCTGTTGTTCCCAAGCTTTTCTACTCACAGCCCGCTTGCCAGCTCAGCATCTTCTTCTAGGCTGACCCCCCCAAGCCTAGAGCATTGCGTAGATTCCCACCTGAGCACAAATGTATCATTTTAAGGCAGTTAGTTTCAGCACACCTGTTCAGTGTTAAAATTGCTGTTAACTACACTCTCTGCTCACTGGATTAATTAGGATTTCTCTTCATGACAAAAGATACTTAAGCTGAGAACATGAAATCCTCTATGCTTGTCATGAACTTACAGTTTCTCCAGCAAAATCTTGTACTGCTCATCCCCTCGGCCACCTTCCACTTCCTGGTCCAGCTTGCTTATCAGCTCATTTTCAAACTGAAAAGGCAAAAACCAACAAAAATAAGAAACCAACCAGCCAGTCAATGTCAAACAGATGTTAACTCTCGAGGAACACAAGTTATGCTGTGGCTGGTGTTTCTGAACTGTCCTGCCCCCAGGTGCTGGTTTTACAAGCAAAGCTAGAGAATTTTTTCATTACTGGATCAGAATGAGGAGCAAGTGCCATGTGATTATCCGTGCCTAGCCATGTACTCATGCCCTGTTATGTGTAAGCACATCGAGCATGAGTCATTCATAATTCTGCTACCAAGATTTAAATATTCACACTCCAAAGTATCAAGGACACTATAGCTAGTCTATAAATATTACTGGAATGGAAGATCCATGTCACACATCCTGCTTCCTTCTACTGATTCCAGAAGCCCCTGAGACCCTGGGGCGAACAGTGCCAAAGGCCCCCGGGGAAGAAGGGCCCCAAATGAAGACTGAAGTTCGGGTTTAAGCTGGCGCGAGTGCGGCGCTCAGGGAAACACACGTCACATTTGACAGCAGTCTGAAACGCCAGGGTGGCTGCCTCGTGGATGGACGGCTCCTGCTCGTCCCCAGGGAGAAGACTGTCTGCAGCGGAACTGGAATGTCCCCTGCCTGCCAGCTGAGATGTTAATGCCTGACACCCTAGAGGAAAGCTGGGAGAAAACGTCCTTAAAAACTGCAGTGAAAAGCTAATGTAAGGGCAAAAGAGAGGATCCTCTTTTTCCATCTTCATTAGTGTTTTCTCAGTAGCAATAACAGCAACTTCCAGAAGAATCAGCAAGGGTTTGGAAGTCAGGGACTCACGTTCTGTTCCCAACTTTGTCCTTTAACTTGTCTAGCCTCCAGCTAATCATTTCTGTTCTCTGTCTATCCATTTCATAATGAGGGCATCAATATTCACAAGTGTGTTGTGAAATTTAAGTTAATGAGAGATTAGTCAATACGTAAATAGCTATGTGGTGTTATTTTTATTCATGTTGTACACTTGACTGTCCAGCAGCTTTCTTTCCAGTAGCTTACATATACAGCCAAAAACCTGCCTTAGGGCAATACACGTTGTTATAAATGTAAATAGTAGGAACAACTTTGTAGACTATCCTTTCAGGGTCTCAAAATTGCTTCACAATTTAGATGTGGGTATTTCCACATCTGCAAGTACGTAGCGACCTGAAAACAAAGATATTCATCGAATCACTCACAGTCATGCAAGGGTACAGTCAGGGACAGAGCTGCACAGACCAGGCTCTTAGCCCTTTACTTCAGTTATTACCACATCGACCCATAGTGGGCTTTTTTTTTTTTTAAACTGCTCACACTTTCTTGCTCAATGTGAAACATCTGCAGTGAAGACACCAGACTCCCTCACCATATGGAAGTTTCCATTCCCACTGAAGTTGAACTCGCACTGCATCATATCGAAGAAGATAGGAATGGTGGCTTTCCGCAGCTCGGGCTCTGGAACCAGCGTCACCTCCAGGATGGGACCCACCATTGCTGGAATGAACTTTATCTTGTGCGGACCTGCAAGGAAGAGTCAGGCATCGCCCCGTGGCGCACGGCTGCGTGGAGGCACACGCACATGGGAGCACGTTGGTCAGAACAATAACAATCTGCAGGCAGATAATGGTCACGCGGTCACTGCAGGTGGAATTAATATGTTACAGCTCCAACATTCAGAAATAGTCCCAGAAGGAAGGAACCAACTGTGCGCATACTGTTAAACCACAAAAGCTCTCTGGAAAATGCTACTCTTGTCCTGCCGCGTGAAGGACATCCTTTATATGGAATCTCTGAGAGATCATCGCATCAGCTGACGTGGGGAAAAAAAAAAAAAAAAAAAAAAAAGAAGAGCTGCTTTTGCAAATTGATTTGCTTCCAGAAAAAGGAAAGACAACTTTGTGCTTGGAAACAGCTGAGCCTACATGCGTTTCCCCACAGGAAACATGAGTGGCTTTTATGAAGAAACAAAAAAATTGAAATCCAGATCAAATAAAGATAACTGTCTTTAGATGGAACTCACCCAAGTTATACCACATATCCCTTATCTTGAAGCCAATTTCTTTCCTCATGTCCCCATACCTAGAAAGAAAAAGGAAGACGAAAAGGCCTTTACAGTGGAGTTGTCTTTGAGAGGCTGCTGAAGAACATTAATGGTACAACCACAAAATGAACCCTGTCCTTAAAACCCTGTCCCACCTCCTCCTCCCTTTGTCGTCATTCACTGATCAAGCACTTCCACAGCATGCATCATCCTGAAGATTGCCCAGGGAATATCATACAGGGGATATAGGGGAGAAGCACAAATATGGTTTCTTGAAAGCAAAAAAGGCCAGTTTGTTTTTTAACATAAACTCACTTCTTGATAATTTTGTTGCGTTTAGCTTGTGAGAAGGTCTCCAACTGGAGGGATTCATGAGTGAGAAAGGCCACTGCCAAATGGAAATAGTTATTCCAGAGCTGTGGAAGAGAAACAAGTCTAAAATAAGAGAAGACAAAGGGAATGTAACAACTGGCATAGAAAAGGAGCGTGACATAGCTGAGTCACTGTTCTCAGCCATAACAGGCAAGCAAGAAGCAGGTATCAAGTTAAAATTTTTCACTCACACTAGCCTGGACTTTCCCCCTGCAGGAAATGGCAATTTTTATGTCCATGTGAATTTTGTTCTTAACCAGTCACACACAATTCTGCGTTAGCCAGCAGGCTACGGAGCTTATAAACCTGCAACAGCTTCATCTGCTGCACTAAGGGCAGGTCTCTAATTCAGAGCTGGCCTGCGCTGAGCTACCTTTCTGTGCAAGGCCGGGGATGCTTCTGTTTGCACCTTCCACACCAACAAATCCAGTCAGTGGGGCTTGCTTGTTCTTACTGCCTTTCAGGAATCTATAGGGCCCAAGGAAAGTCCAGAAAAATAGAGCTATTACCTGGAGTTCAAAATTTGCCTGATCCAGAAAGAAACGATTGAGTACAGATGTAAATTGATTCACTGCCCGGAGGAAAACCCTGGAACACACAAAGAATTGCATTAAAAATGTGCCTTTTCAGAGAATAACACCGCAGTTCTGGGTTTAATCCCCTCGTAGAAGCTCAGAGGGAGACAAGAACAAGCAGCCCCAATGAGACAAGGTCTTCATGGCTTTGTGCACCCTTAGGCAGAAAAACCATCTCCAGTTCAGGCACTAGACCTTACCAAAACCTCAAACACCCTGAATCTATAAAAGAAAATAAGCCTCTGTTACACAAATGATTTGCAGGACTGCTGATAGGGAACCACCCTACTGCCAGGGCCAGAAAAAAAATCCAAAGTGGTCACAGGAGGTAAAAACCATCTACCTGCTCTGCATCATATTCATGACTATCCAGTCACTTGCATAAACATTTTTTCCGATCAGATCCTTAAACATAATGAATGTTTCCATCAGAAAATCCTGTAAAACAAACAAAAAAACCAAAGCCCATTAGGCTGAAGAGTGTAGCCTTTTAACCACATGAAAATACAGGAAAATGCAAATGTGCAGCTGCACTGATTACAGACTGCATCGGTTAGCAATCAATACACAGTAAAAAGAACCTTTTATTGTGGGACTATATCCCAATAATGACATATCTGACATCTTGAATTTCCAATTACAGAAGGAAAAATAACTCCACAGAATGTGCACCTAATCTTTTTAATTAAATCTGTCTTTACTGTTTTGAATTAAGCTGTGGCACAGGGAGCTCTGGTGCACAAAATGGATTAAAAAGCAAAAACAGTATTTGAGGACTTGTTTCTGAATGTCTGAACGATGACAGTGAACCAGCCCAAAGCACCATTATTTATGAACATGGAACTCTAATGTATTATCACCTCCTCAGTTATTTAAGTCTCTTCTAGACTATTTTTCAGGACAAGTTGTTAAAAACATATGTACAGACACATGGTTTAGAACATTACTATAGATATTTGCAGAACTGATCCCAGTAATGCTACTGCACCCTAAGATCTGGGCAAAGTAAGGTTGAATTGCATTTTTTAAATGCATGTTTATATATAAAATAAGAATGAAATTAGATAATATTAATACTGACCTTCAAGCGGGGGGTGGGGGGGGAAAAAGTGATCTCTACAGATGTGTTACCTATGAGCATTTAAATAGATTCAGTTCTCTGCAAAGGCAGCACATTTGCATTCAAAATGAGAAGAACACAGAAAGGTCGTCTGAGAAATCACCACCTTGCAAAGATCACCAGTGAAGAAAAATTCTGTTGAGCTGAACAGCTTGCTCTAAAGAATTGGCAAGCAGCACCGATGTGGGGAGAGCGCAACGGGCATTTGGTGCTGCCTCAGTAAAAACCCTTTAGGCCTTATTAAATCAGAGCTTGATGGAAAGGGCTGGACTTGACAAGGGGCACCTTGAAACAAGAATTAACTTAGAACACTGTTAGACCAAGCAAGTAAAAGATGCAACGTCAGGGCCGCAAATACCACAGCAAAGAAAGGCAAACAACAAAAATAAACAGCAATAAAAGTTATTGCAATAAAATGAGATGCAAATGCAATTCGTATTGTAACGCCACAGTGTGGCCCTGCGTTCACAGGGTGAACCCTACCGCAGAGGTGAGGGGTGCGGGTGTCCCCGGAGCCATCCGGCCCCCGGCGCCCACCAACACCTCCGGCCTCAGAGCGCACGGCGAGAGGCAGGACCACGGCGCCGGCCCTCCCCAGCCACCACCCGCGTCAGCAACTGCTTCCCAGCTGCACAACGGGGAATGCAGGGACCAAAAGACAAAGCCAGAGCAGTTGCCAGATCATGTTTCAGAGACTCGCATAAATAAAATTTTCGTTTCAGCCTTTCCAGGAAGTTTGAGACAAATTTGGACAGATCAGTCTGTTCTAAAGCCCTTCTCCCCCAACATAACCTGATGTTTCATGTGGTTTCACACCGAAAGCCTTTGGGAACACAAACTGTACAAGACTTAGCAAGGAGGAAGTTACCTGTGTTGCTACCTGCTGCAGCACTACGCTCAGCTCTTCGGTTTGAATGGAAATGCAGCATTTTGATTTTTGGCTATTATTCCATGAGACTTTTAATAAAGTATACTTCCCTGTTTCAGAAATCAATACATATATGCTTTCAAATTTGCCATCTCTTCTTTAGTTTAAAAGTATTTTTATAAAACTTTCCGAACTCTTAAAAAGAAAAGGAACAAGTCCCCCACACACAAAAAGTACATAAACAAAGCAAAGAAAGAAAAATGGGGAATTGAACTTTTTTCCCTTTCATCTTCTTTCACTCTTCTGGTTCCTGACCCCTGGCTGCGCTGACTTCAAAGCCACTAAACGTGGCTTTCACTGAGCGCCACGAGTGCTGGTGCCAGGCTGTGCGCCCCGCAGGGAGATGGGAACACATCCCTGTGGCACGGGGTGCCCGGCACTCGCTGCTGACGAACGCGGCACGATCGCTCAAACCTGAGCACAGCCACTAGCAACGGCCTTTCAGAGCAGGGAGCAATTCTCTGTGGGCTGAGCTCATCCCCCCAGCAAGGCTCACTTACAACGATGTCCTGCCTCGTTTTGAAAGTGTTGATGTAATGGCTGTAATGGAAATCATCCATCTGCCTCAGGATAGCTGTCATGCAGGCCACAAAAATACCCTACAACAGAAATAAAACACATCTGATTATTTTTCTGTGTTAAGCATCATAAACTCAAACTGTGGCATAGGCTACCACGTTCTGCCTAATCAAGTACCAGAAATCAAAGCCCTGATTTCTGTCTGTGATCTATGTCCTGACTGTGTGACTGTTTTCCTCTATAATCCAATGCAATAAAGACCGGCTGAATTTCAAGTATGAAGTCCAGGAATAGATTTGTTTGTGGCAAGAATCACAGCTTGCAAGAAAACCATATCCTTCAAACAGTGGAATATACTGATACACGTGGATAATATACTGGTATTAGTGTTCTCTAGACCTTTGTGTCACTAAAAATAAAGTATTGCTGAAGCATTACTTTTTAGTGTTTCTGAACACTAAGCACAGTGTGGATTAGTGGAACACATCGACTTTCTTGCACCTCCTAACCACAATGCCACACAGTGGAGTAAGAAATGCAATTTAAGGATGTTCATACTGGAGCATTTAATCCCATTTTAGCAACGATAGCAAACCTGCACCTTTTTGGGCAGAGAATGCTTTTGTATTAGAGGCTGGGATGAAACCAAGTTCATGGGTATAGAGGCCCAAAGCAACCTGAAATCATGGTCAACTATGTCTCAGTTCTAATTGCTGCTGGAGCAGGACAAGTTGCATCCTAATACCCGTCCTCAGAAACCGCCCAAAGCCCTGCTCAGTGGCACAGAAACACTGCAGGAAGCAGAAAGATTATTTCCTAAGATACTGCCACACACTGAACGTCCCCAGAGAACAAACTATAATACAACAAAATATAACAGCAGAGATTACAAAGGTGGTATCTGAAGGAAGGAAAAGGTTCTCACGATGTGTGGAGACTGTCTGCTCATTCCAATCACGGTGCGGTTTATCCTCCTTAGCAAGTGCTCCATGATCAGTTGGATGTGGACAGCAGTGGGCCCCTGCAGACAGCCAGGGAGGACAACTTGAGACAATTTTTAATACGAACTGTCCTACAGAGAGCACCTTGCAAGGGAGGACTGCTCTGACAGTGGTTAGTTGCTGTTGGGAAGATACATAAAAGGCGGCCTTCCTACATCTTATCAACTGAAATACTGCAGGCTTTACCCCATTGAGGAGCTAATATTACTGATCTCTGTACAGCTAAATTGAACTTGGCACCTTGATTTGGCAGTTGTTTGCCCTAAGCAGTCATTCAGTTCAAACTGTTCTGTTCAAAGCAGCTTAGAATCAATCTCCATGCCCAACATGACGAGTGACTGGGCATTCTAAGTTAATGACAAGGGCTACTCCTTTCCCTAACAGAGAAAGGCAAACCGAGTATTTAGATGGCTTGCTGCAAGTAATTCTACTAGTCTCCAAAGCAATTGGAAGTAACATTTTGTTCCGTAACAAAGATTGAAATTGCTTCTTGTACTGCTGTGGCAGCCACTGATTGAACCTTTGCACAGCCTCCCCTAGGAAAAGCTGCGCTATCTGCAATGAGATTCAAAGCAGCATGGCAAGACAACACCATTTCTATAAACGTGTGAGCTTCATAACTCTACAAAGCATAAGTTGAGAGTAGTTCTTTGGCATCACTTCTCAAAAGAAGAATTATTCTCAATTTCTACCCCTCACAGATCACACTCACCACATCTTTCCGATCTAGGACTTCGAGAACGTTGCTAAGTAGCTGGGAGGTGGCCTCATGGTCGGGCTTGTTGGAATTGTCATCCAGCTGACCACTTAGCTGGTCTATCAGCAGAGGAAGCAGCATGTCTCTGCATTCTAAAAAGTGAAACGGAGCAACACATCTTGTACAACGTTCAGCACCCACACGTAAAGATAACGTAAAGGACAGCTGAACCAGAAAGACCTCTTGGTTCGTATGGGCACCCGGCTCGTGCACAGCCCACAGCCTGCAGTGTGCTGCTTACCAGACTGCCTGAACAGGTCGCTCTCCACGATCTTGGTCATGCAGTTCAGCTTCTGCCGCACTAGCTGGTTGTCGGGAATACTTTGGATAAACTTGCTGAAGAGGACGCTAGAGGGCAAACCACAAAGCAGCAGCTGGTCAGCACGGTCAGTGGGTGCGATTCCAGCCACACGGACGCTCCCCTGCACCTCGGCAGTCAAGCATTCTGCCACTTGTTGATACATAACTTTCGAGTTAGGCAAGTTACTAGGGAGTCTGACGCTTTGTTTCAGAGAACCTTGGCAGTTCACACCCTCTCAAAATGAGGCTTGCACCGCAGGACACACTAGGTATGTCACACGAGCTTGTAAACTGGAGTACTATCTTCTTGCCTTTCACAGCTAGAGTAAAATAATCATGATTCCATACAAAGGGCAAGCATGAGTTTGGAAAGCTTCAACACAGTGCTGCTGAAATCTGCAACACTGCTACGTATGATGGCAAGAGCATGTCCTTCCAGATGCCCCCCTCAGCCAAGACTGATGGCTTATTTTAATCATAGAATTCCACTAAATTAAATTCCATGTACATTTGCTATCTGTCTCCTGCTTACTAGCAAATTACTTCTGTCAGAACAAGGAAACGTGGAAGAAGGTTTTAGGCAAAGCTATAACCAGTGGAGAAGAAAAATCCCACATTTTAAGTTTCCTGAAGCATTACAAACTTTTGCTTTCCTTTGAACTAAACTGCCTTCCTCTAAAGCCCCGCAAAGAGCTTCCTCAAATTTATGCAGTCCCTGTATCACCACGCCATAATCACAGTGGCTGGTTTTAAGAACATGCCCCAAATTCTTCCCAAAGCATAAGTTGCACTTGGAGGACAAACAAACTTTATATAGTCACCTGAGTTCAACGGGGTCAAATACTAGTTTGACATCATTTATAATGCTTGGTAAATACTTTAAAGCTGCACCCTGCAAGAAAAAACAAGAACATGAAACACAAATAAGAACAGATTAGCTGGTTCATTCTGAAAGAGTGCAAAGCCTCACCAACAACGCACACAGGTTTTATGTCCTACGGCAAATCTAGTTTCATTAAGAGCAAGTATGAAGACAACAGAAGAGAACTGATTTAAGGCAGAGTTTATGCATTTGAAGAGCCTCCAGCAACCACATATCTGCAGTGCAGAGTGGAAAAGGTGAAGGGAGAAGGATGCCTAGCCAACTATTTTAGTTTTGGTAAACTTTGGGGTTTCAGCTAAGCTACATTTCCAGAATACGTGAAGAGCTCCTATCTTTATTTGATGATTCAAATGCTGCTTTCCTGCCACACACAGTTCATTAGAACAGCCACTGGCAGCTCTCTCGCAAACCCTCTCCCTGAGAATTCTGCATACCTTAATCTTGACAGCCTCCTCTAACGGCCGGTCCATGAGGACATTGAAGGAGAGGAACAGCTTGCGGATTGCGTCATTAAATTCATCTCCATCTTCACTTTTGCCATAAAACCTACAAAGAACAGGAAGGGCTAGTTACACATTCGCATTTAGGCTAGAGAAAGTGTCACGTTGGCTGAGACAATTTTACCCTTTGGAACAGCATCTTAAAGCATCCTTCTCCAAAGAAACAAGCTTAATAGCATTGTGGGATTCTGCAGCTGCCA
>NW_010582692.1:2441-16797 GCF_000705375.1 Tinamus guttatus
GTCCATCCCGCCGAGCCAGCCGTGCCGTGGTGTTCGCAGGTGCTGGGGAGGGCGGCTGTCTGGGGACACGCGTCAGTCTGCCCAGTGCTCTTCCCAGCAGTGGTGACTAGCTCCATGCACGTCCTGTTACTTTTTGGGAACAGTTTTGTGCGCTTTTTCCATGCTGGGTCGGAAGCGCCTCTCAGACCACCTTCCTGCTCCCGCGCGTTTTGGTTTTCAGGACTTTTGAAGCCTGCTTGGCTGGTCTGGGGGCTGCGTAGGCAGCTGCTCTTTCCTGTGTTGAAAAAACAGCGTCTTTCAAACTGTGGTTGCATCTACATGTGCTCGCATGTTAAATGTTGCAGTGTACTTCTCTCATGTTGGCACAGGAGAAAAAGCAGGGAAGAGGGTAAGAATAAGTATAAGAATAATGATGCTAAAATGTGTACAGCTGCTGCAGTCTACTTTGTTTTTCCTTAGGGTATCCATCAAAATGGAGGCTTTACAAAAGTGTGGTTTGCCATGAAAACTTTCCTCACCCCCAGCATCTTAATTATCATGGTGTGGTATTGGCGGCGGATCACGCTGATGACACGGGCTCCCGTCCTGCTGGAGAAGTGAGTAGGGACGAGCGCTCTCGGGTGAGGTGGCCCTGCTGGGTGGCTTTTGGAGCACATACAAGAAGCCCCAGCTGAGGTTCATGACATAATCACAGCCTCTCTCGAGCCTCACCGGGCAGAGACCTGTTACCCGGGGGACACGTGGACCCGGCTGCTTCCTCTGGGGCTGCGTTTGCCTGTGGCTGCTGCGAGGGCTTCGTCTCAGAGGGGTTGGTGGAGGGAAGGTGCTGCCCTTGGCTCTGGGAACACCCTCATGGCGCCCATCCCACGCTGCTTCGCTCCTTGTGCTGCCTCTCTGCCTCTATCGCTCCATATCGCTTCCTTGCAAGCTGGAGTGAGATGGTATTTCTGCTTCTCCAGGGTCATCTTTGCTCTGGGAATTTCCATGACGTTCATCAACATCCCAGTGGAGTGGTTCTCCATTGGATTTGACTGGACCTGGATGTTACTGTTTGGAGACATCCGACAAGGCATTTTCTATGCCATGCTCCTGTCGTTTTGGATCATCTTCTGCGGAGAGCACATGATGGTAGGTAGGACACTGAAAGGAAAGTGGCTGCCACCCCAACTTGCAGCAATACCCGGGCAACCTCTCTTTACTTGCTGCCCGCTGGAAACAGTGCTGTGGGACTGCGTTCTGGATCAGATGGTTACACACCAACATGCTGTTCTTGGTTTCTCCTGCTCTCCTCCCCACCTCCCGATGCTTCCATTAGGATCAGAACGAGCGGAATCGCCTCTCTGGGTACTGGAAGCAGGTTGGGCCCATCGCTGTTGGCTCCTTCTGCCTCTTCATCTTCGACATGTGTGAGAGGTAGGTGAAGCCCTGCCTTGGGAGCCAGGTGAGCACTATGGGCCCTGGTGCACGCGGTGTGGCACGTGAGGAGAGGAGCAGAACCTTTACAATACCCCCCAGGGATCCCCTGGCACCTGCCTGATTTTGAGCACACAGTTTCAAGGTGCCACAATGAGTGAGCAAGCAAATGGTTTAAGTTGCGTGACTGGGTATGAGGTGTGAGACGTGTCTCGTGTGCCGCAGCGCGTGTCTTGTTTGCTCGCCCCAGTGGAAAACTGTGTGCAGAGCTGGGACAAGTCCTCACTCCTTTCTCTGCGAGCCTTTCTGAGGGTCACTGAGAAGCACTTGATAAACACAAGTGTATTTTGCTGCACTGGAAAGGGCCAAGTCGTCTGAAGAAACGGAGTGCTCGTGTACGTGAGCACCAACGTGCAGACACACAGATGTGTGCCCCTGCTCACAGCTTCTCCTGCCAAGCAGGGCAGTCGTTCCCTGTGACAGAGAACAGTCCTAATGAACGCTGTGCAGTTCTCTGGCGGGTCAGAGCAGCCTATCCTGTCCCTTGGATCAAAGAGAGATGCTCCCCACCTGGGCTTTTTGGTGCAGAGGGGAAGGCAAGGGCTGCTCTTGTTGGGTGGCTCTTTCCAGGCTGCAGAGCAGAAGTGCTTCTCTCTACTCCTTTTGGCACTCTTGACAGCACCGTATTCTCTTCCTTGCCAGGGGAGTGCAACTGAAAAACCCCTTCTACAGCATCTGGACCACTGAAGTG
The DNA here is from genome assembly GCF_000705375.1 of Tinamus guttatus. Next base: position 4,606 of record NW_010582692.1, read on the forward strand.
GGCACGGAGCTGGCTGTATCCTTCTGCTGGGCTTGGGGGCCCCTGCTGCTATGCAGGGAAGTGCAGGGAAGTGCAGATCCTGCGGATCCCCCAGCAGATACCTGCTGAGGGAGGGAAACCCTCCTCCCTTGGCAGCTGGGAAGGGCTCCGGGAGGTGCCTCCGGGCTGGGAAGCGGCAGTGCCGGCTGGTACCGCCGGGAACTGCGGATGTGCTTGGGGAGAAGCGACTGGGAAAGGGAAGCGCTGCCTCGAGCGCTGTGTGATCTGGGGAGAAGCGCAGGAGGACTCGGGTCCCCGGAGCTGCCAGGGTGATCCCAGAGCGAGGGCTGCTCCAGCTCGCTCTGCTGCCGTTACCCTGGTGCTCGCTGCGGAAGCGGCTCCGGGAGCTGCTCCTTGGAGCTGCCCCATCCTGCTGGCAGTGCTTCCCCTCCCGGGGCCGCATCCCGGCCCCTCGCAGGAGCCTCCCGGGATCGGGGTCCTGGGGGAGCAGCCGGGCCCGGGCCGGGGGCAGCCGCGCTCGCGGGGGCAGCGCTCTGGCTTTGATGGCTGCTGCCCTCGAAAAATTGAATTACCGTCTTTGTGACATTACTAATGTGAGCGAAACCCCTGAATTGCGTTTTATATTATTTCCATTTTGTGTATGCTATTTCTCTTAACTTACGCTATTCAGATGGCCTTTATTATAGTTGCAGGCATTTGCCTGTGTCTGTATTTTCTGTTCCTGTGTTTTATGGTCTTCCAAGTGTTCAGGAACATCAGCGGAAAGCAGTCCAGCCTGCCGGCAATGAGCAAGGCTCGCCGTCTGCATTACGAGGTGGTAACTCGTGGCTGCTCAGCGTCTTTATTTTAAAATGCATTTTCAGCTTTATTTTGGTTTTAGCAAGGGCATGCTAAAAACTTTTTTATTGATATTTTCCTGAACCTGGAAATGTGGTTTTTATCGGCTTTCTTATGTTGCTCAAATCTCCCTAATTGCCTTTGTGTTTCTTTGGGCTGTCATTAGTGCTGTTTTTGTTTCCCTTTATTTGGATCTTTAGCCCTGATGTAATGTTTTCATCCCCCAGGAGGGTATGGAAGTTAACTCTCATTTTTATGAGTGACTGTGATCTCCCAGTTTACTATCTTTTCCCTCAGAACAGTATTCAAGGATAGAGGATCATTCTCCAAATTACAATTTAAGCTATTATGGGGAGAAAGCACATCACACATCTCTGTGTCCCAGTTTCTCCTTCTGTAATATCAGGGATTGTGTGTAATGGAAAGTAATGCTAAGACCTTCCTGTTTTCCCATACCACAAAGTCACAGATTTTGGGGGTAATTTTTCCTGGAGAAATGTCAAAAGAGAGACTGTCAGAACAGGATTAAAATCCAATGCGTTCAGCTAATTATCCCCCTTTTAGTCTGTGTTTTTGTATGTTGTTTCCGTCCTAGCTGTCTTTATCTGCTGCAAAACAAGAGGAGCTCACTGTTAAGTGCTAGAGCTGAGAGAGCCTGTTGTTTTCCTGGGTGTGTAAATATTTTTCACCAATATTTTTGTGTTTGATAATGGTCACCTCCAATTTGAACAGATCGGTTATCACACATCAGGAATGCACATAATTCCTTCCAAAGAGAAAATAGGATGTGAGAAAATCTGGGCAAGATATTTAGCTTTTTTTTCCCCCCATCTTTCCCCTTAATGAGAGGTGCATGACTTCTGCTGCTGTAGCTGTGCTCCAGCCACCAGCATCCAGCAGACCTGAATTTTATCTGGAGAAGTTAAACTAACAGCTATATGTGGTCATGCTGTGGCCTAATGCACACACTGGCATTTCCTTCAAAACTGCAGAAATAATTACAAAGAAATAAAAGAGAAAAAGAAAACAAATCTAGTAAAATGTTAAAACTAGTAAAAGCAAATGACGTGCATGGTAGGATTCCAAACAATGTGATCTTGAGCCATAAATTGCTTGTCTTGCAATCGCCGTTCTTTTGCAATATGCAGACTAGATTTTGGCAAGCATTTGGAATTGCTGTAATTCCTGCCGGATGTTCCCTGGGGCTGAGGCTCGGTCTCCTGGTGCAAACCCAGCAGCAGAGCTGTAGCACCCAAAGAGCTCTCCGTGGAGGTTGCAGGGCACCAAAGGCAGCTCTGTGTGCTCAGCAAAGCTGGGAGCTGCCGGGTTTGCTCTTGGGTCACCGAGACGTCCCGCTCGGGCTGCTCAGCCGCCTCGCTCGCACTAACTCATAGCAAATCAGTCACAAAAGCGAGTGTAATGGAAAGCAAGAGCTGTCCAGACATGTAGGCCCGAGTCGGCGTGCTGGGAGGAATGCAGACGTGTGTGGGGAGTGGAGAATATTGGCTGGCAGGAGCACAGTACAGAGGAGTGGGTGGAAGTTGTTTTGGTTTGGGGTTTCGTGGGTTGGACTCTTTTTTTTTTTTTTAAACTTGTCTTTTACATGCTAAAAACAAAAATGGGTTTTTGTGGATTCTGTTAATGTGACCAGTGACATTTCTCTCTAAGCAGGGGTTGATTTTTAGGTTCAAGTTCTTGATGCTCATTACTCTGGCCTGTGCAGCCATGACGGTCATCTTCTTCATCGTGAGTCAGGTGAGTGCCGGGACGCGGCTCCCGCTGAGCAGGTCGCCCTCAGATTCCCCAGTACCAGGGTCACCTTGTGCAGGTCAGAAAGGAGGGCCGCGTGCGTGTTGTAGGTACAGCTGCTTTTTAAGAACTCCTTTTCCTTTATTTTTTATCCATACAATCGGTGAGGCCGGAGCTTTCACAAAGGCGCCTGGCTCACAGCAACGTTTGGGCCTGCGTTTTCTGAAATATCAGCCAAAATAGTTCAGTCACTTCTGAGAACTCAGCAAGAGGGAAGATGTTCTGTTTGTGTTAAAAGAAACCCGTGGCTTTTTATACCACAAAGAAACATAAGAAATACCAGAATAAAATATTTCTTGGGTTTTGACTTAGCAACCGTATTGTTTCTAGCAGCATATATACCTATTCATTCCAAGCTAGAATGCAGTCTTTATCTGCAAATGAGCTTTCTGTGCAAATAGCCCACTGCTAAAATTGCATTTGTCTCAAATGTGACATTTATGGTGGTTCCTAAAGGCAAAGCTGCTTGCAGCTTCACAGAAACAGTGGATACGGTTGTATGTACCATCTTCTTATGAGGTACTCTATAGAATTATGTGCTTGGGGAGATTTTCTCAACTCTCAGCACTGTTTATGCTTCAGGGCATGTGGCTGGTCCTGATGGAAAATATAGCAGAAAAATCTGTTAGCCTGACACAAGGGTTTGAGAGATGCCCCCTGCAATTCAGTGTGTGGGCGATGACCGTGGCCGCCGCTGCCCGTGCGCCCGGCTCCTCCTGCCCTGCCCGCTCCTCCTTGCCCAGGTCCTGGGGTTTCTCTTTGCAGCAGGACCTCCCATTGCTCTCCAAGGGAAACTCGCCTTAGCAGCAAAAGACTTGCTACCTCCTTGGCTCTGTTTCTTTAATGGAAGCCAACGCAGTCTGTGTATCTTCAGGTAGTATTAATATTGATGATATTTTCATAAATCTTGACATATCTCTGTATGTCTAAGGCTGGTGCTCTCAGCCCGGGCATTCAGCACATTAGCTTTTCGCATTATTCATGCTGCTTTTCCTGGCATAAAAGGCCTATTTATAGAAGTCTAATGTTTTCAGATGTAACTAGTTGTCTCCTAGGTACTGCCCTTTATGCGGCAGTCTCTGCTGAACACCTCCGTCATGGCAATGTTATATCGCAGAATGTGAGAGATTTTGTCACTTTTAAGAATGATAAATCACAGAAGCTGTCTGATATGTTCCCTTTGGAAGTTCCGTTTTTCCTGCAGATGGGAACTAACAAAGAGAACTCGAGGCTAATGTCTCTGTTACTGCGGCTGTTATACATCCATTTACTTGATCCCGTGGAACACTTCCTTATTAACTGCCTCAAAGCTGGCGCCGTAGCGTGAGCTGCAGTGAACCGGGTCTTCCTGACGTGTCTGCGTGTGCCCGCTGTCTCCGCACAGGTCACCGAAGGCCACTGGAAGTGGGGGGACATCACGATACAGGTGAACAGCGCCTTCTTCACGGGCATCTACGGGATGTGGAACCTGTACGTGTTCGCGCTGATGTTCCTGTACGCGCCCTCGCACAAGAACTACGGGGAAGATCAGTCCAATGGTGAGTGGCTCTGCCTGAGCCGCACGGGAGAGCCCTCAGGGGAGGGAAGGGGTATCCAGGTCAATACTCATGCACTTCTTTTGCTGAAATGAAAATGTGTCATCCTGAAATGTTATCCATGTGATAGTTTGTTTTCCAAACACTTTCTTTTCGTGCAGACATTTTATTTGTAACTATGTCAGAAAAGCCCACGTGCTTAGTCAATGCTTTCTAGAGACATTCTAGCTGTTCTCCTTTGTTAATATTAATTTTAAATCATTGAAACCACTTCATGTTGTGGCTCAGCTCCTTAATAGGTGGTTTCTTGGGATTATGGCTGAAAGATATATATATACATATATATATATATATATATATATAATAATTGCCAGAAAACTGAAAGAAACTAAAGGTGCTTTGTCCAACTCTAATTCTTTCGGCCAAACGGAGGAAGGGGAAAAGGAGAAACAGAAGTCTGGCCAAGTGAAGAATGGCAGTGCTCTTGGTTGCTTTTCAGAAGCCCTCAGCAGCACTGATTAGATTAGTGGAGATGTCAGTCCTTAGTCCCCATTACTGCTCCTGGGATCGGGTGGCGAATCAAGCCCATCCTTGGCTTCCTGGCTGCGGGAGCAGCGTGGCAGAGTGCCCTTGTCCTGCAGGTGACCTGGCCGTGAGCAGCGGCGAGGAGCTGCAGCTCACCACCACCATCACGCACGTGGACGGGCCCACCGAGGTCTACAAGCTGGCTCGCAAGGAGGCGCAGGAGTAGCGCGGAGCACCGCGGCCGGACGCGCGGCGGAGACGCAGGACGGCACGGAGCCTCCTCGAGGAGACGTGTCCGAAGCCACTTGCTTTATGAGCGCCCGGGATCTAGTGTGTTTTCACAGAGCGGTGACACCGGGCAGAACATTTGTAAACTCTTTAATATGGTGTAGTTATTTCTGGGGGGAGGGATACCTGTATTGTGTTACACTCAAGCGCATAAAGATCTGCTAGAAAAGCATTAAGGTTGCAAAGTCGCACATTCAGAAGGTAGGAAGCAGCAGAGCTGACATGGGGTAGTTTTTATTTGGCTGCCTTGTGCCTGTGCATGCAGTGCAAGCAGTGCATGGAGCTCAGTTCTTGAGCGAGGATTCAATATTTTGAGGTTTTTTCAGGTGTGTATCTTTTAATATGTTGGGCTTGGGGCATGGACTAAAGCCTCACTTTAAAAACATTAAATTCCATCGTAACCGCAATGATCCCAATTTGTACTTTTCAGTACAGCCCTTCAACTCCGCAGCAAACCTCTTATCACTTGAGTGAAACATAACTAGGGAAGGGAGTAGATTATTTGTAATATATAGGATTTGAGGAGTAGAAGAAGAAACAACATGCTTTTTTAGTAGATTTTACTGCTGTTTGTTGAATATAGGGGAATGTAAAAACTTGATGCCTGAGTTGAGTTTCAGATGCAGGTTCTTAGAGCCAATCCAGCCTGTTTCTCAGCCTCCTTGGCTCTCCTCCCTCTCGTTGCCTTCTTCCATCTTCCCTATTTGTTATGGCTCCTTCATTTTTATGCTGCTTTTGTGCCATGAGGAAGAACAGAAAGAGCCTGGGGAGGGTCTGTTCTCAGCTCCATGCCTGTAAGTCGGGCAGAGGATCTGCTGGAGAGCCCTGCTTCTCCTCGCACTGCAGAACAGAGCATACCTGGTGGTAGAGATGGATTTTTCTGACGAAAAGTTTTCATTTTTTGATCAACAGACTTGAAAAACTCCCCTTGTCATGCACTAGCATGATTCTTTGCTTTCCAGAGGAAAAACGGTGGGAGAAGATGAGCTCACCCCCCCTTCCTTGAATAGGTGGAACTGGCTCTTGTGAGCTGACCAGCAGTGGAGAAGGGGCACTGATCGGGATGGAGGTTAAACTGCACTGTGCTGGGGACAAGAGCGCAGCGAGTTTTGGTGGCTTGGGCTGGCACCAAAAGGGCCCGTCCTGCTCAGGGCATATGTTCTGCCAGGAACTAGAGCCCAAGAATCCAGAGGGCCTTGTTGCCCGGTACCAGACCGTGTTCTGTTCATGCTGGTTCTGTGTATCGCACCCTCCCGAGCCCTGTTTGCCCCCTGGCAGATCCGGATCCGCAGCTTCCCAAGCTGCCAGCACTTCCCGCAGAAGCACCTACTGAAATAGGTGACACGCTCTCCTTGGATCCTTAAGACCTCTGGAATTACACATGAACTGTTTTGTGTATTAAGGCTGCAAAATCAAGGCATAACTAGGAAACGGCGGAGCTGATGTGATCTGCGTAGCCTTAGTTCATCTCTAGCCAATGTGTGCATTAAGACATGCAATTAAAGATTGCTGCATGCTGGTTTTACAGTAAGTTCTGTTTTGTATGTGTGTTTCGGGCTCGGGGCAGGAGTTGAGGCTGTGAAGCCAGAAATCATGTCCCTAGCCTGGGACACGCTGGGTCACACTTGAGGGATGTCGAAGGCAACGCTCCAGATGAAGTCATTCATGTGCTGCTATGTCTGGACGTACGGAATCACTGTGGCACAAACCAGTGCTAGATACTGCTTACAGGGAAAAGTAGCTTTGGATGATTTTGATTACTTGAACTGGAACAGTAAACATTTTTGGTTAAGTTTATCGTTTTGTAAAGTGGGATGATAATGCCCCTGTACTCAATCAATATCTTATTAAAAAAAAAAAAAAAGGAAAAAAAAAAAGACAGGAGAGGGAGACTTAGTGCATGTGGATCAAGTTCTAGGACCATCCCTTCAACAGTGTTGACAAAATTTAATTCGTTAGCAATTTTCATAAGGAAGCAAGTGCTGGAAGAAAAAATACTATGTACTGCAGTAGTTCTTCAGCTAGGAGGTGAATGAAAGTAGCGCACACAACCGTAACTCCAGCATCTTCCTGGCTGAGTGCTCGACTTTGCAACTTTAACATTCTTTTTACATTGAGTTCTTACGTAATATTTATGTTGTTTGAATAGATGTGTCCATGATTTCTTTTACAGCTTAGTATAGCATTGCATTTTGTAAAGGCTCTTTACAAATGGGGCATTGCAGCTTTAAAACCAAATTTTGTGTCAAACACTAATGGATTGTTTGGGGTGGGGGGGCACATATGTGTGTGTACATATATATTATATATATAAATATATATACTTTTTTATTTCTTAATTCCTAAGCCCTTCTTATATGTCTCAGAAGTAGTCCATGGATCTTACTAAAATCCCTTTTTTGTTTAGATTGTGTTCACTTTTTACAGACTGCTTTAAGCAACCTGGAAAACATGTAGATTTGTTAATTTAAATAAAATAAACAGTACTGTGGTTTTGTTGTTGGCCTGGCTCGCTGAGTGAGAAGAAAGCACAGCGTTTCTGGCTGTGATCTTGTTTACTTTTATTTAGTTTAATACTTGAGGCAAGAGACCTTCTCCTACAATTTGTTGCTGGGGAAAACGGTCGACTAAGTTGAGTTTTGTTGCACCTTTCTTTAAATACTTTGAGGTGCAGAAAATACTCCCGGGTCTTGTGTTTCGGGCTGACTTCCCGTGTGCTTGTGTGAGATGCTGGGGAAAGAGAGGGGAATCTCGTCCGCGTCGCGGGGAGCGTGGGGACGAAGCGGCGCGTTGGCAAAACCGCCCGGCAGCCCTTGGAGAGGCACCCCAGGGGAGATGCTGCAGGCCCAGCCCCATGGGAATGCGGGATGTGCACATCCAGCCGGGAATGCGGGATCTGCAGCTCCCCCTGCTCTGCCCCGGGGGTGCTGGCAGTGCCAGCACTTCACCACAAACTGTCACCCTGCATGGCAGAGACCACCCCTGCCCCAATCCCCCTACGAGGGACTTCAATAGTACAGAGAGGATGCCTGGTTTTGGTCACCAGCAAACTCTGCCTTCTCTATAATCTCTGAACAACAGAAAGAGATGCTGTGCTGACAAAGAATTGTGTTGGTTTTTTCTTTTATGTTATTCAGGAAAAAAAAAAAAACACGTTTCCCAATGCCAGTGCTTCCGGAGTAATGGAAAATTTGACAAGGGATTAAGTGCAATAATCACCAGCTTGAAGTCGGAGCAGAAGCTGCCGTTACGGAATGGCACCGCAGAGCGAGGCGCTGCTCACGGGATTGCCTCACGAGGGGTCAGGACTGCCCATGCCCAAGCCCTGCTGACCGAAGCTCCTCTTTCTCTTTGCAGGAAAGGAGCGGGGTCCTCAGCGAGCGGCCAGGAGGGAGCACAGCGCTCCCAGGAGCTCCTGGATCTCAAAGAGCAAGTCCATGAATTGTAGGTTCCTGCAAACCCGCTGCTGCCCTCCCACACTGCCTTCCCTTCCCAGCACTCGGCTGCCTTCCTTTGTGTTGCTGGGGCTGTACTTTGCACAGCCAAAGTCTTTTGGTGCCCTCTGCAGACAGGAGAATGTCTGGATTCATCTCAGTTTAAAAGAAAAAAAAGCTCTTAAGGTGTGAGGAAAATGCTATGTGACAAAGTTCTTGCCGTTTACAAGGTGCTTTTTAGGTTTAAAGCTATCCTAGGAGCTCAGCACATGAGCGCAGCTGGGCATGAAAACTAGAGAGGACAAGAGAAAGTCCCTGGGATTTTCTTTAAAGGGTTCCCTGGGCAGCTGGAATGGGCTGGGAGAAGCTGAGGTGACACCAGGCCGAACTTCGGAGTCAGCTGGGGACCGTGATTTTTATTTAACAATCAGTTTGGACCAGAACCCTTCCTGCTGTAAAAGCAGCCAGTGAAGCCCCCATGAAGGCCTCAAGCGGCCTCCAGCCCAGCCTCGTTTGTTATTCCTCTCCTCCCACTCGCACCTGTGTAAACCCAGATGTAAGAGGCAACTCTGAAGGGCTTCACCTTCGTACAGAGACCTCAGCCTGTCCCCTGGGGCCCTTCATCGCTTGGAAGGCCCCTCAAAGCAGTGAGGGACAGAGCCCGGCCTGAGCTGCTGCGCTCCTCGTGGTCTTGCTCCCTCCCCTGGGGAAGGAGGCCTGTGGAGCTGAGGTCTGTGTTGGACACGTGGGCAGAAACAGGGCATGGGGCGAGAAGATACATCACGTGCTGGAGGAGGGGGCAAGGAGAGCTCCCGTGAGGGCAAGTTCTGCCCACAGCGCTCCAGGGTTCTCTGAGGAGCCAGCCACAGCGCAGACAAGGATCTGTGCCATTTTGTGCCGGGGTTGCTGCTTTCCTATCTCTTCATTTTAAGGTCTTGACACGTAACTCAGCCTGTTGCACAGCAGTGTCTTCCCATGGAGCCGGTTTGCAGCTCCCTCAGTGAGGAACATGAGCAGCTTTTGTGTGGCAGTGAGGTACCCAGAGCCTTCCTTCCCCTAAGTCACGCTCATGTGTCCTCTAATGACAGCTCAGTGAAGTGCCCTGATGTAAGAAAAAAACACCACAAAATCAAGTGGCTGGTAGGAAAAAAGGTAGAAATTGCTTTGCCCGTGGAAGTCCCTGACAAGACGGCGCTTCCCGGGCTGCGCCGCACTGGGGACGTCTCCCGTACACACATCCCTCCCCTCCACACCCCGAGGAGGACACGGAGCTTCTGTGTCGCTGACGCCTCCGTCCTGGCCGTTACAGCTACCGAATGGGCTTTCCTTACAACGGAGGAGCACTTGGACTGCCAGGGGAAATAATTGCAGGAGACTGAATTATTAGAGACAAGCTGGATACAGCCGGAGGCTGCTGCTGGATTCCTCTTAGCTTGCGCATTGAAAGTGACTGTCACTCCCCCTGCCAGACAGGAGGCAGTCTGTGCATTTTCGTGGGAGTAACATAAGCTGTGAGCAGCAACGGATTTATTTTTGAAGGGTCTGTATTGCTGACAGATCTGCTTTCCTACTTAGCACCTGACGTTAGGATATACAACAGCCCATGGCTTTCTGAGTCCTTTTTCTTGTCAGGGACTAACTATTATGGGAAATCAATATGAACTTCAGTCTTTGGATCTGTAGTTTCAAAAGAAATAAGAGATCATGTTGCCGCTGTAACTATACCTCTTTTGTAGGCGCTTTCAGTGTTTAAAGGCCCTCCCACCTTTCAGATTTTCTGTACCACTGCAGTGGTAGGAGTCTTGCTCTCCCCTGGCCCCTGCAGAAGCAGAGGCAGAACCCCTGGGTGGGCTCAGAGACACCGTGAGGAGGCGTGTGGAGACGGGGACGAAACGGGAGCCCTTGGTTCTGCTGCCAGTGCTGAGGTGCTCCTTGCTGATGCGACTCCAGGAGCTGCTGCCTTGAGCTGCCCCATCCTGCTGGAAGCGCCTGCTGGGCCGAGCTCCGCAGCCGCCTCCTGCATGCCCTGGGGACACACAAAAAGCAGTGGTGTGTCCTAGCAGGGACTTCAGGAGAAAGAGAGGACAGTATGTGGCAGGGGGAGCAGGGCAGGGGACCTCTTTTACTACTTAAACTTCCAGGAACTGGTAGGAGAAATCCACCGTTTGGAGTTCTGGTGCTTGACTCTCCCATTCCTCTGGAGGGGCAGCCTGGTGGCCCGTGGCTAAAGCCTTGGCCACTGCCCGCTGCTCGGAGACGCAGCCCCCGGGGCCGAGCAGGCAAGCGGAGCTTGGCGCATCCATGGGAAAGGAGGATTCACTAAGCCAAGCCTGAACCAGAAGAGCCATGAGGAGCACTGTGGGGATTTGGTAGCTTGGGAAAGTCCGGTTTGGAGAAATCCCCGCAAGTCCCGAGGGATTTCTGGCACAGAGGAAACAAGCACGGGTGAAGCCGCTGCGCAAAGCGGCACGGAGCCGCCTCCGCTCCCAGCCCTGGCGCTTCCCCAGACAATTTCCTGGCGCAGGAGCGGAGGAGGCCACGCAGCAGACGCCCCTTCCCCTCGCGCTGGACCGGGGCGCTTGCACACAGCTGATTCCGCTTAACATTTCTTTGCCTGAGCCACTCTGGTCACTGCCAGCTCCTGCTTCATCAAACCCTAACCGACAGCGGGGACTGAGTCAGCGTCTTGTGGCCGTGTCCTTCCTGGGTTGGTTTGTCCCAAGAAAGAGGAACTACAAAGCATAATGCTCTTTGCATCTGCTTTCCAAGAAGGCTGGAGATGTTCCCACTCTTGTCTCTGATAAGTTGACTAACTGCTTCTTTCTTATTCTGCTCCCCGGAAAAGAGTCAGGAATCCTCTCCTGAACAGAGAAGCCTCTTTGCTTCTCATATTGTCTGATTTATCAAACAAATATCTCTGAGAAAGAGGCGTCTCATAGCTCCTGCTTGCCCAGGCTGAGCTTTGAGCCTCGCGGAGCAGATAGGACAGAGCCCGTGTGCCCGTTCAGGAGGGCCACCGGGGAGCAGGAGTTCGGAGGCGTGTGGATCCGCTGCAGCACCCAGCTCAGCTCCACGGCTGGGGAACGGATACGGGCAGTCTTGCCTTTGCCATTGGGGATATCTGCATTTGGGCAAGGCAAGCGGCTAGCTGAGACAGCAAGCAAGCTACTAATTTGTTAGTATTTCAGCATGCCTAGCGAATATCTAGCGAACACCAGAAATCATGGCTTATAAATCATCTCTGAAAATCCTCCTTAATGATGGGATTCAGCTGAATGGAATCATTTGTAGCAATTACGAAAGTCCTTCTGCCTGGAAAGGCAAGAGCTACAAAAGCAGTCACACTAGGTGCAGTATGAGCCTTGCAGCACAGGGCAGGGGAGCAGTGATCACCGCCTGCCTCCGAGCTGCCTGCAGCACAGCAGGGGTATGCGGGACAGTTACGACTAGCCCAGAGGACTCAGGAGTCATTCCTGGAGAGAAGTCATTCTGTTTCCCAAAATAAGTCCCCATGGGGAATTCAATGTACAGGACACCACATGCTGCATGTATCAGGACAGCCCAGGTACCTCTATAGCAGTTTTTGGATGTAGGAACCCCCAAGGACACCATCCCGGGGAGCTGGAGAGGTTGCAATGCCCGGATTCACAGGCTTGGCAGGTCCGGGCAGGCACAACCTGCAAGTCTGGCTTAAACAGCTTTGAGGAAAGTGCAAATCATGGCGAAGAGAGATGTGAGTCACAGACGGCCCGAGGGAATGAGCA
>NW_010582692.1:33417-47094 GCF_000705375.1 Tinamus guttatus
GCCATGTCGCGCCGTGGCGGCCCGGCCTCGCCGCCCACAGAGGCCTCGGCGTCCCCCGGGCCGGGTCTCCCCGCCGCGGGGCCTCGTCGCGGGCTCCCCTCGCTTCCCTCGGTGCTGGGGGGCGACGGGCGCGACTCGCTGGGGAGGGAAATTCCAGCTCGGCTTTCTGTGAGGAATTTTCTATGAGGAAATGCGTTTATTTATTTATTTATGGTGAATCCTTCCCCTCCTCCAGATTTCCCCCGAACGGCCTCAAATCCCACAGGTTTGGGAACTCACGGGCTCGGTCCCGCAGGCCGCCGGCCACCCCTTCACAGCCTGGCTGAAAACGAAGACCCCAGTTTCCCAAACGCGGGTTTTCCCACCCCTTTCCGTGTGGTAACCGCCTCTCCTCACCCCTGCGAGCCTCGATTTCTGTTTGCGCCGCGTGTTTATAACCTTCCCTAGGCAATAGGCTCCCAAGGCGCAGGAGAAGCCCTCGGAGGCACCCGCAGTCCGTTGGGGAGCATAACCGAGACCTAAACTTCAGCGGCCGACGGGAAGCGTTTAATTAGCACGGTATATATACATCAGATTAAATCCAGAGAGATTTTTTTCTCGTTTCGATTATCCCCAGTCCAACAGCGGCGGGAACTTGCCGCGCTGGACGTGAGTTTCGTTCCCAGGCTCTGCGCGTAAATAGCCAAACCGGTACGGCAGTCGCGTTTCGTGCTCTTCCAGCATCGCTAAATGCGATTAAGGGATTAGCATGCAGTTAACGACTCCTAAATCCTGCATCCCGTCCTTACATTGAGCTTATCGCAGGGATTTGGCATCGTTGCTGAACATCTCTGGTGTCTTGTTATGCTTCGAAGGCTGGTTGTGCTGTGCGTTTTGGATGCACATTATTTTTTTTTTAAAGAACAGATGTGTCTGTGGCTATTTAATAACCAATTTCACGTGAGTCTGTGGCTACTCAACAACTGATTTTATATGAATATTTAGGGTTTCTATCTATTTATTTCCTAGGCCCAGTTCCTTATCAGACTCAGTATATTTGAGTTAAATTCCTGAGAAGTTCTTCGTAGCTTTCAGGAGTGCGACGCGCAGGGCAGCGGCGATGGCCTCACAACCCCTGGAAGTGCTGTGGAGCATCGCGTCGCTCGTGGGAGGTGTTGAGTGTTGGAGCTGCTCTGGGTGACGCTGGGTTTTCTGCCTGGGGACGGTTTCCCGCATCCTAACACAACCCCTTTGGGGTGAGCTCCCCTGCCAGAGCAGATGGAGGTTATTCCACGTGTTCCTGGCACAGCCCCATAAATCGTCACGGTTGGTCTTTTTGTGTTAAATTGACAGAGCCGTCCAACTTCACTGGGACAGTAAGAAGTACTTCTAAGCTCATGTGAAACTTAGCTTGGGAAACTCACCACGGCAAAATGGAGCAAATTATTTAGCAGCATGCACAGAAGGATTTTATTTCTGCAGTTTAGATTATCATCTGCATTTGCAAAAAAAAAATACCCAAGGGAGCAGGGCTCGCAGGTCTCATGTTCTAGCGCATGAATGGCCTTATCTTGCTGCGATAGACATCGCTAACAGAGCTTTCATTAACTTCACTGAAAGCACCAAGCGAGTTCTCCGGATCTTGAAAGTAGCCGAGAACTTGTGTTTCCTGGGGAGATTGAAGCTGCAGATGTTTGATGACTCTCGGGACTTGGTCCAAGTTAATCACTGCTGGAATCGTGCAGCTATTTTCTGACTTTGGTAGCAGCACACACAGCTAGACCCTGTTTTCCTAAACCTGAATGTTTATCACTGTGGTCTTGTCTAAAATCTCTTTTTTTTTCCTCTAATCTCAACATTAAGCTGGAGAGAGATATCGAAGGGAGGGAAAAGAGGAAATACGGAAAGGTTTTTGCTCTGTATTTTACAAGGCTTAATGACAAATAGCAGAAAACATAGAGGCACGGAGAGCAGTCTGTAAAATGAGCTTAGGCTGTAGGAGCCTTGTCTGTGCATTATCCTGGAGGAGTGAGTTAGTAGGGGAACACGTTACCTCGTGGAGATCTGAACAAGAAACTGTGTCCTGGGACACAGCGGGCTGCGAAGAGGCAGATTTAGCTAATTGCCTTCCATATAAAATGGCAGAGAGGGGGCAAGGCCTACAGACAGCTTCCTCTGCCTGTTTTGGGGCAGAAACAGTGGGCTTGTTTCTTTTTTTTTTCTTCTCTTGACTAAAATACGATGCCCGCAGTGGTGTGAGTCCGCGTCGCCTTCGCTCACCGGGCTGCTCCGCGCGCTCCTTCGCCCGTGCGAGGTGAAGCCAAAATCAGGACAGGGTGTCCTGCTCCTGGTGAGCTCCCCTGGCAGAGGGGGGGTCTAACACGGGGGCAGTTCTGCCTAATCCTGCTGTATAGATGCCAGCTGTCTTCCTGGGAAAGATGTTGTAGAAATTGATATTTAGGGTAACTTCTTTTCTGTGCTGAGGCAGGGAATGGGCAGTCTGCTTTACAGCCCCCAAACCACTGGTAAATGTACACATGACCTGATGTTAAATATTGCAAGTTATGTCATAAAACAGTAGCAGGGTGGCTGTGCTATTCCTGTGGGTTGCAGTAGGATTAACCAGCGGGGAGGGAGTTTTCCTTTGCTTCAAGCAAAGAAAGAGATCCTGGCCTCAAGGGCGAGCGCAGGGGCAGGGTATAGGTAGTGCCAGCAGCCAAAGCTGGATGGCTGTTAAAACTGGGGAAAAGGTACCCGTCAGGAAGGGGAAATGCAGGTGAGGATCGGGAATACCGTGGAGCCTGGGAGGAGCAGCCCGTCGGGCCGCGAGCAGGAGCCACCGCGGTGACACGGGCACGGAGGGGTGGAAGTTGGAGGCTCACGGGCCTCAAATCAGCCCGACCTGCGAGGTGTTTTCATACCCGAGGTATGTCATTACCTTCAGTATTATTTCCTTCCTTGCGTACTTTTTTTGAGCAACACAGACAGTAAGCTGGGAGGTTTTGGGGCTCGAAAACGCTTGGCGCTGCCTGTAGTTCTGCACTTCCAAAATGCAACTTTCTTTTTATTATAAAAATAACTCTTTGTTCCGTGGTGGCCGTGGAAGCCTGTCTGGTTTCTGTGCCGCATATCGCGGGGAGACAGGGGCAAGGGCAGCGACGGGGTCAGCCTGGACGGGCTCGTCCAGAAGTGTCCATTGCCCTGGTTGTTCTAAATACTCTGCCAAACTCCGACTTGATGCTCAAAACAGGAGCCCTGCAACCGATTAACGGGTATTAGCAATGTTCAGCATTATAGTATTAGCTCCTGTTTAACAGACAACAGGTATCTGACGTATGTCACAGAGGTGTGTTTTACACAAACAAGTAATTTTAATTGTTTATGGAGCTGAGCTTTACTATCAAACTGATCATAATGTATTAAGCCTCCAGAGAGGCATTTCCTGAGCTATGTATCCCTAATTGGATTTGTTTAGATTTGCATCCTGTGTTGTTAGGCCTTTGAACTTAAATCTTCTTAATGATTGATTCCTGAAATGGCTGTGTGTATCTTTTTAGTTAACAAAAAGCATGCTTTTTGTTACACCATTCATCATTTTGATGAATAGCCAGAGTATTTCCAAAAGAAAATTCCCTTTCTGTTTTAAAAAATGAAATCAAGCAGATATGAAAGGCACTTGTAAGCGCAAGAAATTGTGCATTAAAATTTGCCTTAGAAAAATCAGGTTTTTGTGGAAGCTCTTCTGCAGTGCCATTATGTATCTTCCTGTGTGTTTCTGCATGCGTGTCCCCAGCGTGTTCCTGCTTTCTCTCTCCCTTAGCTGCTGATAACTTACTGCTACAGAATCAATAGTTTATTTACAAAACTTGACATAAGATGCAACACTGCTATTCGAATGTTTTATGAGAAAGCCGACATTTAATCTATTTCTAAAAAAACCTTTGTCGTTCATTGCTTTTTGAATGTACAGCTCGTCTAGCAGCTCCTTGGTGAATTACCCAAGTGCTGTAGGATCTCTGCCCTAAGTTTATTTTGTGCAACAGAAACAGTGGCCCAATTTGGATGTTGTTATTGCAGTGAATGTGCCATAGGGAGCTGTTTTTTTGTCTTCAGCCGACTTCCCTGCTGGACCTGCTTGACCCCTATGTTTGCTGTGTGTTGCAGCTGCCTTGGTTTGGGTGCTAGCACCACAAGTAGCTGTTATTTCTGTATCTCAAGATAATCTGCTGCAGGAGTGAATGAATCCACTGCCGTTTCCAAGGGGAGAAACCCCTTGCTAACAGCATGGTGCAAAAGGAAGGTCTTGTGGGAGAAACCAGCCCCTTAGGAACCTCTGGAGTTGAAAACTAGCTGTCTGGGACATATTTTAAACTACTCAGGTCATTGCTTACTAAAAATGTCAAGTTCACGCTGTTGTAAGTAAAATAGTCTGCATTTTGTCGGTCATCGCTGTGATTAAGGTTGAACAGATCCCAAAATATCTTTTCAGCGGTGTTTTTAGATTCAGGCCAAAGCAGTAAGGCCTTTGGGTCCAAGCTGAGCGCTGAAGCAGCAGCAAGGATCGCGGGAAGCCTCGCCGTTTCCTTTGGGCTGGATCTGGCCTGCGTTGCTGCAGCGTTTGCAGGGTTTGCGCCGGGGCCTGGCTGAAGAGCAGGGCTGGCTCAGCCTGGCCTGGCTGACACGGCCTCTGCATTGGCTTCCGTGCCCCTGCGGGCGCTGGAGCTGCCTTTGAGGGAGCGGAGGGGCCGTATCCATCGGATGCTGCGCTGGGAAAGCGCTGCAGGAAGGGTTTCCTTGCGGCGCTCCCTGAGCTGCCCTTCCCGGCCTTGTTTCTGCTTCCCAAGGACGACCTGAGCCCTGCGAGCAACCCGGGACCCGCCTGCGAGGAGTCCTTGGGGGTTTTGGCAGGGGTGCGTTGCACTGGTCGCGTAACTCTGGTGGTTGATGTCGGGTTTGTGTCGTTATGACTGATCGAACAGCAAGCTCGACTGGGTAGGAGTGCTGAATCTTTGCAGCTTTGAACTGAAAAGTGGCCAGTGGTTCATGACCTGAATTTACCTTTTAGATGCATTTAAAAGTTGTTATGGCTATGTCTTTTGATCTGCAGTGATGAAATCAGGGTATCAGTAGGTAACATTTCCCTAATCGTCCTTAAAAGCTTGTAGGCAAGGTCTAACTAGAGTTACAAATCACAAGGTGAGCAAATGTTTTGTAGGACATTTTGCGCAGCGCGGCTCTCGTATACATTTAAGAGGGTTGCGTGCTGCCTTTATTTTTGTTTCTTTGCTAAGACACGTAGCCTCTTCCTGCTGGTTTTTATCATCCTTTCAGCACTTATGCACAGCTGTGCCAGGATGTCGCAGCTCGGCGCGTACTCACGACTCTCCTCACTAACTGCATTAATGTGTCCCTTGCTGACGAGGGCCTGGGCTCTGCTCCAGCTCCCACAGGCCAGTTCTGGCCTGGAGCGGCAGGTTTTCTTCCCAAAATGTCAGTGGTGATGCGGTCGTGTCTCGGTTAGCGGGTCTTCTCTTTCCCACCTTCCCTGTTGATTTAATAAATGCCCAATGTGTTTAATCTGTGTTTTCCACTGTATTCGAAAGTGGACAGAGCGGCGGGATCAAGGAGAGAGGAAACTTCCCTTGCGAATCAAGTCCTGCTCCTGTGTTATCAACAGCATCAAGGGCAAGGAATAAAAAAGCTACGTCACTCTTCATCCAATGTGACACACAGTTTGTCTTTCAGATGTGTTTTTAAGTGCATGTACCATTCACAACCTTTCAGGTATTCATCTATCGCTGATTTCCATTCTTAGCTGTGTGAAACCTAATTTCACTTCCATTCGTATCAAAGCTCTTGCAAAACTGCTGCACTCCTTGAACTATCCTTACCATATAATTTTAGTTTAAAATCAATGACTGGTTAATAAGCAAAAACTTGAGAAGGGTGTTTGATACAGCTCCCAAATGCTCCAAATTTGCCAGTTTTGTGTATTTTACAATAGTAAAGTGCATCTAGAGCATCAGGAATCTGTAGTTTTTAAGGTTGACCAAATCCAAAGAAAATTTCTGAGTGTGAAACATTCTCAGTAGAAAACAGGGGCTCTCAGATTTTTCTGCTGTGGTTTAAAGCATAGTTATTAGAAAATGTTAATAGATACTAACCTGATAGAAAGGTCTAGAGGAGATAACCTGCATTGGGAACACCTTTTACTTTATGCTGGCTCTGCAGCTTAACGCAGATCTCTTGAGATTTTCCCTGACACATGTTGATGTCAGTAGCTTTTCTAAAAGGGGCACCGTTAAATCCTTAACTTCACGCCGAGACTCCTTGGGAGCTTTGCTTTGGGAACAGGGCTTCCGAAGGACGATACTCTCAGGCAGCTGTAATTTCACTTCCTTGAAACGAATCAAAGGCTGTTTTTCCCATGTTGAAAGGGGGTGGGTTGGTGGTTTGCCTGGAGCAGGGCTTTGAAGTGGCAGGGACGGAAGGCGGGCCCGGTTATCCCCGGGATGGCCGGGAAGGGGCGGCTGCCGTGCGGAGCGAGCCCTTTCCCGCTCCGAGCCACGCTCCGGCGGCACCTCCAGGTGCCTGCGCTCCTCTCCTGGCGCAGGGACACTTCCTCCTGGTTTGTCTCAGCACCCATGTAGTAACAAAATTGCTCTTTCCGGCTTATTTATTTATTTTGTTTAATATCAAATGAACGTTGCTGCAGTGGTATGATAATCTTAATGATCTTATTTTTTTCTGTTAACCCATATGTAAATCTTGTAGCTAAAAAGTCTCTTTTTTTCCCCTAAGCACAGTGCAGTGAGCCGGCTGTGTGCAGTATTTGAGCCTGTCAGAGGGAAGGTGGTTATTTGCACGTTCCTAGGGACAGACTTCCAGTTTTGCAACCCCTGTACCGCGCCGGGCGCGTTTCCCATACAGCTTTTTATCCAGAAGAGATAAATGGTGCAGAGGGTGCCGTTTTCAGTCACTGATTTTGCTAGGAACTAGCTTCGTTCTTACAATAAGTCTCCGGTGATTTTCAGCACATGCAGCTGAGGACTGGCCTTGGGATGAGGCAGGAGCTGGATCCTTGCAGTTGCTTTTTGAGGCTCATGGAGCTCGGAGGGGCCTCGTCTCCCACGCGGCCAGGCTTTCGCTTGCTTGCTCCGGCCGTTAACAAGGAGGCCTTTGTAGCTCCTGTG
This sequence comes from Tinamus guttatus, assembly GCF_000705375.1. Next base: position 40,590 of record NW_010582692.1, read on the forward strand.
TCTGTTGAGCCACACGGGCATTGCTTGTGCATCTGAGAACGCAAGTTCTCCCCTTGTCTGCCCCTTTCTTAAAATAAAGCACTCAGTAAATTCACGTAACCAAGAAGTGTTTGTAATTCTTCGTGCTCTTAGTTATTTTGAGCCGAGAACCCTCAAGCTTTTTACCAAGTATCTCTTCAGCTCTCTGTTTTATCTCTTTTTCAGGCTAAAGAATTTGCTGAAGGTCACAGAACCTGAGGCCAAGCTGGATCTCGTGACGCTCAGTCTTGGCTTTAATCACAGACCGTTCCTGCTTTTCGTGCTGTAAGATGAACTGATTTTGATACAGCCAAAGGTTTCTCTGTACATGTCTCTCTGTAGTTGGTTTGTCTTTCCTGTCGGGATAAATTTGGTCATGCCGCATGCAAAGAAGCAGGTATCTTCTCTGGAAAACTATGCCACAGGTTTTTAGGGAGGACAGATTTATCTTTGCTCATGACTTCAGGCTAATGTCTTTAAAATAAGACCATTTAGAACATTTTCAAAGTAACTGATTTAGAAGCCAGCTTTCATGCCTCGAGCTTATAACTAGAGATATAAAAGGTAATCACTAAAAATAGGAAGGAAAATAAATGTTAAGTTTTTCCAGTATGCATTTCCCCACCAAAATTGTTTGGCAAAGCCAGACATGCAGTTTATTCCTGAGAAATATTGAGGAGAGGCTGACTTTAAAATTAGCCTGCAGGATTTCTGTTGTGCTGGAGTGATTTTTGAGCTGGAGCTCATGGAAGAAAATACCCTTTACTATGTGCTCGGAGCGGGAAGTCCAGCTGAAGAGCCTGCCTGTTCTCTTTTCTCATTTCACATTATTGGTGATTTTCATGCATTTTCGAAATGCAGACATCGCTTCCAATTTACAAAAATATATTCTCAAGAGTAGATTCTGCAAAGGAGCAATCATGAGAAACGTGTGCCGCGTGTTGTGAGGGTGTGCACAGCCAGGCCCTGCCTGGCCTCGAGGTGACAGCGGCGCTTGTTCCTTGGGTGCTTGGAGAGCTACAGGTGGAAGGGGTTCGGTGTTGCTGTCCTTCCATTGCTGTGCAAGTGCCTTTCAAATACGCGCTCTCTACCCATCTGTAACACAGTTATAGATGAATAATATTATATATGATACATTTATCTTACTAATATATGGCACAATCTACATAAGAGGCAAAACACACTGAACAGAACTGAGACATTAAAGCCCCCCCGTGCCATAATTATATAAAACGATCTGTTCTGTGGCTGTGGATCCTTGCTAAGGGCTTAAAAACCGACTCGTCGTCCCCCCGAGGAAGCAGCGGCCCTGCTGCGGGGCAGGGGGGGGGGGGGGGCGCGTCCCCGCGCCGCGGCGGGGCCGGCTCTGCAGCTGCCGCCTGCCCAGGGATTAGCTCTTTCCCAGGAACTCTTTGTCACGGATCGTGGGCGCAGTATTGCAAGGTGCAAAAGTGTCTTTTGGTCTCGCCCCTTCCTTGCAAATTCTCACTTCTCCTTTAGGTGGCAGGATGGCTGTAAGTATCATAAGAAAAACATGTCAAGAAGGGTGTTTATAATCCGTGCTTCATTTTAGCGCTGATGGTGTTTTCTGGCTGCGGGCTGGGTCCCCATGTCTCCTGACGAGCAGGTTTTGTTGGCGTTTCCCAGTGTGGCGCAGGAAGGGGTTTGGAAGCCCCGTGCGGCGGCGGCGGCGGCGGGTTTCCCCGGGCGGCGGTGGGCCCCCCGCCCCGCAGCGGCTGCAGCGCCCGCGCCTCGCGCCGCACTGCTGCCTGGAAAAGGGATGTTCGGCCAGGGAATTGTCCCCTTCTCCAGGAGCAGCCAGCGGGAGGAGTGCTGAGTTTGCCCTTCTTAATCAGAAAATCCTTGGGTTCTGCTCTCTGTTTTTTCAGCTCTGGGCACGTAGATTCTTTATTGTCAGTGCTGGGTGAGGAAGAGATGCCCACAAAGGATAGGTCGGGTCGTAGGTGGGCAGAAGTTTCCTTTAGATGGAAGTTTCCTTTGGTTCCTGCCCCTGCTGCCGCAGGCAGCCTTTGCCGTGTTCCGGACTCGCTCCCAGCCCTTATGGATCTAAGGAACTGAGCAGAGCGGAAAGTCTGATCGGTCAGTGCTGCTGCACAGCGAAGGGGAGACCGGCCTGCAGGAAGGAGGGCCCCATCCCCGGCCACTCGGACCCCGGGAGCCTCCGGTTCCGTCTGTCACGGTGGCCCTGCGCCTCCGAGGCACCCAGGAAAGGAGAAGGAAGTCGCCCGGGCAGCCCGGGACGCAGTGCATCCCTGCTGACGTGGCGGCCAGGGGAGCTCGGTGCTTCGTGAGCTTTCCAGAGCTCTTGGAAGCACGGACACGGGCTCGTGGAGCTTCTGAACCGCGTGCCTCTCCAGCGCAGAGCGCCGGGCGGCTTGGCGGGTGGCAGGGGTTTTAGGAGAGTCCCTCAAGACCTGAAAACCAGAGCCATGGAACATGGGGGTGTTTAAGGCGTGTGTGCAGCGTTGCCTGTGCTCGTGTGCTCGGCTGTGCTGCGTGGTGCTTGTTTCTCACCCAGCTCGGGGCTGAAACTCTGTGTGGTTTCTGGCTGGTTTACGTTCTGCAAGTCGCAACGAACCCGGGCCAGGAGTCATGACTTTCCCCACAGGAAAAGCAAGAGGCAGCATTCAAATAGGGCCTGTGCTTCAGGCCCAGCCAAGCTCGCAGCTTCCCACAAGTGCCTGGGAAAAGGGCGAGCGAGCGCCGGAGCCTCCCGGCGCTCCGAGCCGGTGGACGCTGCCCCGCTCGGGCGGCGTGGGAAATCATCTGCTTTTGTGCAAACGCTGCTTGCTGCTTCCCGCGCAGCCTTCACCGCTCCGCCGCTGCTGCCGAGCGCTTCTTCCAGCCCGTCTGCGTGCTCGAACACCCGGGACGAGCTCGAAGCTCCTCTGCGGACACGGCTTTGTGGTCAGCCCTGCAGCTGCACTTAGTGACCGGCGTCTGGGCCACCAAAGGGGCTTGTTATCTCACCCTAAGGAGAAATCTGGGGCGTCTGGCTGCGAATCTGCTAGACTGTTTGTTTCTACCAAAGAGCAAAATAATTTATGGAATGGTGTTTGTTTGTGGCTTTCCTAGCGCTATCAAACGGGCAGCAGCCGTTCTGTCACACCACAACCCCTTCTCAGTGAATTTTGCTCTCTACTGCTGGTGGGTCCCAAGGGATGATCCCTCTGGGCGGGCACAGAACAGTGACATTAAAGCTACGTACATTTTGCATGCTTTTACATGCCGTAATTTTTAGCTTTGTCGTTTTATGCTGTGTTTAATCTGCTTTAGTGTTCTGTAGTTTTGAGTTGTTCGATTTAAACTGTTTTCTTTCAAAAGAAGTAGTAACAAGATGCTGTTTTGACCCTCCTGTGGCTCTCGGTGCAGTTTGGCCTTCGCGGGCCTGGGACGAGCAGCCGTTTGCAGCGCGGCGCCGATTCCCGCGTGTGCTTTAGCAGCCCTGATTTAATTACATTTCACTCAGCAGGTGGCTCATGAGCCCTAGTCTGAAAGAGTAAAGAAGACAGATTGGTCTTTAATTATCCCAGCTGGAGCCCAGCTGTAATACCCCGCGGTGTACCTGCCGAGGCCGCTGTTCTGAATACTTGCAGCATTTTAGCCTTGTCACTTCAAGCCTGCAGGAAGAAATAGGGCAGTTTATTAAAATCAGTCTGTGGGGATTCTTAGGGAATAGGGGAAGACCCACCTGTTTATAGATTTTCTTCAGAGGGGAAGGAAAAAGGCAAGCGTACATGTTGCATGACATGTGCCTTAGAAAGGTCTTTCCTTTCTCCCCCTGGTAGTGTAACCTTTCCCTAGCCAAGTGCAGCTGTCAAGCACCCCCTTTTGAAGGTCCCTATTAAAACAAACCCAAGTCCTTAGTTTCCTATGGAGGAGAAGGTATGTTCCCCAGAGGCTGGGCCAGGCCTTCCCACCGGCTGGTTTGGTTTCTTCACTCATTTGTTTACCCTGCTGTTAATTAAAGAGTCTCAGCCCAGCATGTGCTTCTGCACGTCTGAAATACTTGGAGAGGGCAGGCGGTTTTGCTAGTTCCTGGTATTGGTACCGTCCTGGTAATGATTTGTTTCGCTTTTAACAGCTTCTGGGAAGAACTGCTGCTTTTGTGTGTGTTTTGTGGGGGGATTTTTGGTTTTGTTTTTAAGGTGCTAGAATTTGGGGTCTCTTTGCGATGGAAGAGGGATGATTAAAGCTGCTGCAAGGCGTAATGCAGCTGGGCATGTTGCCTGTTGCTGCCTGGGCGCAGCCTGTGTCCTCGTGTAAGGTCACCAAAAGCCTCAGGTACACACATACAAGTGTGTGTGTGTGTGTGTGTGTGTAAATATATATATATATATATATCCTTCTCCAAATTCGTCAAATTGCTTCTGATCTGGGTGCCTTCCCAACGTGATGTGTCCTGCACAGTGTTGGGGAGATGAGGGCTGTCCCTTACTGCACCCGTATCAGCAGCGAGTGCAGCGAGTCTCTACCTGCTCTTGTGTCTGGCTGCTGCCCAGGCGCACGGAGCAGAGGGAATAACGACATGGGCAGCGATATTTGCTACCCACTTGTCTTATTTAGATGGATATTGAAGACCTTCCTGGAGCTTTGTCTTTGATGCATTTAAAAGAGAAAGCAGTGGAGGGATAGATGATGGTGGAGGAACGCCTGGTCCCTTGGTGTGTAAAACACCCTGTGATTTTACGGATTCGGGCACGTGTTTGGTGTCTCCGGGCAGCCCTGTGCTCGCTCGTGCCGCGCTCATCCCGCCGGGAGCTGCCGGAGTGCGGGGGGAGACGCGGAGCCGTTTCCCTCGCAGATCTGCAAATCGTGTTCAGCTCGTTGCTGTTGTCCAAAATCAAATGTAGGCGAGAATAAGCTCTGCAGCTTGAGACATCCCGAGCAGCTTGTTTAACAGGGGAGGTTGCCAGGAGCTCAGGGGAGAGCAGTGTTACTGGGTGATGACCTAATTGTTCATAAATCTCCTTGTAGAAAAGAATTAGTAATCTTAGGAGGACTATTAAAGTAATGCTGCTTATGTTTGTCTGAAGAAGAGAAAACTTGGCAGCCTATTTTTTTTTGACATTACCGCAGCAGCCCTGTGCAGAGCCTGCAGGTTCTGTTTGCCTTGTTTTTGACCTGCACGTTGAGAATCCAGTTCTTGCCGTGACAATATCTTGACCTACATCCTTAGAAATGCTAATTTTATCAAAAGATGACCCGAAGGATGAAGATACTGTGATAAAGTGGTAGCTCATCTGGGTTTACTCTGTGCTGAAAGCAGGATCCAGCACTTTCTGTCCATCCCTGACAGATAGGGAAACTATTTTGACCTGCCTTTGTGCGGAGCTGGAAGGAGCAGGGAGAGCAGCGAACGCAGTGCTCCTGTCCCAAGTTCTGTCTCTGTGTTAGCATTTCTGTTCCAGTCAAAACAAACTCCCCAGAAGGGAAACTTCTTCCTAAGTCTTATTTTTTTTGCAGAGAAAACTCTCTAAAGTGGCCAATAGTCTCCTATTTGTTATCTTAAGTATTACAGTTCCAGCTGTAACGGCCCTGTTTTGTGTTTGCAGGTGTCCCTTCTGGAGCACGTGAACTGACTTTGCACCAGGAGCAGGCTCGCCTTTCCGCGCTGCTCGCACCCTCCCTGGAAAAAGAAGGAAAGGGGAGTTGTGAAACGCGGGATTGCCAGCCCCTCCTCCCGGACCGCGCGTCCCCAGCCGCCGTTTCCCGACGGAGGTACCGCGCGGTGTCCTGGCGCGGGCGGTATCCTGCGCGGTGCCTGCGGCGGGGCCTGCACGTTCCCTCCCCCAGGAGAGGGGCTTTGGGGGCAGCTGCCTCCTCGGGAGGGCCGGGCAGCTGCTCACCCGGAGCGAGGCCCCAGGAAGCGCTGGGATTAGGGAGCTCGGGCTGCGGCGCTGCCATTTGTAAAACTGCAGCGCCGCAATGGGCAAGTGGCTCAAGGGCAGTTTTCCTTCCATTAAGTACAGACACAGCCGTGTAAGTGAGGGTCCTGCTGGGGCATTTGTGCACAGAGTGCAGAACCGCGTTGCTGTCTCGCCCAGGCAGAGGTCAGGATTGAGCAAGGAGCAGCAGATCCAACAGTGTGTTCCGGTGGCTGGTTTCCCCTTGCAGTCAGTTGCTTTCAGTGGCAGAAGTCTCCATCCTTGGTTGAAATGTGGACGTGGGTGTGGGCAGGACAGGCCACGATTACAATTTCTGTGTGGTGGAAGGAGGCTGTTGCAGCAAAACCAGTCGTCGTGCCCCATGCAGCGCCCAGTCGTGCAGTGAACGCGGGAAGCATCGACTAGAGAAGGCAAAAGCTGTGTCTGCTTCTCCTGCCTTTGTAGGAGCTGTAGTTTGGCAATTAGCTTTGCAGTAATTAAGTTCACCAAATGATGGGGTTAGATGCCCCAGAAATGCATAGTGCTGCTGGTAACGCATCTGGTAAGACGTTAGCAGCTCCTGTTGCTTCTCCCAGCTC
>NW_010582692.1:79277-101665 GCF_000705375.1 Tinamus guttatus
TCGGAGGGGAGAGACGCGGAGCGTGCGGGAGAAGCGACCTCGGGCGCGGGTTTGGGTGGGCTCCGCGCGCGCGGGGATGCGCGGGGGGAGCCCCAGCAGCGCCGGGCCGCGTCGCGCCTTGCCCCGCAGCCCTGCCACGAGTGTGCGGGGACAGGGCAGCGTGTGTGGGGACAGGGCAGGGTGCGCGGGGCGGCTGCGGCACCCGCTGCTCCGAAGGGCCTCCCTAGAAACGCGCCCTGCTTGGGGAGCACGGCCTGCTGCACGAGGCCATTTTGACGGTATACATCTTGCCAAACGGCAAGGTTCTATGCCTTTTAAGAAGGAAAAACTTCCAAGACACTTGTTGTTCTAGAAAACCCACCCCAAAATACTATGTCAAGACACGTGGGGATACACAGAGGTCGGAGACTGCTTTGCAGTAGCCTTTGCGTATACGTCTGCTCTACCCACAAGCTTGAAGGGTTTCGTATGAGATATCCAGCAGTTTGTCCTGAGTGGCAGTTTACTAAGCACCTGTCCTTTGGAAATGCCCAAGTCGGGTGCACGTTTATGGTACGAGGCCTCAAAAAGCCAACCTGGAACACGGGCGGTGTCTTTGGCCAACGCTCCAGGGTAGCGAGGGTTGTTTTGGTAGGACTGGCTATCAGTGTGTACATAGGAGTTCTCACAGTTATTTTCAAGAGCAAACACTGCTTAACTTTGTGAATTATTACAGCCCTGAAACAGAGAAAGCTAAACCTCCTCTTGTAGCAGGTGTCTAGAGTACCTCAGGAAGAGAACAGTCACTTTCCATTCTGAAAATTTCAGTTTTTGTGGAGGGAAATAGTACTTTATAACATTAAGTTAGTCAATGCCATGGTATGAACAGGGTTTGTTTAGTGTGTGAATATGTCACTCTTTACACTCCTGCCTTAACCTGTAAAGGTGCAGAGCATTTGACTGATGAATTATCCGCTCAAAGCTGTGTGATGGGTGTTAAGAAGAAGAAATAATGTATATTTTTGGTTAGGCTTTACTAGGAACTATGATTTTCAAGGCACAAATTTTGAGCTTTAGATTTAAAGAGCTGGATTATTTATATGTGCTTGACACAGGCAGCTCACTTGCTCCTAGGTTTGCCCCTAAAATGCTGAGTTTGAGAGATCTTCTCAAAGTCAGAAGTAGGGAGCTTAAACTCGCGTGGTGCTTGAGGGAGCCAGGATTACTTAAGTAAGATACGTAGGTCATGCAAACTTAATGTTAAGTACAGCTTGCAAGGTAAGGAGACGTTGTTCACTTGGGTGTGTTGGCGTGGATGTCATTACAACTTTAACTTATAGCCCCACCCAAATTTGACATTCATGGTTAGGCAGGAACTTATTTAAAAAGGATTAAAATTGGGAATCTTTAATTTGAAAGAAAACTTACATTTTTTTCGAGGCAGTCTGTGGCTTGGTTAATTTTTTGTCGTTGTGTTTTTGTTTTTTTCCTAAACACTGGAAAAACAGTGATTTAAGGATGGAGTTATGTGTTCATCCAGGTCTTTTTAAAGAGCAGCAGATGAGCATTTTGGAAGATAAATACAGTTTGCTTGTCCATTCAAGTTCTTCCTTCAAATGTCTTAGTGAAGTAGATGGTACCATAAGAAGCAGTTATTCTAAAATAAATGAAAAATGAAGGGAAGGTGTATAGGAAGAGAGGGAAAACTGTATAATTTGGGTGGAATTGAAGGAGGAGAGAGAGGGGGTTAGCTGTGTAATTCACAGCTAGTGAGGTTATTTTTGGTGAGCCTGTGCTGGATGGTGAGTTTGGAGTGTGGGTTAATGCATCACCCAGGAACTGATCAGAGCCTATGGCACCAGGTCCCTTATTCTTTTGGGTGCAAATAACACCTGTCTGGGCAAAAGGACAGTCTTGTAGGAGCACACCCTGGCCTAGCTGGTCACTGCTGGCCAAAAAAGTTTTAGGAGGGCACAGTAGAATGGAACAGGGGATTTTCGTAGGGATTTAGATCTCTGGTGGAGATACTGGGTTAATTTTAGTGCACACTCAAGTAAAGGACACCTTCTACCTGCCAGAACTTTTTACAGAAAAATAATTCTAGCTTAACTTGTTCCTTCCTTTAGAATTAGCCTTACAATTTTAACACAGATTATGCATGAGTTGTGCATTGGTCATGAGTTTAGTACATGGTATTCGGTACTGTATTGTAAGAGCTGCACTTGAGTCAGGCGAGGCATAAAAACATGAATAGTTAAATGATCTACACTGTGTTTTAACATTTATTTTTAGGTTTTCTTAAAGTGCAAACTCAGATGATTTAGTCAGGAGGTGACTAAAATAAAAGCTTCAAGTCCAGCTTACGCTTGTCTTTCATTGTGCGATGATAGCAGTGGTATCTCTGGGTGAGCAGCTCCACATGCGGTTGATGTCTCGCCCCACGTTGCAGGGATAAGGCGCATTGGCAGGAGGCCTGATCAGCAGCAGCAGCAACAGCAGCAGCAGCCGCCGCAGCCGGGGGGGCCGCGTGCGGGGGGACCCGCGGGCCGCGGCCGCCTCGCGAGCGCCGCTTCGAGAAACCGGCGGAGGAGAAAGGCGAAGGAGGAGAGTTCTCTGTTGACAAGTAAGAGCTTTGTCTTGCAGATGTCCTCTGATTCTCTTCTAGAGAGAGGTGGTCCTTGCTTCTTCTGCTAAGTTAGAGAAGTGATCCCTGAGCTAACTGTAATTAGAACAAGTTTGGGGTATCGATATCTTCATTCAAAAGCATTGGTCATTCAAAATAGAATACTTCTGTCTTGAAGTATGTTTTCCTTTATATTCAATAATCAGTTTTAGGCCAGGAATGATTTAACGTGGGAACAGTTCTATTGGCTTAACTAAATGTGACTTAAATCAGTAAAATGTCCTTCAGAGGCGCTTATGTTTCTCTAAATCAGAAAAGGAAATCAAATGTAGCTCTTCGCTGCCGGGTGAAAGCTGGTAGTTGTTGCAGCTGCTACAATATACAGCTGATTTCGAGCCTTCAGAGGTTGTCTGTGAAGGTGCTTTTGCCTTCTCAGTTACAGTGACAGACTTGAAATCTATGGTGGAACAGTCAGCTTTACATCTAGGCAAGGCCTCAGTAGTCAGAGTATTGTGCGGATTCCAGATATGGTATTCTGCATGGAATATTCACCAATATAATCTGGAAAAAAGTTGTAAAAGTTGAAATTCTTTTAGAGGTAAGTTGTGTGATTGTAGGTTAAACTGAAATATGTGGTATTAGCTAGGGATGTAATACAATACAAACAACAGTGCATTTTGCAGTATCAGAGTATGCAAACCAGTGATAATCAAAACAGCTTCAAGACTCTAAAATTTAGTTATATATGTATATTAAATGTATTAATTTGGCATTGAAACTCTTCCAATGTAATACAATACAAACAACACTGCATTTTGCAATATAAGAGTATGCAAACCAATGATAATCAAAACATCAGCTTCGAGACTCTAAAATGTAGTTATATATGTATATTAAGTGTATTAATTTGGCATTGAAACTCTTCCTGAAATAGTTTCCTAAAAGATTTCTGAAATAATTAAACACGACACTTTTCTATGGTTGAAAAGAGGGAATAAGAAACCTTGAAAGCCATGCTGCATGTGTATATGTATATATTTTTCTGAAATAAAATACTCACATGTATCCGTTCTATATGTTAGACCTATTATTGACCGACCTATGCGTGGACGTGGTGGACTCGGAAGAGGACGTGGACGTGGCCGTGGAATGGGCAGAGGAGATGGGTTTGACTCTCGTGGCAAACGTGAATTTGACAGACATAGTGGCAGCGATAGATCGTAAGTCTTTGACTTTTTTCTAGTGCTTTTTTGGCTATTCTTTACAATTAATATATATTTAAAATTTTGCCTTTGAATTTCTGTATCTGGACACTATAATGTTAACTCAGTTTTGTTAGTTCTGTTTCACATTCACATTTCAGCGGCCTAAAGCACGAGGACAAGCGTGGTGGCAGTGGATCACACAACTGGGGAACCGTCAAAGACGAACTAACGTTAGTAATCTGTAATTGCTCAGAAAACTATTAGCAAATCTTTGCTTTTATGGTTAACAAAACATATTTAGCTGCTTTTTGGGGTTTTGGTAACTTCTAATTATGCAATTAAAGAAGCCCTTGACTACAGAGTTTTGGAATCTACTGTAGTATCTCCTTGGTAATGTGGCTTCATTCTTAAAACCAAAATTTGGGGGCAGGTTGGAATGAGGGACTTACGCTACTTTTGAACAATCCTTGCTAGTAAAAATCTTTTACTAAAACTTAAATGATTCTTAGTTTTAGCAAGATTGATTGGATTAAGCATGCGTGTTTGTTTTTTTCATCCAAGTATTGTATTGAAAATAGTACTTTTAATTCCCAAGTCCATTCTCTGTCTTGGGGACAAAGGGAGAACTAGAACTAGAACGTGGTGGGGAAAACTGTTAGGAAAGTGGAAATCATAGCATTTAAGAGGAAGGGAAAACATTACTCTTTACAAAATTATTTCATCAAAAATATTTCAGAACTGCGTACTTGTTAGAGAATTCAGCCATTAACTTTGTATGTGTTTTTAAACAGTGATGAAGTATTTTTTTTGAGAGAGAGAACCCCAAACACTTTCTATTTGCAGTGAATTGGATCAGTCGGCTGTAACTGAGGAAACGCCAGAAGGAGAAGAACATCCACCTGCTGATTCTGAAAACAAGTGAGTACAACCCCTTACAAAATGTCCTTTGATTACTTCAAAGGTAGTAGTATGTTTCCTTTAATTTCTGATATTCATTCCTACTCCGGTATTGCTCTGTTTGGGTTGTATTTTCTCCAGTAGATACAAAATTGTCCCCTGTGCTACTGAAAAGCTGGCTGGTTAAACCAGGCCTTGTGCACAGTGCTATCTTGGCACTGTTTATTAGTGTCACAGAAGCTCTTAGGTTACTGTCAGATTCAGCTATCTAATAATTAGATCCATTTTACTTAGGATTTCTGGATTACAGCTGTCAATAATAATCTAAAACCAGCCTTGCCCATAATTAGGTAGAACAACTGCTCTCCTGCCAGTAGGAGGCATTTCTCTTGAAACTTAGTGCTTTCCAAAACAGCTGCGTTGAGACTATGCAACTAGTCTGTAGAGAAAAGCTTCATCTCTTCCTTCCAGTCTCCAATTTCTGTGTATGCAGTGAATTTTCAAACTTGATGGCTTTTAATTCTCCTTGGACACCATTGCTGATGAAATCAGTGACTCTGATGAATGAAACAAATTTTAGAATAGCAAGTTGAGCAGTAGGGACGCTTGCGGCTGACTGAAAACACAATAGGAATTTCTATGGTAGTTCTCTACCATATTTTTTTCTTTTTGAGTATTTTTTTTTCTGAAGGATTCAAAGGAAAATGACAACAAATTGGAGAGACTGAAATACTTGTTTACAGCTTTTTAATGTGGAGTCCTGTATTGCTTGGTTTCCTTCTTCACAACTTATTCTCTGTAAAGAGAGGACAGTCATTGAATAGAGAATTAGAAATAAATTTAGGTTAATATAAAGAAGAGTAAATGCTGTTACTTGCTTCAAGGTCATAGAGAGCCAAGGTCATCTTGCAGATAGAACTTTTTCTTTTAAAGGAGCATGAGGACCTTCAAAGAATTACAGCTTGAGCATTGGTCAGAAAATGAAGGATTGTTAACCTTCAATAAATTACATATAACCAAAAAATTTGATATATGAAGTTTGCTGTGTATTCAGTACTACTTGGGTCTTTTTAAGATTCAGGTGCTGGTATTTGACCAGTTCTTGGCCTACCCATGTGCAGCTCTGTTAGTTATCTGCAGGCTATTGTGGTGGTGATGGTGGTGGCTTTTCTTCTCCCACCCTTCTTATCTGCCTCAAATTTTCAGACAATGTATAATCTTCTGAGTGTCAAGCTCAGCACTTTCTAACATCAGTTCTGTTTTTAGAGAAATGAAGCACCTTTATGTGGGTTAATTCTGAAGCTGGCTATGTTGGTGCAGTTTAATTTTTTCAGTAGAACCATCGGATGCTTTACTATATATAGTTAAAAAGTATAGTAAAATATGCAGTCTATGCCCCAAGCAATACACTTTTTAAATATATAGCTTGTCAAAAATGGTTCTGTACTATAAAGTAAGAAAAGCTTGCAATTCTGCTTATAATAATTTTGAGATGAAAAACCTCTGAGCTACCATACCAAAAGTAATGGCTACAGAATGGAAGCAATTTCTCTTTAAGTTGGTGCTGACCTGATATTTTCACTGCACCTCCCAACACCAGCTTTCTACAGTGTCACAGCACCCTGTAAGTTGGAGTTTTACTTGCACAGACACACTGCGTGTAGAATGGCTAGAGGACTGATTGCCTGCCTGGCTGGAACATGATCTACTACACCATAGTTGTGTTTTGTATTTAAGCTAAAAATAGCCCTTGGCAGAAGCTAGGGATACTAAAATTTTACATTGGAGTGATGTAACTTAATCACTAAGGTCTTTGTAGTGACTTTTCCAAGCTATCGGAAAGGTTTTTGTTTGTTTGTTTTTTTAAAGAAAGGTGTTTGTTTGTTTGTTTTTTTAAGTTGCTACTTTTGCAATTCAGCAAAGAAGCAAACTATAAAAAGACTACTTTTGCGATTCAGCAAAGAAGCAAACTATAAAAAGTGTTTAAAAACTGATTTTAAACTATCAAGACTGAGAATTATGGTAGTAAGTGCTGAACTTGAAACTTGAGCGGGGAGTGAGGAATCTCAAAAAAAAGTTGTGAGGGTGGCAAAAAGCCTGCATGGGTCCATGGCACTCATATTTGCAGTGAAAATTGCCACTGCTGTGGAGAATAGACATCATGGGTCAATAACTTTGAAATTATACTGCACTGTGTTTTGTTTAAAGGTATCTGGCTGCGTTTTTTGCCACTGTGGCTAAAGATGATAAGTTTTTTGCGTGTGATTTTTAAGTGGTGGAATTGAGATGACTTTTTGCCTCTGAATGCTGAGTTTTTGACAAAAACGGTCTTTTATAATCCAGTGCTGATAAAACTTTTTTTGAATTTGCTATATGTAGAGCGTGAGCTCTAAGTCATGATCACAATATCCATGAATTTACTACAGAGAGAATGAGGTTGAAGAAGTTAAGGAAGAAGGTCCTAAAGAAATGACCCTGGATGAATGGAAAGCTATTCAAAGTAAGGATCGCGCAAAAGTTGAATTCAACATCCGTAAACCAAATGAGGGTGCTGATGGGCAATGGAAAAAAGGATTTGTTCTCCACAAGTCAAAGAGTGAGGAGGTAATACGATTTTTCAGTATTTGCTTGTGTACAGATTGTATAGGTTTTTTATATGCCAACTCTTCTTTGAGTGGGAGTTTCATTCTTGGCAAGGCTGAGCTGCCACTAAATGTTTATAATGCAGGAATAAGATTTTTGTTAATGAATTTGCGGTTAATGCAGGAGCGTAAGTAACAGCTTTTACTATGATTAGCCAGCACCTAATTGCTTAATCCTTAGGCTGGTGTATACCATGGTATAATCTAACCATAGAATTTAGACTCTGGGATGCTGCTGACTACAGTAGGTGACTTTATAAGGACTTTTTCTAGAGGAAAATGTCATTTGGTCAGTATGAAAATTATTTTTTTTTAAAGAAATCTTATGCTATTACCTTGTCTTATCACCAACTCATTCTGCTTGCTAAACACAGTGTAAGACCAAGGCGAAAATCAGTCAGGCCTTGGACACTGTAGCATTTAAAACAGCATATCTTATTTTGTAAGAGGTGTCTTTCTGGTCACTTGTATTGTACGGCTGAGTGTCTGGAAGTTTTTGAGAAAACGTCTGAAATCCGTTATACACTTCAGTAACAGTCACCATAGTTGCTATGAATCACTTCAACATTTCAGTTTCTCAAACACTTCTGTCATAAAATTGAATTATTCTGTTTTAAAACAGTGGGAGTTGTAAGGAGACAAATGCTTTTCCCTTCCAGAGGGAAGGGAGGTGCTGAGAGCCTCTTGATGCGCTGCTAGCAAGACTCAGCTTGCAAACTGTCACGAGCTTTGCATCATTGACACTCTGTACTATCTTAAATGGGCTACTGCTAAATAGGGGCCTAAAAATCTGTTTAGCAAATGATTCTAACTTTGACGTAAGTAATTGGTAGGTAATGTGCTGATTGGCTTTTCTAATGGATATTTTCTGCATTTCATTTTTATTTATTTGGAATCATGTGATGTAAAGGGGATGGCACTCTTCAGTATTCTCTTAAAAGGAGAACATAATTTCTGGTCTCGCTGAACTTGAGCTAGACTTCAAGCCACAGTCATGCCTTTCCATGCTTTACTGTGCAAGACACACAACCCTTGCAGAACTGTATTATCCTTCCATTTTCCTCAGTTTTGCTGCTCAGTTTTGGAAGCTTTCATTAAGTAACTGTTCATATAGGTTGTTGTGGAGGAGGGAATTCTTGATTGTTGTATATTAGAATAGCAGGTTTAAATAGCAGCATTTATCTACTTTGCTAATACTTGCTAAAGCTGAATTTCTGCAAGCACATTAGGAAATCCCACTACACAAACACAGCCCTCATCTTGATCTCGCTGAAGTATTTGGCATCTCCCCACTTTTTTTTTTCTTTTTTAGCTTATCTGAATACAGGATAGTGGCACTTTTGGGAGACTTGGAAGCTGGAAGGCTCTATGTTGTATTTTCCATGCAGAAAATGTACTGCTAATGCTAATGAACCAAAAAAGAGGGGGAGGATGAGAATAATCAAAAATAATCAAAATACTCTTTCAATTCAGAAGAACCGACACAATTAAGCTGAATTCACTTCCAAAATAGAACAATAATTTCTCTGAAGAAATTGAGTCAGATAACTTCTCATGTACTGTATTCAAGATAATTTAATCTCACTTCTGTGCTTAAGCAGTAAGGGATATTTGACGGTCTTTGAATCCAGCATTTTCTAGGTTATTTTGAGTTGTTTCATGTCCAGGCAATGTCTGTCCCTATCTTGCTTGTTCCCTGGTGCCCGGAGAGCAGCGCGTTTGGGGGCGGTTCTGAGGGCAGCGCTCCCTCCAGAGCAGCATCCTGAGAGCTCTCGGGTGGGGAAGGTGGGAGAATCAGCAGTTGGGAACAAGACCTCCCCTCTGTCCTTCCCTGCCTTGTCATCCTCGATAGCCTTCGAGTCCTCAAATAAAGGCAAGTTTTGGTGTATGAAATATTTCATACCTAGGCCAAAGGTTTCTGTTACTGATTACAAGAAGGAAGTTGGTAAATGGAAGTGTCCCAGGGAAAGTCTAGGTTTCTGCCCAAGATCTTCCATGCTGTTAGGGCTGGATTGTCAGTGTGTCCTGGTCCTTTGCCGGAGGAATCGAAGCGTCGTGGGGACCATCTTCCCTCCAGTAGACCCTGTCTGGGGCTCTTGGGGAATGAGCATCTTAGGGATCTGTGGGAGAGGGGGTAGGAGAGGATCTAGGGCTGTTCATCTGCCTTAGTCTTGTGAAAGGGCTGTCCTCCTCTGCTGTGTGCTTTCTTGACTGCTTTGAGGAGCAGAGTGCTTGACTCTGTCTTAGGTCTTCTCTTCTTTTTCCCTTTCGCTATACAATTACTGGAAAGTGGCACTTTCTTATAAAACCATCTCTTAATACCCTTTCATTCTTCTTGCCTTCATATGAAATCCACTGTGTATTGGCAGCCCTAGTTTGACAAGACTTCCCAGGAGATAGGGTTATGTCATATAATTTGCTTTTTTCTCTTCTCTCCAGCTGTAGTTTTGTGATTTGAATATTTTAACTTCTGCTGATACAGCTGAGCAAAAAGAAGAGAACTTAAATTGTTTAAATAGTTTGGGACAAGTCTCCTGGAAAGATTGGTATATTAGTAAGCGCGTTTCTACTTTGTGCGTCTGGTGTGCCTCCTCCCTGTGCCTCCAGGCTTCCTTGCTCATCTAATAATTTCCTTAGAGAGGAGGTTATGAAAGAAGGCTGAGAAATGCATTCTGGAAAATAGCAGTTCATCTCTCCAGCATTTGGAGCTGCAACTCTTGAATTCTGGCTGTGCAGAAACTCTTCCTCATTAACAGTAATTAAAAACCCTCCGTGTCTTTGCTCTCTGCGTGTGCCTGGCGTAGCGAGACGCTGGAGCTCGGCCTCCTGAGGAGCCTCTGCCAGCAGCTTGGGTCCACCTTGGCTAGCGCCGCTCCGGGCTCCCTCTTGCCTCCCGACCCGCTCCGGGCTCTCTTCCTTCTGGATGCTTGCACAACTGTGGATCTCATTCTTTTGCTGCTCCGTGTGCTCAGTGACATCTGTATCCAGCAAGTTCATGTGACCTTATTACCTGTTGTTTCTGTATGTAGTTGAGTCTCATTTCTTCCTTTTGTTTTCTCCCTTTGTTCCTTTTGTCACTTTGGCGTGGACACGCAACTTTCATCAGACAAAGGCGATGACAGAAATGCAGGGGAGTCTGCTGGAATCAAATGAGGTACTGATCCTTTATATCTAACTGGCGATATCTGTGTTTTAATGTGGTCTCCTCCAGAATTCAAAATCTTGATACTAAGAAGTCACAAAATAGAGAATATAAGTAGATATGAGATGGAGCTCTTCTGTCCATGCCTGTTGTCTAACTGTGCACCATGCAGGATCTTTCATAACTAGTTCCCTTGCTCCTAATTTGTCTGGATTGAAACCTGCTCATCACAAATGCTTCGATCGTGACTCTTTACCAGGTGTTAGATCAGAGAGCTATTGAGAGGTGCTAATACAAATACATTTTTAAAGTTGGAAGATGATGCAGAACAAGCAATTTGATGTGCCCGTGATTATATTTTACCACTGAACGATAGGAGGAGAAGGAGTGTTCTGAATCTTGTGTTACTGTTTCAAACTAGCTTAGGTTCTTTTGGGCAAGGACATTATCTTTGTATGCACAGGGTTTTGTTGGGTTAGTGGTTAAATGATGTTAAATTGTTGAACTAGAATGATTTTTGATAGACTGTAGGTTCTCCTCTATCCTTCCTCCCCATCTTCCTCCACAACCCCCAGCAGTAATAATGTAGGAAGGAATGCAGAGTTTCTTGTACAAAGCCACTGCTAGAACCACTCGGGGAAAAAATATATAAACACCAGCATGTTGCAAATAGCATCTCAGTACCCAGGGAATAGTTAAAACAGCAGATAAACTATTAGGTGGCAGAAAAGAAATGAAAAACCCATAACGGTTCCTGTTCCAGATTGTCGTGTCCTTGTGTTAGAACACTTTGTAGCTTGGCAGACCTTCCTCTGAGCACCAAGGTCACTTCCTGCGCTTAGAAGGGAGCTCTGCAAAGGAAAGAGCAGTTTGGTCTGTGAGTGAGGGACGGGATGGGGAGCAGTGATCGCCGGGATGCGAGATCCGTGCCGGGGAGGTGGGAAGCGGCAGGGGAGCAGCTCCCAGCGCCGCGGCTGTGGGGCATCCACCGAGGGAGCGGGAGGGCAGGGGGGCTGTCATTGCACACTGTGGTGCCCGTGAAAGTCAGTGTATTGTGAAATTAGACCACAAGAAAAGTAAGTTTTAGTCAGTGAGCTGAGGTCCGTACCGTTTCCAAGCTTACGCAGGACAGGGCGAGGAGCCTGTGAGCAGCTGGCGGGCGGCTGCTGCGGGAAGGGAAGCGCTGGCGGGCGGGCGGCTGCCCCCCAGCAGCTCCCCAGGGCTGCCAGAGCCCTCGGCCTGCTCCGCGGCAGGCGGTTGTACACTGCCAACCACCGCAGGGGGCCGTAGTGGGGCCATACGGAAAACTCTTAGGTGTGCAAAGTGAGAAATAACAGCCTTGCGTGTGTTGGGTGTGTGATGGATTGCAAGACACGGCTCTGTGCGAGTAGCGCTCGGTGTCAGGAGCGGTTCTGGGCGCCCGCTTGCTCTGAGGCCCGTGTGTCTCACTGGGTGCCCTGCGCTCGCTGCACGGGGCCCTGGATCATGGCCAGGGTGGTGGCAGGGAGGGCCGTGGCCGGGCGGCTCCTGGAGGCCGCCTCCCCGCTGCCCCAGTTCGTGGCTTCTGCTCGCGCCTCGCTCACCATCTGCTCTGCCTGATGCACTCCAGCAACAGGTTCTTTCTCTCCCTTGTTTTAAATACTATACAAAACTAAGCAAATGAAATGTAAAATAATCACTGAGCAAGGTGAAGATTCATTACAGAGAATGTGTTTAGGGAAAAAATGAGAATTTATAGAGCAGGGAGATTTTTAGGCTGGGATGTGGGAAGAGAAAACTAAGAAATGAGGTTCTGTATTGGCTTGAAGACAGTCAGTTTGGTCTGAAAGGAACCTGGACTTGTTCCTCTGCAGGAACTCTCGAACTTCCCAAGGTTACCTTGGCAATGCAGAATAACTTCATCAGCTTGAGGGCTTAAATTTAACGTCCTTTCAGTGAAGATTTACTTACTAGTCTGCTTGTGTCCTCCTTAGAGATGGTGTAACTTGGTTTGTGAAAGTTGCCCTGGTGTTTGCCTGAACGCAGGTAAACGCAGGGTGCATTTGGAGGTGAACATGCAGGCACTGCTGCTGAGAGGGCAGCTGTGCGTTACAACTTTTTAAATAAATGGTGATTTTTGTTACTCATGGGAAAAATTATTAATCCTAGGCTCATGCTGAGGACTCGGTAATGGATCATCACTTCCGCAAACCGGCGAACGACATCACGTCCCAGCTGGAGATCAACTTCGGAGACCTGGGCCGCCCCGGCCGTGGCGGCCGAGGGGGCCGGGGTGGCCGAGGCCGCGGAGGCAGGGCCAGCCGCGGGAGCAGGACTGACAAGGTAACGAGGGCTCCTTGCCCCAGAGGGGTGCCTGGCTACCCAGGCTCGTGTCTGTCCTTTGGTGGTCTCAGCCGTCTGTCTTGTTTCTGGGGACAGCGCTCGGAAGACAAACGCTGCTTTTGAAAACCCAGTAAAACACTTGTTCTTATGAGCTTCGGGCAGCTGGGTTTGTGTTAGGGCAAAAGGACAAGTGTGTCCGTGGTGTGTTACCTGCAAAGGGGAAGGTGACGGATCAGTTGAATTTAAAAAAATGTGCCCATCTTCGGTGGTTGTGCTTAAATCCTAAAAGTGACTCTTTGCTCTGGACAAATCCGGATGTGCAGTGTCAGGAGTGTCCATTCTGGAGTGATGGTTTCAGATACGCTCGGGAGTCTATCTGCTTTGTGATCCCTCTGTTGGAGATCGCTTGGTTTAAGACCTCATGTTAGTCGCACATTTGAGGAATTTGTGGTTTTTAGGTGCAAATAGCGCTTTTGCTCCTTTTCCTAGTCTGCAGCATGTTTTTTTCCTTCCTCTAGTGCTAAAGCCCCAAGAAAGTGCTCAGGAAAAGTCCTGCACTGAGAGGGGGATTGTAAAACTGAAATAACAGAATCCGTCTGCACCCAGGATTTGATTTAGTATGAGATACTCAGCTTAAAACGTGTCTATTCAAATTGTTACTCATGTGAAAAGAGTTTGGTCCGTGGTGTGACTTTTTTCACCTATGCCAGATTTTTTGGCTCATTTAATTCTCTTGTAGAGCACAGACTTTTTCTCCTTGTACTGGATTGTCCTAAATTTTACACTCCTTAGTTGGAACATTCTTCTCAGGAACATAAAGTAATGCATTGCGATTCTCATGCCGACTTTGTTTGTTTCCTTGCAGTTGGTGAAGGAGTTTGACGTGATCCACACGCCCAACCAGGTTGGTGCCGGCTGCGCGCGGGCGCTGGGGAGGGCTGCCCCGCTCTGCCCCGAGAGCCTGGCCGCTCCGCTCTGGTGCGGGCGGGTGCTTGCCCGCTGTCAGCTCTGCCTTTGGGTGGTGATGGGGCTGTGTTGGAGCGGTGCACATCTCTCCCTCCTGACAAACGCGGATGTTTTGAGGAGCTGCTGCTTCCCTGGCTGCTCCGCGCTCCCGCATCCCTCCTGCACAAGAGGGGGTTACGCTGTTTGCTGTGGTTCAGCCCTGACCTGGTGCTCAGGGCAGTCCTGAGCCACCTTCAGGGCTGCCTTAGGGAGGCACCACTCCCCCTTTTGGTTAGTGCGTGTGAATTTGTAGTCAGAAGTCGGCACCAAAAAGTCTTTTCCAATTTCCAAAGTACTTGCTAATAAAACCTGAAATGGGCGAAACTTGGTGTTTCCTCTGAACAGGCCTTTTGGTACCACTTTTCAGCCATGCCCCTTGGTAAGAGTTGACGGGGACTTTGCAAGGATGGCAAAACAGGCGCTTGTGAGCAGCTGGTGCTGTAGTCGTGTGCAGACATGTTTGTTGGCAGCATCTGCTCAGGCAGCTTTACCTAAAGGGCTCCAGCGTTGCGGAAGGCTTCCTGGGCACAGGAATGAAAAGCCCTCCCTTGCCCGCGCTGGACAAGCGTTGCTGCTCCGTGCCCGCCGGGCGGCGCTTCCCATGGCGTCCTTGGAGGGGACGCTGCTCCCGAGCAGGGCCCGGCTTGAGCTGGGTACCGGGCGGGCCTCGCGCTGCTAACGCCTCTCTGCCGCTTCTCTTGCAGTCGAGCGCTTCTGCTCCCGATGTAGACGACCCAGAGGCTTTCCCAGCGCTGTCCTAAACTGGATGTCATAAGCCAACCCTGCCCTCACTGGGCCTTCCTCTCCGAGGCTTGCATGCTTAAGGATCCTAAACAACTAAGAAATTAAAAAAAAAAAAAAAAGAGACTGTCATTCATACCATTCACACCTAAAGACTGAATTTTATCTGTTTTGAAAATGAACTTCTCTCGCTACACAGAAGCAACAATATGGTAGTCAGTTTTGTATTTAGAAATGTAATGGTAGCAGGGATGTTTTCATAATTTTTTCAGAGATTATGCATTCTTCATGGATACTTTTTTGTATTGCTGCTTGAAAATATGCGTTTCCAAACTTGAAATATAGGTGTGAACAGTGTGTACCAGTTAAAAGCTTTCACTTCATTTGTGTTTTTAATTCAGGATTTTAGACGTTTTCCCCAAACAACAAACTGGTTTTTAGTTATTGCTGCACACTATTTCTGTTTCCATAACACCTATTTAGGAGATTTTTATCAGCCCATGGTCTTTTGGAATATGTAAAGTTTAATTTGGCAAACTGTTAGTACTGTGTGGAATACTAACTCCTGGAAATATTTTAATTTAGTTTTAATCCTTAATTTCCAACTTGGAAAAACAGTCATTTTTCATCTATGTTTGGTAGTTTGTTTACACAAAATCTTTATACAAAATTGATATCAAATACTTGAAAAAAAATATTCAAAGCACATTGGTTTATAGTTAAATACCTGTGTAATGATCCAGCAGTGATGTGTGGATAATTGGTCTAAACAGTTTTTTTAAATTCTGTATTACACCTCTCACTCGCCCTTTTTACCTTTATTCCCTCCTCCCTACAACAAACCTAGATGCTTTGTTGGCAAAAAAAACAAAGAGTTTTTAAGTTACTTCCGCTTTTTCTTTGCGAGGGCCCTGCTGGCGGGAGGCCGCTCCGGGGCCGGCGCCGCGTGCGGGGAGGCGCCGGGCAGCCCGGTGCTTCCTGCCCCTCCGGAGCTTGTCCTGGGGCTCTGCTTGGGAGCCAACACGTGAATGTTGTGAGAAACCCTTTACACTCCTGTAGAAATTTGCCCTAGGTTTAATGTAACCCCTGGGAGCGGGACTGGGACCACTGCAGTACACAAAAGGCGTTGAGAGAGTGACTAATGGAGAGGATTTCTTGAGAGTTTTTATCTGCAGCATTTGTTAGGAGCCTAGAAACAGGATTCTCATTTAATGTTTTACACTTTGAACAGCTTATAACATATTTGTAGTTTCTTAACTAGGTAGATAGAAAACAAATGGTAATGCCCTATTTTTTTACAAGCTGTACAGGACAGGCAAAAAGTACTGGAGACCTTTGACTATGAACTCCCAGCCTCCTTAACCGTGGTGTTGAGCTGGCTTGCTTTGTTTGAACTCTTTCCTATGCAGCTCCTTGTTGTGCACCCCTGTTAACACCTTGGATTGGAGGTCAGTGCGCGCGCCGGCGGGCTCGCAGGGCCGGGAGGAGGCTGCAGTTTCCCAGCTGGATGGTGATGGTCCCGCGGCAGCTCCCGGCCCCGCTGCCCCTTGAGACCCGCGTGCTCCACACGCAGGGACGAGTCGCGGCTTCGTGGCCGGGACGCCCTGGGTAACGCTCCTAACAAGGGCTGGAAAAGCTTTCCCTGTAACACAAACCTGCGCCCCACACGCCTGTGTTTGCTCTCTCTTGTCACGCAGCTCTGCTCTTCAGATTCCTTCTGGGCCGGCCTGGCCTGGGCAGGAGCTTCCCCTTTGTCGCCAGGTGCCGGAGCGGTCTCCTGAGCGGCACCTCGCACAATCACCAAGGGAGCTTGGGCAGGAAATTGGCTGTCTGCCCGTAGATGTAAATTTGCCTCTTTCAGTCCGTTTGTGTCAAGAACTAAAACTGTGAAGGTGAATCTTTAATATTGGTGGGTGTTAACTGAAATAAAGGTTTATTTTCATGCTCTTTTAAACTGTCCTGAGAACACGTGGACGTGGCTCTGCATGGTGAACAGGGCCCTGTCCAGGCACCTCCCATTGCAGCTTTGGGAGGTGCCTCCCTCCGAGGAGCTCCGTGTCAGCTCGGAGGGAGCTCGCTCTTCACTAGCAGCTCCTGTCCTGCTTGTGCTCTCACCACAGCCGGAGGACGAGGCCTTTTTAAAGCCAAATAATTCTGAAAAGAGGGTCAGAACAGAAAAAGGCGGAGAGATGGAGAGAAGCACTTAATGCCAATTGGCTAATGAATACAACGATAGCAGTGTTTGAGCATGAAAGTTCATCTTGCAGATCGAATGCCCCTGGCCCAGCGTGGGAACGAGACTGAGGGTGAATGTTGGCGTTGTCCTTAGGGAAAGGACACGAGCTCTGAGGAGAACTGAACCCCAGAGGTGGGTGTGAGTGCGGCTGAGCCTGCTCTTGCTGTAGTGCCTCTTGCTTGCAGCACGGCGTTTGCGTAGCCTTTTCTCTGTTTTAGTAAGTGCGGGACGTGCTTGAAGCTCTGCTGCTGCCAGCCTGTGCTGACCCGCTTCTCTGTACAGCCCCTGAGGCCTCGGCGCCCACCCCGCAGAGCGCGGCCGAGCGCTGCGGTGCCGCCGCGCTGGAGAGAGGGACGTCGCGGTGCTGCCGAGGGAGCCGCAGCCCGTGCGGGGAGAAGGGTTTGTTCATGCATCTGCAACGCGGCTTGGGCGCTGCTCCTGTCCATGGGCTGTGTGTCTAGTCCAGGCTGAGCAGGATCTTCTGGGAAAGATCCACCTGGGACCTTGGAGGCTGCGTATACCTGAACTCTCTTAAAAGACGAGTGCTGTAGTGTTGTGCTTGGGAGGGGTAGTTCTCAGGACTGGCTAGCGGGAAGTGAAGCGCTGCTGTCCGTGGAGCTGAAGGTGAGGGTGTGGAAACGTGGCTGACCCGATCGCGGGTGTTTCTTGAGGCCTTTCTTAGTTGTGCAGCCCTGGCTGGGGGTTGGAGCCTTAAAGCTAATAAATACAACTACTTTCATAATTGCCATCTGCTACAGAGGCATCTTCACCATACAAGTAGATGTGTAAAACACTACAGACTTAACGAACTCCAGAGCTGTTTCCACACGTGATAGAGAGCAGTGTGTTCAATTAAAAACCATGGGTTGTCGCACTGCCTCTCTGAGCAGCCAGTGTCAAGTTCATGTTGGTGTTGTAGAAGATCACACAGCTGGACTGGAATAAAAAACAGAGGAAAACAAGCAAGAAGTCTCTCTGATGCAGCAGTTCCTCTTGGTGTTTTGTTTTTGTTTTCTTCAAGTCAGATACAGTGGGAAAAGCTCTGGCTTTGAAGCAGCAGTGTCCTGCTCCAGGTATTCCTTAAAGGAATGCAGAGAAGGTGGTTAGAGGCCGCTCCCTCAGGACTTTGTGAACACTCTTTTAGCAGAGTTGTTTGAGATGGAGGTGTCAGTCACACGTGTCCAGGCCCAGCTTTATGCCACTCATTTCATGGCTTGTGCTACCAGCCTTGGATGGAGAACAACGATCTCAAACCAGAGCAAAAGGAGGTAAAAAAATATTCAAGGTAAGTTCCAAATCTGAACTGCCTCATCTCTTGCAGCAAAGCGTATGCTTTATCTTAAAAGCACCACTTTATTCTATGGGTAGCTGCAGCCTAGAGCCTGAAGTTGACTGGAGAAAATAGCAGGAAATAACTTCCAGGTTTCTAGGATTTTATTTTTATATATATACACACACACACACACACACACCACATTAAGTCATTAATGTGTAACAAATGCTTCAAATCTGTAGTTGGCATACTTCAATAAATTATATGAATTCCTCTCAGCAGCCCCTGTGCCGCCTGTTTGCTCTGGGCAAGGATGAATCCTGCCTTTCTCGCCTGAGCCATAAAAGCAGCCTCAGCTGGACCCACTCGATCCTGCCGCGGTACAAGGGCTGCGCACCCTTCAGTGCCCGTGCTGGGCCGTAGCACCGGTGTGGTTACGGAAAACAGCAATTACCACTCTGTATTCACGTCAAAGCAGCCCAAATAGATCTATTGGGGTGCGAGTATGCATATTTAGCACCAGTTTATGCAGACTTACAGGTGCTGCATTTCAAACCCGCTGCAGCCGGGTGCTGAGCCCTGCCTGGCTGCGCGTGGGTCTGGGCGTGCAGCTGGAGCGACCCGGTGCACATGTCCGGCTTGGGGGGGAGCTCTGGCCCATGGTGAGGCCGTGTGTGGGGACAGAGCCGTGGGGCGGCGCGGGCTGCAAACCCTGGAGGAGACGGGTCCCCCAGCCCTGGCAGCACCAGCTCTGCCCGCAGTTCTGCCGACGTGGTCTGTGTGACAGGGCTGCTGTTCGGTGAAGCTAAGGCAACGCTGGAGAGGTGGGTGCGAGTGCTCAGCCAGGTAAGAGGTATCCCGTGCAAGTTACTGCACCGTCTGCATTGAAACACGTGCTGCAGCATCTCACTGGTGTGTGCAAAACCATGCCCGGCTGTTCCATCACCTCGTGAAGGAAGCGCAGTTTATTTTTACTGCATCGAGGGTCAGTGACCCTCCATAGGAGAACACCGGCGTCAGAAAGGCAGTTGGTGGGAAAACGGAGGTGGGGCTGCAGTCCAGTTCGTAGTCCTGGCCGGCGCCGGTGAGGGGCGCTAGCACGGCCGAGGGCAGGTAGGCTGGGGGTGCTGGAGCGGGGAGAGCCAGGTAGCCCGAGGCGGGTGGCGCTTGTCCCGGAGCCTCCCCCACTATCCTCCTGTACAGGTACGGGAGCTGCTGCTCGTAGCCGTCTCCATCGGTCATGCCGGGTAGAGGCCTGTACTCGCTCTCCTGTTTCTCAAAGCTGCTTTCCAGGTGCCAGTCCTGGTTTCCGCTGCTATCGGTGCAGCTGGGGAGGGCCCTGTCCTGGAGAACGGGAGCGTCCGTCTTTACGAAGGTCTCCTCCACCTGGGTTATGTTGGGCTCTTCGAAGCTGCTCACGTTGGGTAGAAACGGACTGGGAGGTAAACTCAGCTCACCCTGGTGTATGGGTACACACGCAGCAGTGATGAGTAATTACGCAGTCTTCTGACCCCCCCTCAAAATGCAAATATCTTTCAGCATTACATGTAATACTGCCAAGAATGAAAAATCTCCATATTGCCGCATTGTTTTTGCATTTGCCTGATAGATAACCACAACCTCACATAAAAGTTGAATTAAAAGATGCAGCTGTTATCTACTCTCAGAAAATGCTGGATTTGCTACACTGAGGTATCGCTTTCTTACATAACTTTTATATATATATATATATAAATAATAATAGATTTATTTTTTTTTTTAATTTGAGAGTGGTGGAATTAGAAGAAAAAACAGTACAATTTACCTTCGTAGAGGTGTAGTTCCTAGCCCACGAAGCATTAGCAGGGCTGGGAATAGCTTTGCTGTACCACTGAGGCACAATGACAGAAAGGAGCACGCGTAACCTGCAAATCAAAGGTAATTAAAACATGAATGCCATTACCTTGCCAATATCTGCAAGTGTGAGTGAGCTGGACCGTGTTGTCCGGCCATTTAACATTGGCTTCCTTTTTAAATTATTTATTTATTTTAATGCTTATGGCCACTAGTATGAGTTGAGGACATACACTATTGCACTGCCCAGTCGTTTGTGTCTCCAGGTTTTACTCAGTCCAAGCCTTTTTGACAGAACTGAACCTCAAAAATTAGTACCATCAGGCTGTGGTCTGAGGCTTGAATTTCATTTCCAGGGGATTTACCAAGGATGGCACCACTTCTGTTTCATTTTAGTGGCCAGGATTTAGGGTTCCACTTACCATTTCCTAACGTGTATGAAATACATAAACATATTTTAAGCACGGTAGGTGTTGTGATTCAGTCATGTAATCTGAAACCTTTCGTGAGCCCAAGGCTCCCTCCGCCTCAAGGCGTCCTGGAGCCGCCCGCAGAGCCGCTCCGCGCCCGCAGCTACTCACGCCTTCCGCGCGGGGGGCAGCGCGCACACGCAGGCCGGGAGCAGCACCACGCAGCAGGCGAGCGCCACCGTCACCCAGTCCGCAGCACCTGAAACCCACAGCACCTGCTTGTGATCTGCATTAACAAAGCAAACTTTTAAATGGGCTACTTTAAACTGGCTAAGGGACATGGTTTGGCTAGTGTTTGCACTCATAAAACGTACCAGAACTGTTTTTTTTTTTTTTTTTTGGTTTAAAACCTGGTATCTGGAGGTAACAAATGGTATTTAGGAAAAATGCTTATTTTGTAACATAAGAATTTCTAACACTATCTCCTGTGATATTTAGTCCAACTCCCACAATATGCAATTGTTGATCCTCTCTAGTACTGAACTTACCACTGGTAAATAGCCCTGGGGTGATGCATGCATCATGATGATGTTAAATAGACAAGATTTTACAAAAACAGTAAATGTTTAATAAACTGTATCAGTGATGAGCATTTTTTTTCAGTGGGCGTGTTGGCTTTAAGGGACTTGCACTATCTGTCTTCTTAACATGGAGCTTTCCACAAAATCCATATTTCAGACTGCAAAAAAAAAAAAAAATCGAGGCTCATGCTCCTCTCCCTTGCCTGCTCCTGCCGCCTTGAGAAAGCTGCTCAGATGGTTACTCGGAGAAGATGGGCTCCAAGAGGGGCCAAAAACAGCTGGACGGGCACAGCTTGGAGCCTGAAAACCAAATGCTTTTCCCTGGCTGCATGTGGGTCAGCTCAAACCAAAGTCGTGACAACTACTGACAGCAGTTTTGTTTTGCCGTGTTAAAGGTTAGTCCCTGCCTGCAATAGACAATTATCCTAGTCTTAAACTACTATTCTTAAGTATACAGCTAATATTTTCTTGGCAGAAAAGTGGGAACTTGATGACAAAAGAAGATGCGTTATGTTTTAAAAGCAGCTGCAACCTGAGTTTGGCAGTAATTAAAGAGTAGTGGGTAACGAGTTTCCACCGCGCCAAGGGGCAGGACTTCTCGGGGTCCTGCCTCCCCGCCGTGTCCGTACTTTCCAAGCAGACGAGCTCGCTGTTTCCCCGGGGACTCTCTCCGGCAGCCGTTGACGCTGTCATCCACAGAAAGTAGTTCTGGCCGTCCTGGAGGTTGGCGATGTAAAACGAGCGCTGGGCAGCCACGTTGTGAACGGCTGCAAGGAGAGAGGGAGAAGCAGAGGAGCAGCCGGCACGCGCTCCCGGCCTGCGTAACCCCCAGGACGCGGCTTCCTGCCTGGGGGGCCACATCAAGCTACCCTCACTATAAGGACGCAGACACTGTTCTTCAGCCCTGTAAGTCTCGGTCTCTGGTATTCTTGCAGCACGTTTCCCTGCATGATTTGTGTGCTGAGCAGCTCCTGTGTCTCTGTGTGTTCTCTTACGAGGCTCAGGTGATTAAAAAAAAAAAAAATCACCCATAGGCCCAGCAGAACCATTATATTTTCTACTGAGCAGAACTGCAAGTTTCTCTAAGGAGTCTGGCTTCTTTGAACCTAGAAGATGCTGCAGACAAAAGAAGGGCTTGTGACCAACAATGTTGCACCCCTTCATGCACTCACGGTATTTTTGTCACAATTAATACTTAGCAACTATGCTAGTTTAAAAGTGTTTCTGGTAGGTTAGTTTTAGTAGTATTTGTACTACTGTATGGTATATGCATCTAGGCACATCTGCTCAGTGTGTTCTGGTTGGAATGAAGTTCTGTGCACTAAAAGCAGTGTAATGATTTCTGGACCCAGAGGCCAACTCTCCTCTTGTCCTTCTTGCAAAGTCAGCAGACTGATTCCCAGTCAATAACCATGCACTGTCTTCTGGAGCCTTAACAAGGCAGCTGGAGCAGGTAGGGACCAGCTGCTCCAAACCAATGGAAAATCCACTTTAGTCAC
>NW_010582692.1:101808-117038 GCF_000705375.1 Tinamus guttatus
CCAGCTCAGAAAGCTATAGGCTGCCTCACCCGAAATAGCCCTTTCCATGGGTTTTTTTTTTCTTTTTTACACATTGGAATAAAGCAAATACATGTAATTGTGGGAAAAAAAAAGAAGAAAAGGCCCTTATTTATTGAGATGGGCATGTTTTGCTTTTGGTGCAGAAACCCAGCCTGTTTGCAAAAAAAACAAGCGACATTATATAATAATTGTCTATGTGCTCTCTTTGCTTTCTTTTCCAGGCCATATAAAGTCATGAATATATCTTGTTTAGAAGCAAGGGAGGTTTTGTTGTTTTGTTAGGCTTCTGCTAGCCTATTATTAGGTTTATTTTATGTATGGGAGTGCCTTTCATTTCCTTCCTTTTCTTCTCCATGTTCCCACCCCACTGTGGGACCCCCCACAGCACCAAAACAATTATAAAAGGAGCATGCAATGACTTCTGCTTTAAGTAAGTGCTGCTCTGCTACATTAGTGAATCATTAGAAAGGCTGTGGGAGCCTTTGAACCATTTGGCTTGTTATGAGACTTAGACAATTGTATGGAATTGAACAGATAGACACAGCTGACTGGATAGCCTGGCTTTTGACTATGGTAATGTTCAAATGTAAACTGCGGGTTGTACATTGGAACTGTGAACCATCCGTTGAAAACTGCCTGAAACTCCTGAATACAATTTTGAAAAAAAATTTTTTTGTGTGTGTGGGAGCTATATGGATGTGATGAGAGGACTCACAGGGTGAAACATGCACATACGGGAACACAGTGCACACTAGCTGACAGATCTGTCTCACAATGTGTCTGCGTTTGCTGAATATGCCTTTCAGAAAGCCTCTTTCTTTACTGTGCTGATAATTAAAAAAGGCTGCATTGGTTATAATTTAAGAAAATAATTAAAAGGAAAAAGTGTGGAGAAATCTTAATATTTGATATTAAGAATAATTTAGAAGGCTGTAAATCCTAGACTATACAGAACTTCAACGAGTCATCTTTTCTCCCCTTTACTCCCCAACCCACACAACACACAGACACATCCCTTTCACCCCAGACCTACCATAGACTTCGGGCGCTGCCTTACTGTCCTTTTTTTGGAGGTAAATATTGTACTCTGTAATGCAGCCCATTTGCTGGTTGGCAGGGATCTCTTCCCATGAAACCAAAATGCCATTTGTCTGCGGGGTTGGGTACATCTGGGGCCCAACCGATGGTGCTACAAAACAGAAGACCAACTTTTAAAGCCAAACTATTTAAACTGTCTTGAAATATTTGAAAGAGAATTGCTATGATTTACCTTTTTCTCTTGAGTATCCCCTAACTGATGCCACTTCTCCAGCTCTGTCCTGATAAAGTGCAGATACAGCAATGTGATAGCACACATGATCTTTTATGTGCTCTAAATAAAGAGATTAAAAGTGGCTAGTTATCTGGTTAAAGTATTCAGTCATGGTCAAGCTACTCATGATAGCAATTTAGACCTGAGATGAAGTTTCTTTTACTTCAGAAAGAAGATAAAAAAAAAAAAATGCTGTATGGTCTCCTATTTAGCAGTGTGGCAAAAAAAATACCAATTATTAAGAAAGTCACGTTAACCATTCTTAAGGGAGGAATCCTGTTTGCACCCATTTAAGCACCTTTGTGCTTAAAAAAAAGAAAAATTATCCAGAGAAAATCCTGGATCACTTACAAGTAAGAAGTTGTATAATAGCAAAGATAAGATACGCAGGATTTTGCTTTGTGCAAGATAAAATAAAAGCCACACGAGAATGACACCTTAGTTCTTCCTCATAACTTCATATGAGCATCCTCTTCCCAAGTACCCTGTGGGTTATAAAAGATGGACAGTCCATTCTGCTCCTCTTCAAAGCACAATACAAAATGATGGCAAGAGTAGGTTTTTTTTGTTTTTTCCTTCCCTGCTTGCTTAAGAGCAGGGATTTAAAAGCCCTATGAGGCAGAGCTGTGGGGCAGAACATAGAGACACTAGCTAGGGTAATGCTCCCTGCATTCTAATCGTAACTTTACGGCTGTTTGGCATCAAGAACACTGATACTTCAGTGCTGGTTTAGGTTAATAATCAACAATTGCTAGAGCAGAAAACTCTTAAGCCTTTGATCTCTGAGGTTTATCTATTCACTTTGTTTCTTTAGGGAGGGCTTGGTTTTTGGGCGGGAGAGTGTGAAAGAGAGACTTTCTATTTACCAGATAAAAAAATTTTACTTGTGACCAACTGCTGAACTGCAGCAAGTTTCCTCCCCATAAAACAGCTTTAATTGCCCTACTTTCTCAGGCTGAACTCATAAAAGTCATAATCTGCCCTGTCCCTTAAGAAAGCTTAAAAAAAAAAGAAAAAAAAAAGAAAAAAAGAAAAAAGAAAGAAAAAAAAGAAAAAAGAAAGAAAAAAAAGAAAAAAAAAAGAAAAAAAAAAGGCTGCTTCAGTAATACCCTACTTATAAGCTGTAGTTACCTGATATTACTGCAGACAGGTTGGATGCTAGAAGTTTTATCCAGTTTAGATGGGGTTCCAGGCTCTTGTTTCTATGTATATCTATCCATTCCACTATGTATCCATTGAGGAATGCTGTAGACTTACTGGGAGGCTTCCAGATGACTAAGATGCTGTTGTTTCCCATTGCGATAGCAGAGACATTCCGTGGAGGAGGTAAATCTTAAAAGGCAGCAAGAACAACCAAGCAACAAAACACCCCATCAGATCAGTACAGCCTCCCCTGACATGCCCTTAACTTGGAGTGAGTGTCAGGTGCTAATGGTTATTTATGATCAGCTTATTAAGTTTGAGATATATCTATATATAGATATACAGTGTATATCTCTATATACACAGTATGTATAAATACTTACTGTGTTCCCTCCAGTTTGGAGGAAATTGGAGTGTGCTCACAGCACAGTTCTCATCTGACTCCCTCTGAACAAATAATCATACACCGGTTACATTCCTGTGTCAGTCTTTTCTCCACACAGGCTGCCTAACCAAAGGACCCGTGTGATCAACGCCCTGTGCAGCGTGAGCTGTGCCATTTGCTTTCGAAGGAGCAAGAGCATCTCAGCGATGTCTGATGCTGCAAGGGCTAAGTAATATTTAGCAATGTGTTTGGAAAATGTTTTATTATGGCTGATGTCACCTCAGGACAAGTAGCAGATTCTTATCTTTAAACATAGCCTTCTGGTTACTGGGAGATTCTTCTGTGGCCGGCTGGGCTGTCAGCGTGGGAAATGTGTGGCCAGAGGAGTTCAGTTAACGTTCAGCAACGCTGCTGCACAGCGGGCAAGTTCAGGGCAGCTGAACGCCGAGGAGCTGTGCCTCCTCCTCGCCACCACCTTGTCATCGCCAGCCGTGCCCGCCACCCTCTCTCTTGTTTGCATCAGAGACATATTCCTGCCCTATTCTATGTCTAGTGCCAGCCCCGGGGGAAGTCCTTACCCTGCACGTGCAGCTTGGTCACAAGGGAGGCGGGAGGGGAGCTGCCCCTGGAGTTCTGGGCGGTGATGGTTACGCTGTAGTCCATCTTTGGAGTGACTCTGCTGTAACTGGGCTGCACGGTAACATCTGTTTCTATCGCTTTGCCATTGTGGTTTAGTGCTTGAAAGGTCACAGTGTACTGCAGGATTTTTCCTCTTGCTTCTGACTTGCTTAAAGCCTGCAGAGAAAATGTGTGTGTACATACAAAACACACACATATATATATATATATATATAATACTTATATACATATATAACTTTATATATATATTTATAAAACTTATATATATATAAAACATATATATACATACATATGTAAACTATCAAGATCACAGACTGGAAGAAAGGCAAAAAAAAACACTTGAAAATGTTCTGAAACTAATCTGTCAATTGATTTTTTTTTTTTTTCCTTTTTTGTATTAATGTGAAAATACAAAAATATACGATGCTTATACATTGTACTAAGTCTATGTCTTCTGCTTTGTATCTGTTGTAAAGACTTTAAAATATCAAACCATTTTATGAATGACACCACAGGAAGCCTGCTAAGATAAAGTGCTGTCAATCTTCTATTGCAAGCTTTATATCTTAAAGCCACAACTGGTGATTTCTGCTTTCACTTAAAGTCTAGGGCTAGCTTTTTGGAGAAAAGATAAAGAGGTTAACTAGAGACAGAAAGCCAGAAATCAAAGATAATTATCCTTTATTATTAAAAAAGAAAGAAAGTTACTCATTTTGTAAAACAAAACAGTGTAACAGCCCACGGTGGGCAGACCGCTCTTAAGGCCTGGCCTCTGTGTGCTGGAGTGTAATAACAGTGACACTCTGCTGGCTCCTAGCACGACACTCTCTGCCTGTATCTGTTCCACAGAAAGGAGGCAACTAGGAGCATCCTTCTGCATCTAAAGCAGGACGACACATTTTTATTTATTGTTGCTTGTCTTGTTTCCCTTTGCCATGACTCAAATCTGTTACTGCTATACCTGGCTTCAGAATTGGGAGATATTAATTGGAAAGAAATTTTAAAAGATTGCTAGGCAGTTATTTGCACCTTTATATATAATATCATCAGGTCAGGGTATGGAAAGTGAGAGCGGAATCTGTTTTTGAAAGAAAAACGGCAACTCTGCGTTACTTCCACTTTATCTACCAAATGTGATCTCTATTCATTGAAAAGATACACTGGGAGCATGTCATACTTCCAGCGTGACAGAAAGCTCAGGGACCTTTTAAAGGGAAACTCTGGAAAGGACAGGCCTGATGATGAATTTAGCACAGTGAAGAAAGTCTGTGGTGAAGGTTTCTTCCATACCACTGGACAAAACAGCTGAAACAACCCTGTGCTGTCTTTGGTTTACGTGCTTTTCTACAAACATATAAAATATGGTTCCCCCCTCTAAACTTGCTCAATACTATTGCATTTGCTTAGATTTTACTTAAACAACTCACCTTCCAAAAAAGAGAAATGTTCTGCATTTGAGAGTCCATATCCTGCTTTTTGTACCAAACACCTGAGAGCCGGGCAGGCACTGGTTGAAAAAGAAGATGAAGAAGCAGAATTAGACTTTAGACTGAAACAGTGTACACCCAGAGTAAAGACTACAGTCTTTACCTTTTATTATTATTATTAAGTATTTATGTTCTATTATGGTTAATTTTCAGCTCTTTGATGATTGCCCATATAACCGGGTAATCACAAAGAGAACAAAACATAAGAATAAGACAGGATTATGCTCTGTCACCGACTTTATTCCGCACTAAGTAATCAGAATGGTTTACAGGGAAGACCATGAAGCCAAGTGAAGGATTAACTCCAATCTTTGTGTAAAATTCGAGCTAATTAAGGTCCTCAGGGGCAGGAGGGGAGGAAAGGCACAGCGGGCTGCCAGTTCAAGGAAGATGCTCCCTAAAAAACCCTAATATATATAGACTGTTTGAAATTCATTGAACCCTACAGTTTTGAATAAATCCTCCAAAATAATATTAAGTGAACTTCGGACTGCAAAAACTAGTGAATGATGTGCTCAAAGAGTTCAGAATCAGAGAGACACATTATCTTCTGTCACATTGATTTTCTTTATATAGAGCTTGGCTCCTCAAGGCCCTTGAGCAAAATAAACTCACCAAATGCAAATAATAATGAGGTTACTAATAACCTAAACAGCTCATCACTGCCCCGTCCTGACTAGAAAGGGACAAGGGCTAAATTCCAAGACAGAGGAAATCCTCAACACCAGCAACATTAAGAATTTTCTGCTTTATCAACTGCAAAATAATGACTGGAATAGAAAATAAAAAGCAAGACCCACGTTAAAAATAAAACCTAAATATACTCAACAGGAGAGAGGGAGGGAGGAGGGGAGAGAGGAAAAGAGGAAGAGGCAAGCTCCATACATCTGGGGGAAAAAAAAAAAAAAAGATAAAAGAAAAAGAAACAGATAAAGAGAGAAAAAAAATGCTCAGATTTCATCCCTTGGATTCCAGCCCAGCTTTTAGGGTTCATTTCATATGTGAAACACACAAATTAGCTGGGAGGGGAAACACAAATAAGCCAAAAAATCCCCCACCCATTTTATACCACTGCTTGCATAGAGCAAGCTTTGTGGCA
Organism: Tinamus guttatus; assembly: GCF_000705375.1. Next base: position 107,895 of record NW_010582692.1, read on the forward strand.
GGTCAGGCCTACAGAAGCATTAAAAGAATTATCTTATTAAAAGACACATTCCTGAATTTGCTAAAGGCCAAACTCATATGTAGAACTGCAGCTATTTGAAAGAAGATCAGTCGTTATGTACCCGGAATTTTTCCTATGCACCTTGCTCTCCCATAACCTGGGGGCAGAAGATTCTTCTTGATTAGCTGAAGAGATTCTTTGCACCCCAGGCTGATGAAAAGAGGTGATGACCACAAACACCATAGCAACCCAGAGTGCATCAGAAAGGGTAAGAAAACTGTTGAGAGGAAGGTGGAGGAGGGAAGAAAAAGTTCACACCTTCTGTATCAATCAATGCTTCTTACAGAAACTGATGCTGTCAGTAGTGGTAAATAACATGAGTAATAACAGTAGAAACCTGCAAATCTTATAGTATTTCACAAAAAAAAAGAACAATGAAAGCCAAGTATGAGATGAAAGGAAGGGATGCCAAAAAAGCCAACACATTTGTTGAAAGATAAGCTTCTGAGAAGCTTTCTTTTTTCACAAGAATTGAAAGTTTTGCAGCACGTGACTTCACGCAGCTCAGTGAGAGGCCGGGCAAGCGGACACGCGAGCCTGAGACATCTAATATTAGACCTGGCACAGGCTGCTTTAATTGTCCTCGTGCTGTGTGTTCCCTGGAATCTGCTCTGCATTCCTGTGAGGTAGAAATGCTGTGTGCTCACCTTCTACTTTGAGATGAGATTGGTCTCTGGAATACGCGACCACATCCTGCTCTATCAAAAGTACACAGATCTCCACTGCTTTGTGGAAGGAGCCGTTTGGGAATTCTCTGTCTGAAAAGCTTTTCTACTTGGAAAAAGTTGGCTTGAGAAAAAACAATCTGTTTTGTTATAACTTGTCAACGACAACAGAACTGAGAGAACCCAGGTAGTTTTCTGGCCAGTTATTTGACTTCTCGGCAAGTTGCCTGGCGAGCTCTAGAACCAGGAGCATGTTCCCAGCACGAGCTTCCCTTGCAGCAGAGGTTCACAAGGCAGATGTCCAGACTCACGTAAGGGACTGCTGAGGAATTCAGGAAACCCCTAACACGTGAGCTGATACTGTGAAATACTTTACACAGCTAAAATGCCCAGGCTTTCTCTGACCTCTCCAGCTGTATGGCAATGTGGCAGGCTGCTATGCTTCAGGCAATGTGGAAAAAAAATCTCCAATTTTCAACAGTGTCAGAAGAATATATTCTTCAGATTTACTGCAATAGATTCTTGAAATTCCTGTTTTGTAAGAAACTTGAAGCTGTTTTTTAATCATTAAGAAAGTTTACTTCCCCGTTGGCTCTGGTTCTGGGGTTTTTAGATAGTTCTAACCAGGAGGAAAAGCCTACTAGCATTCTGAATTTATTAGTTAAAATATACCCTTTCTGTAAACTTCAGATACAGGCTTAGTGTAACAGATCACAAATTTTATTACCTGCTTCCGGAGTCCGGGTTTGAAAAGTTCTCCAGTTACTCCAGAGTCCTCTCTCAGGATGAATTTTACAACTAACCTGGAATTCGTACTCTGTATAAGGCTGCAGACCATAAAGATTGCATTTTTCACTGTTTAAACTTTCAACCTTTAATGAAGATAAAGGACATAAAACAATAAACTCACACGGAAATAAAATGATGGAAGATAGTGATAGTCTGAATTACTAATGCCCCCATAAAGCCAAAAATAAGAAAATGATAGTTTATAAAAAAAGAAAAATGTCAATGAAAAAAAAAAAATCCTAACCTAAAACAACTTTACAAACTATGTCACAATGAGTATTAAGTTCACAGGTCTTCATGAGAAAAATCCTTCATTTAATTATATGAAAATAATACATTTTCTCTTCACATATTTTCATAACTTTGTAACTTATCATATTTATATAACAACAAGTTTACATAACTTTATATAACTTGTATCACCCTTTAAAATAAAAACGAAGACATTAAAAAAGGCACAAGCAGGCGGAAACACAACCGTGCTCCTGAACTACAAATAGAAGAAATGATCGCATTTCAGTAAAGAACTGCTTCAAACATAAGCTCTGATTCTTCAGAGCATCATCCATCAGTTAATATAAGGAAAAATATTCATGCACACGATCCCTTACTTGGTCAGGGTTTTGCTTTCATTCAGTTTTAGAACAATGGAAGAGTTTATGACTGACAGTTTTTTCTTATGTGATGCCACAGAACAGAGGATAATTTGAACAAATCGAATCTAGTAAAAAGATAATGAACTCATACTGGCAGTATTAAAATTTAGTAACCTCCAAGGATCACTATTTCATTTATTCAAAAAAAAAAAAAAGATTACCATATTCCACATGTAACTGTTAAGTGAACGATATCTTAGTCTAAAGTGCTGAGCTTGTGCTTCGTCACTCCAAAAAACTGTGCAGTTTGTTGCAGAAGAATTCTCAAATTTCACTAAAAACTTGGGAGGATGTGGTTTCACTAGCAGCAAAAACACAAATAAGAAAAGAGCACTTAGACATGCAGCATTATTAGAAAAGTAGGATTAAATGGAATACTAGAAAAAGAAGCTTATTAGATTAGGTACTTCTTCTAGTTTAAATTATAGTGTTTAAATGGTTTCCATTTTTTTCTAAATACCTAGGACTAACTGAAAGGAGTTAAGCATTGCATTTACCTATGTCTATCAACATGAACACGAGTGGCTGTGAAAGAGCTTTTCCTAGTTCATTGGAGGCAGCAACCACAACTGTGTAAGTGGAGTTAAAATTCAACTTCATGTTCAGATCCAGCAATCCAAATTTATTATTCACATTTTCTTCTAAAAAACACAACTTATCAGTCTCATTCGATAGCCTAGAATAGAAGGAAAACTCTTGGTTAATACTTTTCCATACATTGTGAAGGTCAGATTCCCCCGATGTGCAGGGCTATCTGATTCCCATAAAACTATGTTTGTATTTGTTGAGACTGCAACTCTTTCAACAGCTTGTAAGAAAATTGTCTTTCAAGTGAAGGACAATTCTATTGAAAATGAGGTAATCTCTCTCTTCAAATTCAGATGAAAGATATACCTTTTCTGCTTAAATAAGCACTTTCAAGACAGCTGAAGTACTATATTTACAGCAAATACCCCTCTATGCTAAATTGATAGCAAGGTGTTATACTGCATTTTGATTTTAACTGCAGACAAAATAAATACCTCTGGATTTTCCACCGAGCTGCAAATACACGAGTATGCTCTTTTTGACAACATGACAGCTACCTGGTATTTCTTTATAACTGAGCATAGATGTTGGCATCCAAGAATCTGGGCTGATTATGGGCTTATTTACATACATTAGTCAGTAGTCTAAACATTTAATGTATCTGTAATCTAATAGTCAAATGGCTTGACTTCAAACATGACTTATTTCCATCTATCATTCATCCCACTGCACTGGATAACTTATTTAGCCTTTCTGCTCTTTCTGCTTGAATCAGAGAAGATTATATTTTGTAAAATATTTAATAATTCACCAAAGTCCTCCTATATATCTGTGTATCCTTACCCATTATCCTCATACTTTCCCACTCTTCCGCAATTTAACTTTATGTTCTCCTTCTGATTAAAGAGCAGTGGTTGGTTTGTACAAATACTAAAAGATCATTGCTACTTCTTTGACCCATGGAAATAGGTAATAACGAGCCTAGCAAAACGAACAGTCTGCCTAAAAGATCTCTGAAAAAATGGGAATAAGTTCAATCTACCCAGCTGTTTTTAAATAGCAAAATTAATTAATTCTATGTATATGCTTGGTTGAGTAGGGTTTTTTTGGGGGGGGGGGTGGGGAGGGGGGGGGTAGGGTTTCTGACCAATTCCCTAAATTACCGTTCTCATCAAAAGGATCTCCCAGTGCTATCCCAAGAGGCTAACTAAAATCTGTGCTCCTTCCTTATCACTTGTTGTGGAAGTCTTCACAATCTGTTTCAGGAAACGGTCAGCAAAATGAGAGGGAGCAACAGCACCCTTGGTTCCTGAACAAAACTGACACCACCACATTTCCAGGCACATTTCCTTCTCCATATCCTTAGCTAAAGCGACAAGCTCATGTTCTAGATTTCCTGGTAGAGGTATTGCTAGTCACGGAATAACTCAACAGAAAATTCACCACAGGGAAAGCATCAGGTTTAACCAGCCATTTTAAGACAAATTCCAATATTAAACATCCATTTTTCAAAAGAGACGACACGCCTCGGTATATTCTCTTTAACTGCTTAACCCAGAAATAATTGAATTACTGTTGTACAGCATATACAAATGTAAACAAAAAAAATCTTTTTAAAGCTACAACTGGCCTTTGTGATCATGAGAGCTTTGGACTGGTTTATTCATAACTTACTGAATCTTTTGTGTGCTTGGATAAAAAGAAAGAAAATCTGTAACAAACGTCAATTAAAAAAAAAGTCTAAGAGACAATTATAAATATTACAAAGATATATCCATATGTTACTTACTTTATTTCATATGTAGTGTTGATGAATGTTAATCTTCCTTTACTCCAGCTGCAGGTAGGATTACTATCTGTCCCATACTGTATACACAATACATTTTTTGGCTGATCTGGAGGATCTTAAATAGAGATTGTCAGTGTCCTTTTTAAAAATAATAGTGGGAAAAATATTAATAAATGCTAGGAATTTTTTAAAGAGTTCATACACAAGCAAAAAACTTCAGCTTTCAATTTATACATGCAAAAAATGTTTGGGTCTATCTCTGGGATCTCTGCAATCCGTTGAGACCTCTAACAAACCTAAGTCACTTTACGAGGTTGATGAAATGAATAAAAGTGCTTAAAAATCTGTCACAACTGGGCGCCACAAGTTCTACTTGAAGCAACAAAAGATTATTTTTTAAGAGAGAAGCCTATCTTCCACTGATATAGCAGGAGGTTACTGGAGCAGCTTCAGCTTCTCTACAACTAGAAGAAAACCTGAGATTTCCTTTCCTGAGAATCTTTCTTGCAAGTTCCCTGTGGACTGGAGATGTGGGTTTCAAGGGGAGCCCAGGAAAAAGAAAGTCTTGTATTTGCTCCAACAAGCGGTTCTTTTTAACATCTTTCCATTTATCAGTGACTTGGACTCCTGCTCTCACTTGCTACAGTGCAGCCAGTTGGACAAGACAAGCATCATCACTGTGTATAAACTGCCATGGAATTTTTGGAAGGTTGCATGGTGATACACAGTGGGTGCAGAGGGACAACTGTATGCAGTTTCCCCCAAAAGAAGGAAAAGATGCAAATATGGTTGATCCTGACCATCCATGTGAGTGGCTGGGAGCCAGGGGAGATCCTCTGCAGTGTTGCAGTTTCAGCCCACAATATCTTACAAAAAAAAAGAGCCAATAAACAAAGCACCATTTCGAAAAAGGCCACCCACTACTCATTTGTAAAGTGATCCTCTGCAGTGGTGCAGTTTCAGCCTACAATATCTTACAAAAAAAGGAGCCAATAAACAAAGCACCATTTCAAAAAAGGCCACCCACTACTCATTTGTAACATATGTCTCAGAAGTACCAGAGAAAATGAGTAAGAATAGAGAATAATGGAACTGTCCTTACTTCCAGACTCTATATCAATTCCACAGATGAGTTTTTTCCTGTGATTACAAACTACTTTGCAGGTAAATGTGAGTTTGCCATATGTACGGACTAGAAATCTGGTGCTTACTGAACTGCCATAATTGCTACTTAGTTCAGAACTGTTAAAGAAGATAGCTATCTTGCACTGCTCTTTCTGTTTTGGTTGCTTTAGCTGGCACGAGAGGGTAATATTCGCTCCAGGTTGGACGTGAGAAGCGGTGTTAGCAGTCATGTTGCCTTTATCGCATACTTCTGCAGCACCGGGTTTCCTAGCAGTCAGGTTTCCTTTAGCATATGCTTCTGAAACAAAAAGGGAAAACAGACTTTTAAAATAATATATCCTTTATCTTGTAACATATACTGCACTCTGTGAAGACAGGCTTCTCAAATTTATAATTTAAGAATTCCTGTCTCTGCACTGTTACTCATAACATATTGCTTTGCCACAATCTTCACTGGCCAGAGATTAGAAAATAAAGTCTAGCACCAGTCATCATACGGAAAAAGTACAACCTAAGGCAAAAACCTGCCAGAAGAACTTTTACTTTGCTTCTGTTTACAGACCTATCTGCATTTCAGTAAAAGTGGCAGACATGTCTCTGCTAAAGAAAAAAAAAACAGTCAAATTTTCATTGATTTCACTAGACTTCCTCCTGTATATTTTCTTTTCAAAATTCCAGAGCACATAAAAGGCTGAGCAGGCAATATTGAATGCAGCATGCAAGGATATGTGTTTGATGGCAGGCTTGGGGACACTTATGCTGGGGGTACAGAAAAATGATGGAGCAATACTTCTATTTACTCTGGAGTTATGAAAAATCTCTGTGGGAATTCACCATAGACATGTTTTCTCCTGTAACCAGCTGCATGCTTCTACTTCAAATTAAAAAACAACAACTTATTAGCAATTAATTGCTATATACTACCTTAAATACACAATTGGAACTGACTTGAAGGGCACATGGTTACGAAATGCATAAACGGTAAAAGAGCTGCCAGTGCCTGAGCAGACTTGTCTTTTCTACCAAAACCTGACTCTCTATTCTGTCACAAACAGATATAAACAACAAGTTACATTGTCATGAACAATGGGAAGTCGCTCAGCAGCAGCACCGGATCGATCAGTTCTCAAAGGTTTTATAACATAAATCTAAGGCAATATTGCTTCCTCCATTAAGATGCTTAATCATGCACCACATAGGAATTTAAAGAAAAATTCCTGACCCGAGTGCTTCTTTTAAGTGATAATTTCTATGCAGGAAACAAAAAAAAGAAATCCTTACCTGCTGTGACGTGCACCAAAAACCAAACTGCTGAAGGCACAATCCATGCAAATAACATTTTGGTCTCTTAAGAGGAATGAATGCCTTTTACCAGTCCCTAAAAAGTGGAAAAACCATTTAAAAGTATTTTACTGTACTATTCTACAACTCCAGAAAATTCAGAATGTTTATTTCGTGAATCCTTTCTAATTAATTTTGCCTGATGACTCTGCTAAACTGTGACTCCCAATACATGGTGTTAAGCAACAGCTGATTTTTAGGTTGGTTATCCCTGCAGAAAGGCACGACAGCTAGAGCAGAGTAGAATTATGTGTACTTTGAAGCTATGTACTTTAAAAACAGACATCACTTGCTCCCTCCCCTCCCACAGACCCACTGCAAGCCGAGAACTGAGAAGAACGGGGACAGACCACAAGCACCTCATGTGCAAAGGAACGAGGATTTTCTGCATTCATGTGTGCTCTTACACCTCTTGCCTTGCACATTTGCACAAAAGTGGTGAGAATCCCAAATTTAAAGGGGAGCTTCCTCAGCTCCTTGCAGCAGCGTAACAGCTACAATTTGGCAGAACTTTTAGCCACGACCAGCCAACCCCGCTGCACTTAGCACACGTTGCCCCAGGCTGCTCTACAGCCCCTGTGTGCCATCTGCTTCCTTCCCTGTCACCTCAAAGCAAATGTCGTGGTCTCCACGGAGCTGTTTCATGGGGAAACCAGAGGGAGGATGGAAAGGTACAAGGGAAAGGTAAGAGACCAGGTGAAACGTCCTGGGGCTGCTAGAACCCTAACCTGGGATACTCACCTCAGGCAGGGAGATTCCCATCTCCCCAGGGCAGCTGAACCAGGGGGAATACCAGGTTGGTGAGGCAGGGACAAACCTGCCAACGCTTAGGAGAAACCACGTGGGCACCCTGGGCAAGAAGACCCTCGTGTGAACGTAGCGGCAGGTACGATGGCCACCGCTGCTGAGCTGAGGATGCAGCCGTCCTGCCTGCGTGTCCCGGGAGGACCCCTGCCCACTTCTCCATAGGGAAGGGGTTTTAGAAGGACACCACATCCAAACGAACCCACTTCATTCCAAGTGACTAACACGGCTTCAGGATTCCCAGAGTTGAAACACTGTGCAGTGAATTTGGTGCAAGATTTTGGGAATAAGTAATCTCACAGTTTCTTTGCACTGCTTTCTAAAACGAAAGCTGCCACACATTGTATATTGATGGGTATTAGTTAAATTCTACCCTTACTAACAAAATCTGCAGACACATGTAATAAGAAAGAGCATTGTCTAGCAACAAAATGGCTTTAGGTCTACAAGATAGTTTAAACATTCTGTCAAGTGCAAAGCTGTACCATGTCTAGACTTACTATATAAAAATAACACTTCACTACTGGAAATTTTCCAAACAAGTGTTTTACTCAAGTTATTCCATACTTCAAGTTCAGCCAGAACTAAGCTCAATATTTTTCCAAAACATTTCACAAACTGCATTAACAACTATTTCCTTTACATACTATTGCTGCAGGACTACAGAAGCAGGAAACATATACCAGATATTTCAGAGCAATACATATGAACCAGCACCAGTTCTGTAGTTTCTGACCTGGTATGCATCTGTTTTTAAAGCAAAACTCTAAAAACGTGACTGCATTTCATGTGATTTGGGGAGAGGTCACGTCCATGAGGATACAAGGCGGGATCCATTCCAGATTCTTAAGAAAATGAACTAATACCTGATGCGACTGTGAAATATGTAAGAATCTCCAAAATACACCTAAGTCACGTTGCTTTCTATTTATACCCCTGCATTGTTCAGAGGGGAATTTCAAGAGCTGCTGCAGCAGCTCAGCTCTGCACGGCCGTGAACGCGGGAGGTGATTAGTAACCGTGAACATGAGCAATCGCGGCACCAAAGAGCTTCGAGTAAACGCTCTGCCTTCCAATAAACTGAAATTGCCCAGAACTGAAAAGTTCTGCTTTGTGGCAGCAAAACCATACCCAAAATCCTGCTTGAGTCAACGGGCCAAAATAGCAGCAACAACAACAACAACAACTCCTCCAACAACTGCCACCGTCTGCTTACCGGGGAAGGGCTGAAAAGGGGAGCCCGCGCTTGCCCAGGCAACAGCTGCGGTGTGCAGGTAACGGTCGCTGTGTGCGGGCTAACAGGCGCCTAACGGTCACGGTGCGGAGGTAACGGTCGCCGCGTGCAGGCTAACGGGCGCCTCACACGCCTAACGGTCGCCGTGTGCAG
>NW_010582692.1:117542-134543 GCF_000705375.1 Tinamus guttatus
CGGCCTCGGGTGCGGCCTCCCCGCCGCCACCTCAGAGGGACGCGCACGCTGCCCCATGGACACACGGACACCCCGGCAGCTGGACCGGTGTTCATGACCCATGAACACCCTGACACACAGACACCCCCATACAGGTGCACACAGACACGCCGACACACAGACAGTCCTGTACATAACCCATGGACACCCTGACACACAAACAGCCCCATACAGGTGTGCACGGACACTCCTACACTCACACATCCCCAGTACACACAACACACAGATACCTTGAGACATAGACACTCCCCACACAGGCTCACATGGACCCCCTGACGCATAGATACACCCCCGTACACACACAGACACCTTGACACACAGATGCCCCTATACACATGACACACAGACACCCCGACACACGGACACCCCGGTACATGCACACACGGACACGCCTGTACACGCACACACATACACCCCTGTACATGCACACACAGACACCCCTGTACACGCACACACATACACCCCTGTACATGCACACATGAACACTCCTGTACAGCACATAAGGACACCCCTGTACAGCGCACACAGACACCCCTGTACATGCACACACAGACACCCCTGTACATGCACACACGGACACGCCTGTACACGCACACACGGACACCCCTCTACATGCGCACATGGACACCATGGTACAGCACACACAGACACCCCTGTACACGCACACGTGCTCACCCTGGCAGAGCCCTGCGCGCCGGGGTCCCAGCCGCCTGCCCGCGCCGCAGGGAGCCAGCACCCTGTAACAGGCAGGAGAAGCAGAAAGCACCGCCGGGGGGAGAAAAACAGGCGATTACCAGAAAACAGCCGGTGCAGCCGCTGCCGGCCCCAGCGCTGCCTGCCTGCCCGTAACCGCGCAGCCAGCTGCCTCTCGGCCGCTCTCATTTCCCATCTTCCTCCGTGTCTCATTTTAATGCAACTTGGTTCTTGCTTTCTCTTGTTTCCAATCACTGCTCCCACGAGCTACCGCCATTCGTAACAGAGTTTTAAAATAAAAACAAACACACAAACCCCAAAACTTCCTACCGCTCCTTCCATTTTTCTGGGGATAAAATCAGTTCTCCCTACAGCGCTTTCTTGGTGTGATTACCTTCTACTAGCTTGGAGTTTGCAGCAAAGCTATTTTGGAGGCAGACATTCAAAAGAATAATTAGAGAAAGCACGAAGTTTGCAGAGAAATTTAGCTCCACTCCACTTACCTCCCTCCAGCTCCCTAGGTAGCATTTGTATCTATTTTTCTGGAGAGAAAAAAAGTGCTGACGATGTTCACAAAAATGTCTTGTGTGAACCTCGCAGGTCCGTACCCTCTGAAACCCCAAGTATCACCAGTTTCTTTTTAAGCGTATATCTTTCCTCCTCCCCCAGCATCTACACTTTTCACATTTTCCAGAACTTGCACCCAGCACAGAGGTGCTCTACGGGCTGCAGAACCAGGATTCATCCTGTTTCCTATGGAGTCCGTGCGGATCCCGTCTCCTGCCTTCGGGCAAGGCCCTGCTCATTGCTACTGCTTGCTGGGTATATTTTGTGTTTGTGGAAGAATATGGCAACAGCTGTGGGACGCTCTGCTTGGCTGGCATTAGGGAAACGTGAGCTTTACTAATTGATGATATGTTTAAGGAAAGGTGCCCCTCAGGTGACCAAAGCGATAAGAATTTAGTGCTGTGGTGACAGGAAACTTAATTGAAAGAAAATTAGTCCATTAACAGTCCTAAGATGCAATGACTTAATGACTTGTTATTTTTCTTTTTTCTTTTCTTTCTCTCTCTTTCTTTTCTTTCCTTTTTTTTTTTTTTGGTGATATTTGACACCAAAGGCCACTTTTTCTCTGAAACTCTTCCCTGGATGGTGTTAGATCGTGCATGTCTCCAAGGACTGGACCAACCCTTGATATGTCACATGTTGAATAAACCCTCCGCTTTTCTATCAGACTTCTAAACAAAATATTTGAAAGTATGATTTGAAATGTTGCTGTATTCTGCAGACTAAAGCTCTGCTGCCAGCTCTGCTTTGGCTGGTGAAGCAGTGCGTGCTAAGCCCTATCTTAAGAACCCGCAGGCTGAGTAATTTTTTCACTGTATCTCACAAGTGCGGGCGAAGGCAGAGCGCTCCAGGGGAACACGGGCACACACCATGGAGCCCTGCAACCCGCTCCTCACCCAAACCTTCGCCCTGCACCTCAACGGAAGGAAAGAGCCCAAGGATGAGGCCCTACGGAAATGAAGCCCTGGCACACTGAGAGGGGTGCCAACCTGCCTGCGCCCTGAGAGCCGCTCAGAGCAAGAGATGATGCCAAGGAAATACAGGGTCATCGGCTCCCTGTGCCAGGGGGACTCTGAAAATGAAGTCTGGGAAAGCACCAGCAGCAGAGCTCGTGTTTGGGGATCACATGTCCCTCCGATGCCGAGTGTTTCCAGTGAAGCGGAGGCAGATCCAAGCTGGATCGGAGCTGAGAGGAGGGCACCCTGGCTGAAGAGACATGCTCTACCAAAATGCCATTAATGTCACTGCCATAATGCGAGACCACTGGAGCAAAGTTGAGCTTTCTACAATCTCCATGGTCTGGTGCAAACCACAGGCACGCTGTGCCCCCAGCATGAAGCCCACGTGGTCACAGTGCCAGCGTGTGCCACAAAGCTGCAACACAAGTGACACTGGAGCTTTCTGAGTCTGCATTTCATGCAATATTAGCTACCTTGAGTGGAGCTTCCCTGCGAGGGGGAATCCAAAAACATCTCCTGCCAGTGCCGGTGCCAGTGCTGGTGCTGGTGCCAGTGCTAGTGCAGTGATTACAGCAGCAGGGCAAGGAGCACTTCTGCCACAAGTGGGATGTGAGAGGAACGTGTGTGATGTTACTGCACCTTCTTGTCATTTCTGCAACATTGTACCGGGACTTCTCAGAAAGGCATTTCCACTGGGACATAAACGCAGTGCACTGAGTTCAAGACATTCTATGCTTTGCCCCCCTCTCATAATGCAATGAATCACTAAAAACACGGAGTAGAGACTATGGTTTGTCCTTATATATAGGGAAAATAAAGTGCATGTACATGACAATAAAATGTGAGTGTACACCATCATGGCAATTCACAGTCAAGTTCTAGAGGAGAAGGTTGATATAGTTTATCCAGGATAAATGTACATATTAAATAAGATTTCTAAGGCTAAACAAAACAAAGCAGAAGTCTAGGATTGGCTTATTCAGTCATTTTCTCTCTTCATTCAAAGGAGAAAATTTGCTGTCTGAAAATATAAGAGGTTTCAAATGGTGGAAAGCTGCCTCTTTCCCAAATAGTAATTCCAATGAAAGTCATGAAAAATTAAAGTTTAAATTAAAGTTTATGAAAGAAGACTGGAACCTGGCTAGAAAATAGCCATGTTAAAAATATTACTGAAGAGAATTCAAGTTCAAAAGTGAAATCAAGAGATGCAGCCTTACATGCTGTGGTTACGTCAAGTCGTAGATCTGGAAATAACCTTGAGAAAGACTAATTGCGAAGGAATGGTAGTGAGTCATCCTCAGAGAAAGGATGAACGCAGAGTGAGACATCACTGGTGTTAATTACCGAGCACTTAGAGCTTAAAACCAAATGTGAGTATTTCCAAAAATTCTGCTGTAGCTGCCTTCAACAGTCAGTCAGGAAGGCTTCTCACAAAATATTTGTCTTCAGTTTTTGTTCAACATGATTCCTTTTTATTGTATCTGCCCAAATAATTTTTTCTACCTACTTGAGGAGCTCAGAGGTTCAGCCTGCTTCCAGATAGGCCTATCACCCAAAAGGAGGCTTCATTACTATTACTATAGCCTGCCCATTATTATTATTATTGTTTTTGTAATTTGTTGTCATTGCAATTTCTTTGCCTATCTCTTAATTTTTCCTCTATTTTTGGTGATGAGATGCCAGAACAGTGTTGATGATCTTGTCGTTCTGGGAACTATGCAGAGATGTGCAGCAGTCCTGTACTGGTAGACCTCTGGTCATGCAGCGAAGACAGTGCTGGTCATACTGTCAAAAACATGGTCACAGTTCATTGCAAATCCCCATTTAGTTGGTGTTTAAAGATGCTGCCAGCGTCCCTCAGCTTGGATTTCCTTGCAGCAACACTGCTGGAGACCTGGGCACACGAGCAGCACCAACAACCCGTGCTGCAACGCTCCTCCCTCGGCAAAGAAGGCAATGTCAACGCAGAGTTGAATATAGGAGCCAACAAAAACAACTTGCAGCCCTTTATGTTGCTGTTGGGAGCTGGGATTAGCACAGTGCTTTGGGTATCAGTGGAGTTCTCCCTGAGGGGCTCATTTCAGCAGGTTGCAGCCAGGTTCCAGCCTCCGACCTCCCTTTCTTCGCTAGGCCTCCTGGCCAGCTCTGCAAATCGGCCTCCAAACCACATACCAGCAATATGTTTCCTCAGTCCCTTCATTAAAAGGGTTGGATAACACTTTTATCCAACAAACTTTTCCCAGATCTTTCTCTGACTGCCTAAAAAAGAATCATAACTCTTTTGTCTTTTTTTGTTTTTTTTTTTTAATTTTTCGCCAGCTGGTATTTTAGCCAGATCACCCCTCCAAACCCTTTTATGATGCACGGCTGTGACTCACGTCTGCGCAGTGGGAGAGGTGGAAGTGCTAAATGTGGCTGAGGGGACCCAGCTGCCCGGGCCAGCCCGCGTGGCCCTGCGCTGAATGTCAAACCGCGGCGCGAGGCGCGCAGGCTGGTTTCCAGGAATCGCGCTTGCTCGCGGCGCTTCATCTATCGGCCTATTTTCAGTGGTGGCCACCGACAGGACTAGAGGTAATGGCCACAAACTGAAGCACCAAAAGTTCCACATGAACGTAAGGAAAAATTTCTTACCAGTGAGGGTGCCAGAGCACTGGAACAGGCTGCCCAGAGAGGTTGTGGAGTCTCCTTCTCTGGAGATCTTCAAACCCGCTTGGACGCAGTCCTGTGCCACGTGCTCTAGGTGACCCTGCGTGTGCAGGGGTTGGACTAGATGACCTCGAGAGGTCCCTTCCAACCTTCAGCATTCTGTGATTCTATGATTCTATGATCTGCTCCCCTGCTGCCGTTTTCTGTCACTTGCTGCTCAGTGGCTCTCAGGTGGCTGGTTCGAGGGAAGCTGGACAGTGGAGTCCTGGTCCAAAGAATCGTAATCCTAAGTGCGACTGCAAGAGAGTGGATTTATTGCACGTCCAATACCCCAGGTCATCTCTGTGTTATGTTAGTTTGGCATCCTTGTTTATGCCAGTGAGTCTATTAATTTTTTTTTTTCTTATTCCCAGCACAACCAAACCAAGTACGTAGCTGTGCAAATACAGTTGCTCTGACTTCTCTTGAGTCCATAACTGACCTAAGTAAAACCAAATTCGTTTGGGGATTGTGACTTTTCAGTGTCATTCTAGACAATCTGTCATTTGGCAACTTTTAAGTTAAGGATTTTTTTTTTTTTTACATATATATACATATATATTCTTGCAGTAAGATTAATTCTTCTTTTATTATTATTATTATTATTATTTTAATTCCTGTTAAGGAAAGACTTGCCTGGTTTGGCAAATAGCAGTCCTGAAACCCAGTTTTTATAGTTTGCTTTCTTCTCAATGCCCTTAGTGCTCGCTTCAAACTTTTTTCTTAATCCCCCTTCCACTGTTCTGCAAGGGGCATTTTCATGGGAATTGGCTCTGTGAAGTTAACATTCACTGAGGCCAGTGAAGGCGCAAAACCACAGCCTCACTTCTCACCTCCCCTCCATGAAACACAAGTTTAGTTTCAGTCTCTGCTGTTGTGCTCAGTCCTTCTATCCTTTGAATAACTGCTCATCTTCCCTCTTAGAGGATTAATTCTCCCAAAGGTTAACCAAAATCAGAGGCCATACCAAATAGCATATTTTTAATGAATATTCATGCTTTTATTGTGCTACCATTTCACTTGCTCTGTCATTTCTCACTTGCTTTGTTCTCAGGCTGACTTTGCTGAGCTAAGCATTTGTTTGCTGCTTTGCTTGTGCATGTTGGTTGCTTTGATCTTATCATCTTCGCGTTCAGAAATCCCCAGAGTTCTAGTGTTGCTATTTAGCTTTGCAAAACTTCAGTTAAGTTTTTTAATGCAATTTCAGTCACTGCAGCATATTTACCTGTTGCTAATCTATTCCAGTGTGCTGAAGAGTAAGCAGCAAGTCACAGAGATGGTATCTGGCTAATCTGTGCTGCACTGGTTGTAATTTCCACCTCATTTTGGGATTTGCACTGGCACAAGGCCATGCCTGATACACCCTAAGCTGATGTGATGGGGTGGAGATAAGAGCCAGCACCAAATGGCTTTGCTGTGCTCAGAACCACCTAAGCTCTGAAGGCACAACACTACTTCCCAAGCTCTGCTTGGTTTTAATTTGTTGTCTCTTGGCACTTTGTATAAAAAGAGCCTTTCCAGTGAGGTTGTGTTAGATGTGTGAGCAGGAATGAGAAACAGCTTTGTGGGTCACGAATTACTGTGCTTTGATATGTAATTATATTAGATTTAGGTAGGCGGCCAGCTGAAGAGCTTGCACTAATATTCCTGTTACCGAGCTCTTCCTGAGGCTGGGCTCTGTGGATCTGTGTGGGCCCCTGGCTGCCTCTGGTGCAGCGACAGCAACCCCAACACCAAGGGACGTGGGGTCACCTCCCTTGGACACCCAAAAAGACCGTGCTCTGGGCACAGCCCTCCCATGTCCTCCTTTGCAGTGGCTGATTCCTCTGCATTGCTCAGAAGGCAGGAGGAGAAAATGTCTTGTCAGAAGACAATCGACAGAATTCACTGCCTTTCATTTGCAGGCTCATGCTCAGGGGCAGAGGGTTGCATGAGAGACGAGTGCGTTTGGTGCGTGTTGTCTGTGGGCAGAAGCATTAGTTAGCATGTCCTTCCTTCTGTACAGAAAGCCCCTGCTAGAATTAAGGTGAAGAACCCGTGAAACATAGTCAGACTGATGAATAGCCAAGAAACTCACTGGCACAAGATGTGGCTACCAACAACATAACCACATTTAGAAAACATATCTTTAAAAATGGTAACACAAAGAATTAGAGTGCAGGAAATATCAAGGGAAGGAGTGAAGTCCAAGATGTTAAAATAGAAGTACCGACATCATGGTTTGATACAAAACAGTGGCTATCCATATAATCAAGGGTTACTTACGTATATCCCGTTCAATCCCCATTGCTCAGGATGCTGTGTTAGGTCACTGAATATGGTCTGTGACGGAAAGAAGGCACAGACCCGAGCAAAGACTTTTTAAGGTCAAATCAGGCAAAGGAAAACAGCACACAGAGCAAGTGAAATCTGAAATTGAGGGCACAACATGGCATCGTGGGCCCGGCCTGTTGTTGAAAACTGTTCCTTTTTTGTCAATTTGCCTGGCAACGCACTTATCCATCCGCTTCATTGCCAGGCAGGACGAGTGTCACAAGTATCTCTTCCAGAGCAAAGCTGTCACCTCTTGCAAACCACTGGGAGAAAGAAAAACAGCCGGAGTGGGTGAGAAGGGAGGGAGAGGGGGCTGTGTGACATGTTTGTGCCCTTCTCCTCCTGCTTTCCCCAGGTAACCAGTCCATATTTACCAACTGCATTGCTTTACCCACCTAAAGAAGGTGAATTTCATTCAGCCCCAGTGATATCTATGGAAGTTTTGCCATTGATGAAGAAAGGATGCCCTGGGAGAGGGGGGAAAAGTTTTAGCCCTGCACTATTGTCACATAGCAGGAAAGAAGTTACCCTCCAGTTCGCAAATACGTTTGTAGTTATCCATCCTAGATTGATTTAACCTGGCTGGAAATTCAGGTTTCAACCAGCAGGAACTTGTTATGTCATGCTCTCCACCTTGTCTTTCCAAAACATTGAGCATTTCCATGCAGCAATAAACATCCCACGTGTTTTGATAGTTCAGGCAAATAGAGGCAGCTCAAGTCTCAGGATGTGGACTGTGAGGTGCCTTTCACCTCACACATTTGGCTGATAGTATGTGGCTGCTCTTTTACAATTTCCTTCCTGCACAGCAGCAATCACTAATTTTAGACTAGTTTGCACTTAAGAATAACCTCGCAGGCTTGGAAACAACTTGCTTGCTGCTTATAGAGAACCAACCTATTGCATCCAGGCAGGTAACGTACCCCTCTGTAAAGCGAGGTGACAGATGGCACATCTCTTGAATCGTGGAAAGGAAACAAGCACAGCACACACCTCTTTCTGGGAGAAAATGACCAAATTGATCAATTTACTGAACAGCTGTTAGAAAAAAAGCATAGGGTGCCTAGCAAAATTTGGATGAAAATTATAATCTCCAGGTGTATAAATCCTACTGCAAAAAAAGGTAGTAGTAATAATAAGATGGTTAATACTAGATAGCCAAATACAGACAGCTCACTTTCATTAGTTTTGTGGTTTTTAAGTCTTGCAAAAAATTGTTGAGTCTTGCTCCTACTATTGCACAGATTTTGAACTGGTAACGTATTCAAAATCTGTGATGGTGATGTATTTCCTTTTCATGCAGTGATGATTAATGTCACTGTTATGGAATAGGTTCCCTACAACCTGCCTAGCCTGCTCAGTTGCCCAGCGCTCTATAAAACTCGCCAGCTCTTTGCGAAGCACAAGTCACACACAGGGCTACGTAGATGAGAGGTTCCTTGGTGCTGTAAATGCAGACTCAGGCCCTAGCCCATAGGAGCTGCCGGGGCAGCTCCGGGCAGGCTCATGCGCCCCGTCCCGACGTCGCGGGAGGCCGAGGAGGTAACGCACTGCAGCTGGGTCACCAAGGTGCTCCTCTAGCCGTAGTTTCTCCATGCAGAATTTCCATGGGGTGCTGCAGAGCACCCTCCCCACCACCACCAAATTTCCACTTCAGGTGGATCAAGCATGTGCTTTATTCAGGGTGTCACTGCAGTGCCCCGGGGTCCGGTGCTGAGCCACAGGGAAGAGGCTCATCAGCCCCAAAAGGGAGGCCAGGAGCTCGGGGTAGTAGTGGGACCACATTTGTGTCCCCTCACCTCGTCCTTCCACGACTCCAGAACAACAAGAGCCACGTTCTGCTCTAACCTGCAGCATGTGAAGGGAGGGCTGGAAGGGCAAGCACTGCGGAGAACATTCCTCAAGAGGATGCTCAGTCATTTTACAGCGCATAGTAAACCTCTTCCGTGCTTATATTTCTTAAAAGTATTTTAGGTTGTTTCCTTAAAAAAAAAAAGTTGGGTTTGTTAAGCAAAGTAAGTACTAGAGACATAATCGAACTTTTCAGGTTTCCACCGAGTTTCTGGTTGCTCCAGGAGCATCAGACGAGACCACCTGTAATGACCTGGGCAGGCCTTCAAAGGACAAGATTCCAAGAGCGCTCAGCAGCAAGGAGACTCCCCTGCCTCGTTCTGTGGAATCCCAATGGAATGAGCGCTCCTCTGTGCCACATCCCCCTCACGCAGACTGGCCGAGACAAAACACCGACAGCCTGATATGACGTGGGGGTGAGAAGATGATAAATCTTCAACCTCAAGTGAAGAATCTGTCCTGTGGCAAATTTAAACAGATAACTTAAGTCAACAAGGTAGGCCAAGATGAAGAAGGTTATTCTGTCCTACAAAAAAAAAAAATCTTTCCATGTTCTTGGCATTCACATCTGCTGTAGGATGTCTAAATCATCTTCAGTGCAGTGTTGGGGATCCCAAGACATTTTACACACATCAGTCAAAATATCTAAGGAATCATTTTATCCATCTCTAAACGAAATCAGCCCCAAGCATGAAATGTTGCAAATATTTAACAAGATAATTATTTAGATTGATGCATAATATATGTTGCAAGAATCACCTGCTGTGTATCTCAGTTCTCACAGGAATCCAAATTTACCTGCTTACACTGTGAGAATATGAACTAAGTTTAAAATTACAAATCATTAATGATTTATTGGCCTCTCATCCAAAATTATTTGGAGTCAATTTGAAGCCAGCTTCCGATTCTGAGGTCGGTTCCAGTTCTGATGCTGGAAATCTCAAAGGCTGGTGTGTGCCATGGTCATAAAATAACATTTTAAGTCACAATTTCAAGTTTTCTTAAAATAATCCTCCAGTGCTTTGTGGAAAACAGATCTGTATATCCGCACATTCTTCATTCATTGTTCTCAAGCAAGAGACCAACTCATCTGGGACCAGGGTCTGTTCTTGAGCGTCTTCACTAGACAGTGGTTTTCCCCACTGGTTTCCCAAAAGGGTATTTTGTTCCTCCCGCGCTAAATCAAACGCATGGTTTTGCCCACTCCTATTGTTGTTTAAAATGAGATTAATCTTTTCCAGCAGGAACGTCTGCTGCTCCATTCCTTCGGCGTTCCACAAATAAGTAACGGGACTCGGGTAATCCCTGAAGAAAACATTTGTCTCTGCTTCTGGAGGCAGCGCGTGGGGCTGGCTTTGGTAGATGTTGGCAGCCACGTAGCCCAGCAGGTTCCCGTCGGAGAGCTGAGGCCGGTAGTCGCTGACGAGCTCGGTGGCCGGCGCGGGGCTCTGCACATACGCCGTGCTCTCGGGGACCGCTGCGCTGGGGCCCCTTCTGACATCCACGAGCTTGTATTCCTCACGCACAGGCAGCTCCTCTATTTCCATGATTGTGGGATCACTGTTATCCAGGGGGGGTCCACTGAAGACGCTAGGTGTGAATCCACTTTTTTCCTAGGAAAAAAAAAAAACATAACAATTGTGAAAATGAGTTGGCAGATTTTGCAAGTGGGAGAGATAGTGTTAGAGCATCACGAGGGGGAAACACGATGGTGACAGTCCTCACTGGCTCTGCCTCAGTCCTTTCCTTCTCCCGCATCGTGTCCCCTTCTGCAAACGTGACTGCAGTGAGGCAGAGGCGAGCAGTGCCCGGGAGCCATCACGCCTTCCTCCCCTCGCCTGCTCGCAGTTCAGGGGCAACTGGGCGCACGGCAGGATTTCTGCTTTGGGGAAGGCCTAGAGATTGCCCCTACATTGGGCTCCTTCATGGGATGAGCCTTGTAAATGCCCAGAAACCAGTTGCCCAGCCAGTCCCCAGGCTCCCACCTTGGGCTTGTTCCAGACCCACCGCCTGATGCTGCCTGTCCCTGCCAGAAACTCCTCGAGCGCAGGGAGAATTTTCCTACTTAGAGCTGAGCAGGTTTGTTGCAGCTCCTGGCATCCTGCTTCTTGTTTTAAAATCTACATAAAGACAAGTGAAAACAAGCTGGGACGCAATGTTGCAATTACCTGGAGTGACTTTATCACATTGCTGTTTTCCACATGGGGAAAATCTTCAAGCAGCCACTTCGGCATTAGCGACACAGTTATTCTGGTAATTCATCACCCAAAAGAAAGAAAGAACCCACACTGTTAGTCCATTGCTATTAGCCTGGGGACTGTTTCATCCAGAGCAAGCAAATAAGGGACAAGGAGGCAGCACAGAGTTCACGGGCTGCCCAAGACCTTTGCAGAGGCCTGGGGACTGGGTTTTACCCCTGCTTGGGCAGGTTGTCCCATCCGCGCTGTCACCGTGCCCAGGAGATGCCTGGTGCTGGTGGAGCAGCGCCAACAAGCCGAACTCCCCGGCTGCTCCTCGCGTGTGAGCTACTGTTAATGCAACAAGGTTCTCATTGCCACGTTTCAGCCAGCTGGGCTAAACCCGAAGGACAAACTCTAGCTCTTCACCCGCCTCTCTTATTCCTCTGAGTTAGTTAGATCCATGGTGTGAGCCAAGCCTGGCTGCCCCTGGCCAAGAGGCCAGCTTTGCTCAATGCAGAGTGTTCCCCCTAATATCACATTTGCCTCTGCATTACCAACAAAACCCGAGAATTTCATTTATTAGGCAAGTCTGGGAGCTAACTACTCTGAATAATGTATTTATACTAAACATACATTTTTTTGGAAAGTCTTGCTAACCTGGGGGGAATTAACCAATTATATAAATAAGAAGATACATCTATTGCCTGAACTGATGAGGTCAAAATCACATTACTAGAGACTGATTTTTTTCTATGGTCAAAGCTGCTGCAGAAATGATTTTTTTTTTCCAAGAAAGTTCAATTTAGCTAAGCTCTGCTGATGCGATGGCATATTGCTGTGTTTCTGAGAAACTACATACTCTCTGTTCGTGCTAAAATGCTCATGTTTCACAATTACATCACCAGCAGAAAAATGATTCGCGTCCGGAAGCGAGAGACATCCTTCACTGAGGGTGAGGTGCCTCAACAGCCTCTAGCTCCGAGGCTTCTCCACCCTATTTCTTCTTTTATCCGGAACATCCAACAGACAACCCCATGTCATGGAGGTAGTCATTCCCTATGGACTCACATCAGCCACAGCAATGATTGAATCAATATTCCAGTTAAATGGAAAGTAAAAATAAAAGGAAGAGTCATTCATCTTGCATAAACCCTTACCCTGCAAGGCCCAAGGCCTCCAGTGGCAGTGCAGCAGGCAGGTAAGTCCCAGGGGAGCTTAAAGTCTAGTATGAAAATTGTCTAAGATGGTTAAGTTTGACCTCTCCTTCCTTTTTACACCCCAATATCCATAAAAGAATTTATCACATGTCCTTAAGTCTGGCCTTTGCAGGGGAATGATGGTCACATTTTCATCTTCAGATCGTACAGAAGATACCATATGATCCAGCAATGTGATTACTAGGTTAGGTTGCCATCAATATGAGCAGGTTGTATGGAAAAGCACAGGTTTCTCTACATAATTTTAGGAGATTCTAAAGAAAGTTGTTTTTTTGGAAATAGGAAAGAAAAATATGAAGAAAGCAATACCTTTTTCTTGCTGACTTTTTAAACATCAGAATCACAAAAACAACTGATAATACGAACACACTGACACCCAGTCCCAGAAAAACTCCAATGTCATAATCTGAAAAAAGATAAAAAGGGAAAGGTTATTTACGATCTTTCATTTTAAGGACAGCATTTTTAATAGGCCAGATCCGTAGTCGCAAATGCAAGCAATTTTA
Source organism: Tinamus guttatus (assembly GCF_000705375.1). Next base: position 130,553 of record NW_010582692.1, read on the forward strand.
CGCTCATGAACGTTCATGCGGAGCTCCAGGAGCCTCCTTGCACATCAGCGGGTGCTGTTGCACACATGCACTTGTACATCAAGTTCCCCGAGGAGCAAACAAGGGTTATCTCAAGTTGAAGGGCGCAGAGAGCGGAGCCAGCCCTGCTTGGCCCTGCGGGGGTAGCGCAGCCCTGAGCCCCCCAGCGCACGGGCCCGTCGCGGTCTGCACGGTCGAGATCTTTGCAGAAGGAGCCGTGAGCGCTCAGCTTGGCCACTCACTAACAGAACGAAGCAGTAACAAAAGCAAAAGCAAAACTGCTGCCCCATGTGTCGCTCGTGCTCCAAGCCCTCGTGGTGGCGGCAGGCGCCAAGTCCTATATGGGAACATCTAAAAGAGTCTCCGGCTCAGACTGCAAAGTCAAGAAAACGTAGCCAACACAGCTACCTCTGTGAGGATAAAACACTATCTTACATTCTCCTTAGTTTCTTATCTCCTACTTGTTGCAAATATGTCTCTTAAGAGATCAAAACTTGAAGATATAAATTATGCGGGTTCCATCAACCACGAGAGCACTGCAGCCTTTCTTGCCCCTTGGCTCATGTCCCAGTGAAACGTCACCTTTCTGGCTTCGATCTCTCCAAAGGATTATTCCCAGTAATTACACCACCTGATGCTGCAGGTGCAACCCTCGCTTACCCAGTGTGAAATATTGGCTTCTTACCGTAAGAAATCGGGCTGTAGCTTCTGTTCAGGAACGGCTCCTCTGGGAGGACTTGAGCAGAGAGAGGGGAAAAAATGCCTGTAACTTAATTCAGAGAACAGAAGCTATTGCTTTATTTTGTCAAAATTACTTAGAAATAACGATATAATGAAAAAAACATAAAACCCTCTGAAGTAATTAATAACTCCAGATACTAGCTAGATGCCACATCACCTCCTATTCTCAGTGATATCATTGAACCAAATATTGATGAAACCATGACATAAATGATGAAAAATCTTCCACATTTTTTCCCTCCCTAAAGTACCCAGAACAAGAACTTTTTTTCTTGACATGGGTCATTTTTCAAGAGCACCTATGGGTTATCTCCCAAAGTGTCCAAGCCCCCCAGAATGGAATTTTCTAGCAATGTCATTTTATCTGACTGGCTGAGCTAAGAGGGAGTACATGTAGCTCAAGTGGCCACCATGGCTAGAAGCCTGTTTTTGCTAGAATAAGCAGCACGCTGTTGGTTACAGGGAGCAATGACCTCGCTCTTATGGAAAAGATGGGATGGTCAGGGATGGTCTTTCAGGAGGATCAGGTTTTGCACGGAACCCGAAGATAGCAAAGACTTTAGTAGAGTCATCCTTGCAAACAGAGCTTACGGCAGCAGCACGCTGGCAAATTGCTAATATTTGGGAAGGAAGGAGTTTAAAGGGCAGCTTTCGCAGCATAAGGATTGAAATACTTCATGAAACACCACAAGGCCGTGCCCAAAAGCGCCTCTGCATCCTTCAGTTGGACTGAGGAAATGCCATGGCTTCCCGTAACCCTTGGGTGCTCGCGTAGCGCCGGTGCCCGCGGGCTGGGGACCAGGAGCGCGGAGCTCGCAGAATGGTGCCATCGTGTGGCTCAGCCGCCACATCCGCGGGACACGCACCGCCGCCAACCAAAAGCGGCTGTGGCAGACAGTCGGCCTGTGTGTCTGCCTGTCTCGCCCGCTGGATCCCTCCCTGGGGATGGAGCTGTTCTCTTGGTGGTCGGAAGCGGGATAAAAGCATCACTTTTGCCCCACGGGATGCAAGAGGATAGCGAGGTCCCATGGTATTGCTTGCTCTGGCAGCAGGTGACTGCATATTTGCAAGCAGAGAACATTTATAACAGCAGTCAGTCTACAAACACAGAGATTAAAGCTGCTGAGCCAGCCAAGGCGGTGCAGCACGACGTCCTCTGCAACTCAGGCTGCCCGATTTCAGATCGCAGCAATCTCTGCGACAGACATAATAATCTGTGGGTTTAGGCGGCTTCAGATGAAAACAAGTGAAAAACTTCTGGATTCACGGGGCTTTCAGGAGTGTAAGAGCAGCTTGCAAAGCACCGAGCTTGGCGAAACATGGGAACTCACCTAGGAAGCGAGTGAAAGCGAGCACGGTTGTTGTGCCACTTGGCACCAGCTTTGCAAGGAAGCAGCAGAGCCTTCGTTGCTCCCTCCCGCTGTTCTCAAGTCATCCTTTCATAGAATCATAGAATCACAGAATGCTCAAGGTCGGAAGGGACCTCTAGAGGTCATCTAGTGCAATCCCTTGCACACGCAGGGTCACCTAGAGCACGTGGCACAGGACTGCGTCCAAGCGGGTTTGAAGATCTCCAGAGAAGAGATTGTGGCCATTACTTCTAGTTCTGTTGGTGGCCACCAGTGAAAAGAGGCCAGCACCATCCTCCTCACTGCCTCCCTTGAGGTACTTCTAGACACTGCTCAGGTCCCCTCTCAGCCTTCTCTTCTCCAGCTGAACAGGCCCAGCTCCCTCAGCCTCTCCTCATAGGGCAGATGTTCCAGGCCCCTGATCATCCCTGTGGCCCTGCGCTGGACTCTCTCCAGCAGCTCCACATCCCTCTTGGTCAACTTGTCGTCCACCATGACACCCAGGTCCCTCTCTGCAGAGCTGCTCTCCACAAGGTTGGTCCCCAGCCTGTACTGGTGTCTGCGGTTATTCCTCCCCAGGTGCAGGACCTTGCACTTGGCCTTGTTGAATTTCATGAGGTTTTTCACCGCCCAGTTGTCCAGTCTGTCCAGGTCCCTCTGGATGGCAGCGCAGCCCCCTGGGGTATCAGCTACTCCTCCCAGTTTGGTATCATCAGCAAACTTGCTGAGGGAGCACTCTGTGCCTTCATCCAGGTCATTGAGGAATAAATTGAACAGGACTGGACCAAGGACGGACCCCTGGGGGACACCGCTAGAGAAAATAAGCGGCTCAATAACCTCAGTACGTCCAGTGCCCTGCAGCGCAGGACGTGCCTTCCCGGCCACCGCGGTAGATGCTGGAGGTGATGCATGGTCCTTATTTTCCTTTTCAAACTGGCCAATGCAACATGCTATCTAAAATAACATCCAGAAGCGAACCCTGCCTAGTTCCTGCTCTAGATAAGAAAGGAAAAGATACGCTTTTCCTGTGCTCTGCAAAAACTATGTCTGGTTTTCCTGTATTATTGCCAGATGTGACAAAGATGAAGCAACCTGATCTTCTTTTCATCACAGAAGGGGAGATTGATAGCTCTGTTGACGTATCTTGTAGAGTGCATCTATGTTCATCAGAGATGTGCATGCAGGAGCCGCAAAACATATCAAGCGGGGAAGGCTTTCATGCAGATGTTCTGATAAAACCGGTGCTGACATGTCCTGCGCTCAACAGGTTTCCCTCCAGAGCCCTGCTTTCCTCTGTGACCCATGGCAGGCAGGAGAAAATGGTGAGTTTTTACCTTTTTTTCCCCCAAAAAAACTAAATAACTCCCCCAAACTACCAAACCATGGGCGCATCCAGAACGAAGCAGCTTCTGCACGGCCCGTACTCACCTTGGCCGGAGCCCGGCTTGCTGACGCCGTCTGGGTAGACCGCGTACACCGACACCGTGATCCGGCTTCCCGCGGCTGCCTCCTCTGGAAAGCAGCAGCATTTGCTCCTAGCACGGATTGGCAGACTGCCCTTTGCGCTACAAGTGCTCCCGGGCACAGGAGCAAGGAGAGGGAAGCCCAGGGGAAGCTGTGGTGGGGTCGGAGAGCTCTCCAGCTCTCCATGGGCTTGGAAAATGAGGCCCTACCCCTCGTGCCGGGCGCAAGGAAGGTCCTACCCTGGAGGTAGGCACGCGTGTCCTCCTTTGGGACCTTCTTCCAGAAGAATCTCTGCTCGGGGCTGTGCGGAGCCGCTGAGAGGCACTCGAGGATGAACCACAGCAGGGAGGCGGCACCGTGCGGCGGGCGCTGCCACGTCACGGCCACGCGCTGCGGGCCCTCGCGTCGCACGTGCACCG
>NW_010582693.1:14430-35168 GCF_000705375.1 Tinamus guttatus
GCGACGCTACCCCGGCCAGCTGCGGGGCCCCCCAGCCCTCGGGGCAGGTGCTCCTCGGATCCCGCCGCGGTGCCTCCGGCAGCTCCCGGCGCCGTCCCTGCCCCGGGCGCTGCCGTTTCCCTGCAGCACATCAGGGCCCTGGGGCAGCCGTGTATAGAGATATATTAAAAAGAAAAAGAAAAGCACCCTTCCCAACTCCACGCAAGCCCCAGAGTGTTTACTCGCTCCCTTTCCACCTTGCCCAGGTGCCTTCTTCCCTCCTTCCCTCTCTTCCCCAGCAGCGGGGCCTTGCTCCTTCCCCTGCTCAGTTCGCAGGGGACTTTCCTTTAGGGAAAGCACCCAACACCAGCAGTCCCGGCTTCCCCGCTCCGGTTACTCCCAGGGAATTTCAGCATTTGGGAAGCAGAGGTAACAGAGAGAAAACAAGGTTCCTTTTGTGGTGTCCCAATGGATTAAACTCTCCTGCTCCCCAGCTAATCCCAGAAGGTAAATGCAAATATAAACCTTAAGGTGATAACTGCATTTTCATATTTTAGAGGGTGTGGTTTATCACATCAGAGAAATGCGGGACCTGGACAAGCCTGTTTTCATTCCTTCCCTCTGCGCCTGCCCTGGAGCAGGATTGTGATTTCGGAGCTTTGCAGCCGATGAGGGGCTGACTGTAACTTGCCAGGGGGACCGGGCCAGAAATCTTCAGCTCATACTGCCAGCAGATCCGCGTTAGCGTTGGACCGATTCTTCGTTATTCTGGTTTCAATTTTTGCAAGGGCCCCCCGGCTCACGCCGGCCGCAGGAGCTGCTGCAGTTCATGTTCCTCCGCGGGCCAGACGGGGAAGCCGCTGCTCAAGGCTCATCCCGCGCGCGCAGGAGTCACCCTGACCTCCTCTCTGCCTGCCAGCCTACCTCCATTTATTCCTAATATGGATGTAAAATCCACATGTTAGCAGATAGTAAACTGGAGCCTCCCGTGTGTCCCCCACGAGGATGTTCCCAGGGATTGGAGGTAACATTCCGCAGGCCTTAAAAACCTCCCGCGGATTCGCAGTCTCTGCTCAGCGTGACGTGGTGCACGACCAAAGGCCTTTCCCAAAGTCCTTCCCGTGCTTCTCCAGCCCTCAGGCACCCCTGCAAGCCCAGCCCTAGGCTTCCACCCAGCTACGGTTTGAAGACGTATTTATTGACACACGAAATACCCCATCTCCCAACAGATTATCTGGGAAACCATGTAATCCGGAGAAAAACAAAAGCAAAAAAACAAAACCTGGGCCTCATGCCTGGAAAAAGGAAAACAAAACAAAACAAAACACGTATCATCAAGCATTCCCTCAAACAAAACGGAGGAAGAGAAAACAATCCAAAAGGGAGGAGCTGGGAGAACAAAGAGGTAACCAGCAGCATGGAAGTATGGAAAGAGGTTGTCTTCCATCTGAGAACCCGGCCAGGGACATCTTCAGGGAGCCTCTAACCAACAGGATCTCTGAGCTGAAACAATTCTGCCTTTAGTTCATTCCAGATTAAGCCACGGGACAGAGACCAAGAATGATGCAGTCAACCTTTATGGCCTTAGAAGTCGAGGAGAATTTATGGCCCGCAGGAACAGTTAGATCATCTGCTCTGAATCCATGTGTGTTACAGGTCATTGCATTTCACCCCGTTACTCCCAGGTGGAGCGCAGAAACTTGGGTCTGGGTAGAAAAGGGCTCCAGAAAAGACCCAGCGTTGGTTCAGGCACTGTAGGGGTGAACCCCCCGTTAATGCACCTGAGCACCCCGTGGACCATCTGCGTGGGCTGCTCTTCAGCCTCGCGCCACCGCCTCGTTCTGCCTCCTCCTGTTCTGCAAACCCTTCAGTTCTTGCATTTCCTTCCCTTCCAGGAAGCTTCTTCCATATTTTAAGCTGGCCACCCAATCAGTCTCCACATACATTCCTGATGTTCCTGTTTGCTTAAGGACCAGTGTGTCCCTTGTTTTGCAGTGAGGATGGGATGTTTAGTCCCTTACCAAGTGTAACCCCTGCAAGTCTTTCACAAAACGGGGACCTACAGTCCCTAGCTATGACCTGCTGGTCTCAATGCCACAACCAAGAGGAGAGGGTTTCCTCACTTCTTATTTACAGGGCAGAAAGCTGAGGTTCGAAGGGGCAGAGGAACTTGCTCAGGGTCACTGGTTACCCGTGTCAGCTGTCGAGCGTTTGGGTGTTGCAGCGAGCTGCAGTGCCCACACCTCAGCCCCAACACAAGCAGCGGTGCTGGTTACTCTTTTAAAAAAGGCCTCTGGAAACGCTGTGGATGTCAGCAAACAAGCAGGGCAAACTGCAGGACCACGACTGTCCTCTGGGCAGCAAAGCACTGCAAGGCAGCGTGGAGCCGAGCTGACTCTGAAGCAGCCTCCAAAATGCACATTATGCCCCAGGGAATGACACGCACCTCGGTGGTGAGTTAGAAACCTTCCGTCACCACTGGCTCCTAAATCCGCAGGGAATGCATGGCTCTTGGGATTAGTGATGGCTTGGGGTTAAGCTGTCAGTCACTAGTTCAGGCACAGACCTGGGGGGAGGCAGAATACCCTCTAGACCTTCTAAAAAGAAACACACTCCTTCATACAACTAGAGATTTATGAACTGAATTTGAACTGATAAGGGCATGACCGCTCCTAGGAAGGGGAAGACACTTCTAAACCAGAGCTGGGGTCCCTACAAGCAGCCCCGACAAAGAGGGGAGATGAAGAGTGACTTCTTAGCCACTGCCAACTTTCCCAGCATCTTTACAAGATGCGTGAGGTGAGTGTCCACCACCAGAACACGCAGCTCTGCGCACAGCGAAGTGCTGACAGCCAGAAGTCACAGGAGAAGCAGCAGCCCCCAGCTGAATTTCCATAAACTTCGTTCCCATTCCATTTCCATCGCAGTCAGGCACTCACCGTGGGTGGCCTTAGCGCTGGGCTCTCCGAGCAGTTGAGGCTCAGCCTGCCTCGCATCCAGCTGCCTACCGGGGCCAGCGCGCCAAAATCCGCACCAGCCCCGCTCACAAAGGCAGGGATGGGGCGGGAAGACAACGCCGGTTTATTGCTTTGGGATGGGTGTGCTGAGGGGAAAGCAACAAAACGCGGCCAGCCCTGCCAGCAGCAAAGCACAGAGCAGCAGAAATGCTCGGCAACGTCTGGCGGATGCAGAGCAGGGCTGCAAGCCGTGGCTTTCCTAGCACATCCTCTCCGGCTCCCCACTAGCCTCCCCCTTCTAGGCAAGGTGTAAGAGCTATAGCTCTATTTTTTTTTTCCTGTCATTTCCAACCCATCTCTCACCACCAGGATAACTGCAGCCTCCTTGAGCCCAGTCACCCACCCAAGCACCTGCTTGTGAAAGCAAGCGCCTTCGCGCTGCCTCCTGCATTGCTCCAGGAGCGCGAGGGGAACACACGGAAAACATGCGGAAAACCCAATTCCTTTTCCTTTGGAGAAGCAGCCTTGTGAACTCTCTGGAAGACCTACCAGTTAGGCTATTCCCAGTGCGCCTCGGCTGTCCCAAGGCTACTGTCCCCTGATGTCCCCCTCTGTCCATGTTACTGACCTTCCTATTTAAGACTACGGTCCAGGTGGTGACCAGCTCCTAAGGTAGGGACCATCTTCTGGCACTGCGCTCACCTTGCACCTAACACAGCAGTTTCCAGTGCCCAAGAAGGGCTTCTAGACGTGGTCGTGATACAAAAAATTGGAATACATCTTATTACCTTATCTCCTTACATCTTAGCTTGTAAATCTTCAGATTTACACTGAAGCCAACACTGAGGACATGTGCGTTTTGTGCCCATTAGAAGCAATCATCCAACGGGCAAGAAAACAGAACTCCCAGCTCCTGGGATTTGCTACGAGGGATCTGGGGCAACGTGAGGACAGCAAACGGTTACAGCACATACCCTGCGGGAGTCTCCCAGAGCACGGAGCGGGCAGCTTTCCCCCGAGACTCCATGACCTGCCAAGCAAAAAACAAGTCAGAAAGGAAGGCGATGGAGTCAACGCTCCAGACTCCAACGAGAGCCTCAGCTGCATGCCACATTCCCTCCAAGACTTAGCGCTGACCTTGGCTACAGCTTCGCCTATCTTTAAAATGGGAATTATAAACCCTTCTACCTCCCTTAATCCCATCTGTTTGGTTTGTAAATTCTCCAGGGCAGGGACTGGTTTTTATTTGTGTGTACAGCACCACATACAGCAAGGTCCTGCTCTTGGCTCGGCCTGCTAGGCATGATTGAAATACAAAGAAATGACGGTATCTTGATCAAACACGAAGAACTCAGATAAACAACAGAAAAGCAGCTTGATTTTTTTTTCCTGCAGTCTCTGCTTTTCCGTGAGTTGTTTATTCATCTCAAAGCCTCAGCAGACATCTAATCAAGCTGTTCAGTCACATTTGTGGCCAGTCAAACACTCGGGGAGTTGTTAAATGCTCAAAACCAGTTCTATTCAGCAAACATTTTTTTTTCCTCCCCCAGATAGAGATGTGGTTTCTTTATTCACTTCATACCTACCATTTTCCTATTAAAATTTCTCCAGGATGATGGAGTAACTTCTCCATTCAAAGGTCCCATTAAGTTTTGGGTAGGGACACCTGACTTTTTTAAGCCTGTCTTGTTTGCACTTTTTGGTACCGGTCCAAATCATGCTACAGTTAGACGAAGCAATGATTTCAGCAGGCTTAAGAAGAAGAAAAAATGTGATAGTTTCCAGATGAGTGTATTATACTAAATTTAACATGCCTTTTGGTACTTAGAATTTCCACTTTTTCCTCTTCCATTTATGTAATTAGAAATCAAGCAGCAGGAAACCATTCCTATTCCAACCTCAGTTGGGAACACTATGGTCTCATTCCCATAGAGGGAAACAGGAGACTTGTCCTCAAAAGGAGATATTTTGCACAGCTTACATGGACAGGTTCAAAAATAGGCTTTGAATAATAGAATTTTAATTGAACCAAGTACAGATGAATTATGTACTAGCTATGTGCATGTGTGTGTATACATACATATGTACAGTGCGAAATCAAGGCAGCTGTGGAAAGCAAACACATTCAGCGCTTACCTCCTTTAAAGAAAAATGAGAAAATTTAAATTCCACTCTAAAATTGTGCAAGACCATGTAAAGCATTTCCACACTTACACTAGTGAATTGTACAGTAACAAGCAGGAAAACTTGTTCCGTCCTTTGCAAGGCAGCAGTAAATAACACATTGTGAGGAGCACGGATTCCCTTTGGGATCCCAGGCCAGGAGGGACCGCTCGATCACTGTCCCCAGCAGCAGGACTAGGAACAAGCGCCGGTACCTGAGCTGCAGCAGAGAGAAACAACTCATGGGATCCCCTAACTACCAGGACACCAAGTGAGAGAAGCAGCCACCACGGAGAGCCCAAACGCAGCGCGCCAAGGGGTTTGTTTCTGCATGGAGGGGGATACAACCAGGGGCCGCTTCTGCTTTAGTCTCCAGTTTCTTGCCCAGGTCGCTGCTCTTCTCTCCAGCCCAGTCCTCTGGCTTCCCAGACTGCTAGCGTTGCAGCACATACACACAGAGCTCAATAAAAACACTTTCCAAACCGCAGAGGAGCTGTGGCTCCAAAGTACATAGTTCAAATTAAAAATTGGGGCCAGATAAAATGATTCAAAATGGGAAAGAAAGAGATCCTGTTTCCAATAAGCTGTTTTGACCTGACTGATGAATGCAGTCCGGCAAGGGAGGAGGTGGAAAAACAAGGACATGCTCGAGCAATGGTCCTGGATGGTATCATGCTTTGACAGTCTTTAATGCTGCTCTGGCATTAAAGCTATTTTGTTTCACAAGTCCATGGCTCTAGGCTACCTCTCTGGCCTCTGTTGGTTCTGGGCACAGCTCAAGGTGCCTCTTCGGGGTGCAGGATCCACACACAAGGGCCTCGAAGAGGTGCAGGACGCCTGGAACACCGGCACCAAACGCCAGGTCCGTTGCTCAACGGGATAAGGAGTTTCTCAAGCTTTCTACGCTCAAAAGGCTGCCCCTCAGTCCGCCCCCTTTTCTGGCATGGTTTAAAAAACAAACATTGCACAACTTGCTTTTCATTGTCTCCCCTTTCTGGAGAGGAATTTGTTGTCATTCTTCCATCTGCCTGTGCTCACCATGGAGCAGAACAGGCTTTAAGTAAGTGCAAGCTCGGGATCAACCTTTAATGCTCCTTCAGTTTTAGCAGACCTGTATTTGCAGCTTGTGCTACATGGACATAAACACAGCAAGCATCTTAACTGCAGGGAAGAAAAGTCCTTAGGAGCCATCTCAACAGCTACAGAAATGCACCAAGCAAAGAACTGTTGCAGGAGACCTCTCAAGCCAGGAGAAGAGCAGGAGGCTACGTGCCAACAAACAATTACAAGGGCTGGGGTAAACCTAAAGTACGAGGGAGTACTTGGATCAGTGACTTGCCAAGGCAAGAAACAGCTTTAAATATTTGCGACCCATTCCCAGACGCTGAAATCTAAACGGTCTCCCACAGAAGAGGGATGAAAAAACAATCACCCCCGAGGCAGGCGCCGCGCCAGCTGCCCGGTGCATCTGTCCAATTACCCCCCGCGGCAGGGAGGCTGCGGACGCTGCTCCCGCCAGCGCTCGAGGCTTCGAGGGACAGCAGCAGCCAGCGAGCGGTTGCAGGGCTTGGAGCTGCCCTTTTCCATTATGCCTCTTTGGAGTGGACCAACTTTCAGTTCTAAAGGGCAACTGAACAAACAGGACACAGGAGTATTTATATTCCTCTCCAAACACCAGCCCCAGCGGCAGGGGTCTAGCGGGTGATTTATGAGGTGGGAATGCTTCTTTGAACTGCGTGTTTGATGGGGGTTGCCTTGCAAGAGTGCAGAGGAACATTCGACGGCTGTCTTCGCTGCAGAACTTCCACAGAGGCTTTACCCAGGTGGTCACAGCTGCTGGGTATCCAAACTGAAGTCCTCTCCTCGCCTTCCCTCGCTCTCTCTCACATACAGAGTCAACACACCAGAAAAGGCCGTTTTTGTTTTATTTATTTCCCAGAAGAGCTCTTCCTTGCACTTTCCAGACACAAGTTACAAAACAAGGAACAGAACTTTGTTTCGTGTACAGAAACAGTTTGTTGGAGTATAAAGAGTTACTGGTGATCGTTACTGAAGAATGTTGGCTTATTCCAGGGGCACTTCAGTATTCCTGAGGAATAATCATTGATTTCTCCTTCCTTCCCACTGGGATAGTCTTAGCCATTAGTCACTGTTCCTGTAAAGCAAGAAGGCTTATATTATTAAAAAGCCATTTGGGTTCCTTACGTGGAAGGCGCTGTGTGATGCACAGGGAGCCCCTCGGCCTCGGAACACTTCCAGAAGGTGGGCTAACGCCTTTGTCCTTGGCTGGATCACAGAGACGCTAAGCTGCTCTTCCCATCAGGAAACACGCCGTGTTTGCATGCACACAAGCCTCCACTCTGATCAACCAGGCACTTCAGAACCCCCTGGAATTACAGGGCTTGCAAATTAACTGTTCAGTCTGCACTTGCAAATAGAAAAATCACTTCCACAAAGGGCAGAAGAAAAGGCTCCAATGGATGAGCTTCTCATGTTGTTGCAAAGCCATATAACCACATTGCTACAGGAGTACTGGTGTGCTTTTGCAGCGATAAATACACAATCTAAGTGTCTGGAAAGTGATCCTTCGCATCCTGCGAGGCAAGCTAGGCAACTTAGCCTTCAGCCATACAGTTTTCAGCCTAAGGGTTACTGCTAGATGCAAAATTTAACTTCAATTATTTGATCAAACGAATTTCACTGGGACATGATTTAGAGCCCTCAGATTTTTATCACTACTGAGCGCTCACTACTATTTGAGTTCTACTGCATTTTAAGTGATTGCTTGCTCTAGATGAATGGCCTCTTCTACTGGTGCCAGGGCTCCACCATCAATTTAATAATCCAGAGAAGGGGCAGTGGGATGCCAGCTCTACCCAGAACGGGTGCAAAGTTGCTTGGTAATCTCCTGCTTATTTGGTATCACGAGGGTCCTCTGCCTGTCTTGTCCTCACCTGGGATTCAGAACTAAGAACTTGATTCTGAAGCCTCCAGACTCCTGCCTGGATGGGGCCCTGCCTTCACAGCCCCTCATCCGCCTTCACAGCCCCTCATCCGCCTTCACGGCAGGTCATGCTTGGAGGTTGGACAGGATGTCCTCCCCGTCCCTACCAACGTCAGTTATCCTAGCAGCCCATGAACTTGACAGCTTCAGAAGACTAGAAATAACTTCAAGTTAATCCATGTTCCATTTCTTTTAATAAAGCTGATCTGTCTTGCAGACTCTTGTTTTGTCAAGTTAATTTGAACAAAACTCCAGCTTTGTAAAGGAAGTCCTAAAGAGTTTTGTTACAACAGTATTTGCTAGGAAAAAACAGATGAGTGATAATGCAATATTTTCCTACACTCCTAACCACCAGAAATGAAATAATTTTGCTGTAATAACCCTGGAGCCATTATCCATGACATTACATTTTGGAGAGAATTAATGACATTAACCATTAGATGGCTTCATCTGCCTCTTGCTTCTCTCAGCATGTTCAGCCTCTCCATGTCAGAGAAAGCTAGTGGAGACAGAGCACTGGAAACTATTTGTCTAGTCTTGTGCCATGCAGGCAGCTGTGCTGCTTCTGGGAAGTGTCCTCTCAATTACCTCATGCCTTCAAGGACCACCCTTGCTCCAGAACACGGCTTAGTTCTTAGTTCAAATAAGCCCCCCGATCCCCAAATTGCCTTGCTGATGCCTGGCAGCCCCAGTAAAAGGCATCTGTCAGTGGAAGGTGTTTTCAGAGCATGTTAACAAGGTGTTTACCACACAAAACCAGACATTTCTCTCTAGTTTATTTTGAGGACCTAAGCTGGAAGAAGACTCAGAATGAAGCAGAAAGCTAATGTATTTTTCATATTATAAGATTTGACCAGAAGAGTCCTGCACTGACTGCTGGTTCTAGAATATTGCTAGGATGCAGCTGAGAAAGCTGGATGCAAGGCCCAGTTACTGTGTGTTTTATTTTGGAGCAAAAGCTCAAGAATCTTGAAGCCGTTTGCAGCTCTGTAGTTAGCTGGAGAGACTCTCCTCAAGCAGGTATTTCTAGTAAAGCTGCTGTGGGCTGGCAAAAGCCAATCTGCCAATAAATCTAAGGACAACATGACTTAGCTTTCACCTCTAGATGCATCCAGAAGACTAAAAATATCTTCAGGCCTCTTTTATTATGCCAGAGAGATACATGATCAATTTTTGCTTTCTTTTTGCTTGCCATGAAAAGTTTCTGGCAGAACATTTTTACCTCAGGATTTTCTAAAGTAATAAATTAGCTGTAAATACGTCCTGGTTGATGCCTCTCCAGTGGTAGCACTTAAATGCTTTTAGCAGAATACGTGGCTTCTTGGGTTCAACACACCCAATTTTTCAATATGCCACAGCAATTAATATAGCACAAGAATGGCTGCAATAATTTCTACATATGAAATGGCAAATATTTATGGAGTTAATTGGTAGACTTAGTGCACTCTATGTAATTACAGGTAGTTTCTAAGCATGCAGATAGTTCCTTCTAATCAACCTATTTTAAAATATTTAATCTCAGCATTGATTACAACAGAATTCATTTAAATTCTCCTCTTCAGTACTTTCACAAATGTACAGTTTCTTTGGAATACTACACAACTATCCAGCTAAACAAGCCACAAAACTTAAGAATGGTTAGAGTTTTCATGTTGCAAGAAAACCCACAAAAGATTAAAACCTTGCTTCTACAAGCAGATCCATTGAAACACATGCTTGACAAGACTTACAGATTCTTCTTAGCTGCCCTCTTTCCAAAACTGAAGACAGAATGTTATTCTTATTTTTTCAGCTTTTCTAATACGTATTTTATTAGACATGTTTATGAGTTGTGGGAAAACCTACCCGCAGGATCTGCTAAGATAATCCTACACACCAAATACTCAAAATAACCTAAGAGCAGGGGAAGAGAAGTTTCTTCTAACTGGCACTTAGGGAAAAGGGACAGGATTATGCATTTAAATGGTGTGTAGATGCATCATTTAACGCTAGTAATTAGTTACAACTACTACTGGTACTTACTTTATGAATTTGCCATGGAGAAGATACGGAGACTGGAAGTCATGTTGACAATTGGAATAAGCCATTCCTATTCCCATCCCTGACCCAAAAGCAATAGGCCATGTCTTTCCTGTGGGGAAGATAAGCAGAGAGAGAAAAAAAATTCCAAGAAACCTCTTCATTTCATGTTACAGTGATAAACTGATCAAGCAAATATCTAGAATGAATCAACAGCCATGAAGATGCACATTAGGCATTTAAATTCTTCAAATCCTAACATCTAAAAACAAGCAAACAACATCCCACAAAAACAAAAAATCCACTTCAGAAAAAGAAGAGTAAGCAATTAGATATCTTGGAGATATCTTCTGTTAATAAAGCATAATTAAAGGAGAACAGAGATTAGCTTTATAAGCCCAGCAAGACTGGCATAAGATGTTTAGACACATGGATCCAGTAATTGGCTCAGGGTTTTTTGCGATTCCAAAACTTGACCTGAGCACAGCAGGAGTTCAGAGACACCACATATAACCTTGTTACACAACAGCTAGAAGTTTGGGTACCTGCGTGTCGACTGAAGAGAAATGAGCAATAATGAAGGAGTTGGAAAAACACTCCAATTGCATTTTACCCGCCTCAAAGATTTCTTGGTTTTAAAGTGAACCCACAACAGACCAGTCAGAAAACCAGGCAGCCAAGGTTAATTACTTACTTTTGAAGAATATGACTGAGAAAACAATTCCTAACCCGAATCCAGCACCTGTAAGAAGAAACACAGCAAGTGAGGACTAAGATAATGCAAAGGATTTGAAAATAATTTAGTAATGTTCGTTAGTGCTTTGTTCTGGCCAGTAATACCATAATAGATGGCATTTCAACACACCAAAAAGGTATTCCTAAAAATAAGAATTACTTTTTGAATACTTTTCTTAAATTTAATCAGCTACATCAGATATGAATCCCCATCCATTCAAGATCATTATAACTGGCAAGATTTGGGAAGACAAACTAAACCCTCATGCCAGGGAAAGTTACTGAATTTCTGTCACCAACAACAATGTGGAAGCAAGATTTATTTGGCTTATTGTCAATAAATGAGAAACACTCAAATGAGAACTTATCATGTCCTTGAGCTTTGGATATTGCAGATGAATATCTTACTGTATTTCATTTATCTCACTACTTTAACTACTTCAATGTGTGTCTGGAGGGCAGCAAAGCTTTGAAGCTTTGTGTTACCCTATACCTTGCAAAAGAAAGCTCCAGGCTGCTTATCTTTCACATCCACAACATTCATTATAGAGCATATTTAAACACACTAGGAAAGAATGACTTTTCACATCCTTATACTATATTTAGACATAATTGCAGCAGTTCAAAAACGTATCCAGCACCATTAAAGAACTTAGTTGGCATATTTAAAAGTAATTTTTGCTTTCCTTGGACGGTGCACTTATGATTTCTTGTAAGAAGTTGGGCGAGTCGGCAAAATCCTTCTCAAAACCCAATAAATAACAGTGAAAAAAATTTGAGTTTAGTGCATAAATTCTACCTTTAGTTATATCCAATAAAGACAACCTTAAAAAAGGAATACCTATGCTCCCTAAAAACATTAACAGTTTCAGGTTTATTTTGGAGGGGGGAAAGGGGGAGGAAATCCTGTTATGGGTTTGAATTCTCTCATTTTAACGCATGAAATCTAACTGACATGCACTGAGTTTTATTAAAATATTTATTTTTAAACTAGTCCTAAAAGTATGTGATCCTTTCTTTAAGCTCCTGTTGAATGCATTATCAAGTGGGTCAAGCCCAGAACAATGCCAAAGAATCCTATACCCTCCTGGCATACGGGAGTAATTTTAAGTTTCCTTGGGTCTTTAAACTTTTTTTTTTTTCTTTTCTCTTGCAAAAAGTAAATTAAAGGTAGCTCCAGTTGAAGCACAGATTGCTGAAACAACACTCACTGAAGTAGCTAGTAAATTAAGCACCCTATGCTTTTCAAAAGCCCTTTAATATTAGAGCAGAGACGCCTGGCTAAACAAAGTCAACCCTCTCCAGTTGACTTTGCAATCCGTATTCACTGAGAACTGGAAAGCAGAGGTGCTTTTGCAAACTCTTCTCATTTTATTGCCTATTTTCATTAGATCCAACTGCAACAGAGGTAACTGCTTTAGCAGGTCACTGCAGCTCTGGAGCAGGTTTATGAACACGCGCCGCGGGGACGAGCTTTGCCCGCCTGCCAGGCGGCTCCCACTGCTCCGAAGGGAGCGTTTCGCAGCAGGCCATGGATTCACTCTGACCTTTTCCACGGAGCGCCTCAGTCCTTCAGATGTCCGGTCACAGCTACAGACCCCTTCTGCATTTTGGACCGAAAGGGATACAATACTTGGAGAAGTGTTTACAAATTCATTCTCCTCCTGCAGCACAGCCCAGCATTCCCGTTCCGAGCGGGAAAGACGCGGATTGCCAAGAGCAGCCCTTCATCCACACTGAGGCCTCCACTCCCCTCGCCAAGCAGGGCCTTCCTTCTGCACCTTTGCTATAGCGCAGCTGGTGCTGGCTCCAGCGCAGTGTTTATGCTATTAAGGATAATTACTATCTGCAAGAATTCATCCAGCGGACAACTGTTTGGGCCTCTGACCTGGCTCCCTCCAACAATCCTCTACAATATGTGGTTATGCTGCCTTTTTGTTTTGGCCTGGTGTATTTTAGGTCCAAACACAACTTTTGGAGGTAACTCCTTTGAGTTCAGACGGCGCTAGGCGTCGTTTGAACTGTCCGGCTGGTCACGCAGGGAGCGATACTGCTCTGCGCTTCCTTTCCAAGGAGAGATTCCCTCTGCCAACCCAAACAGTTTAGCTAATCAATGAGAAATGATTTACAGGATGACAAGTTGTGCCTCATCTAGCTGCGGAGCCCAAGCAATTGCTAATGTCGCCACATTTTCCATGTTACCAGTCAAACCCACAAGCCAGCTTACCAGGGTGGTGGTAACTGCTTGTTTTTTGGTCTTAAAAAAAGGTTGTGCTAAGGAAGCTACTACACTTAATCTAGTTGCTATCTTGCTCTCTACATCTGGAAAACATTATTTTGGACCTAAAAGAAAAGACAGGTCTTCCCCCACATTAAGGCACAGCACCACTGCTGAGCATGGTCCCATATGATTGACTTTCTAACACAGAAGGTCATGTCTTTTTAAGTTTTTTTCCTAGTATCTTTGTTAGTAGATCAGTCTCCACAGGTGACTGTACTACTATAGTTCTTGGGAGTTGCACACAATTAAAAACATCTTCAGAAGTTATAATCCTCTTCTAGGAAAAGAGATTTTAAATTACTTCCCACAAGAAAAAAACCTTGGTGCCAGTTTTACAGGCCATCACTCCACCTTACTCCAACAGGTAGGGGAGCGGGGAGGCAGATTAGTTTAGAAAGATGATGGCTAGAGATCTGGTTCCTTGTTCTAAGTTAATGCAAAGCTATGGGGAAATAAAAGGAGAGATCTGACAAGTAATTTTTGTGTGCGTTTTCTCTACAGGAAGGCAACTTGAAAAAGCCTTCTTCACTTCCCTGAATCCAGTGTCAGTTCAGTTCATTCCAATTCCGACTGGAGAATGGGCTAGAAATGACATGGAAAACCGTTGCTTATTGAAAGATCCTTTTCAACAAAAAACGCTCCCATCTTCCCTCTTGTCCAGGCCAGCGCAGAGATGTCTGCTTTTTTTAAATGTGGCTTGAAGAGTTGTTTTGGTTTTAACTTTAAACCAGAAGCCTTAGCTACTTGTAATTTCTTACCCTGCCTGGTTAAAAAGCTCTTTCTGTGGATAGTTTGTCACTCATCTTTGTTCCACTAGGAAGTATTTGAGGTTGTGTGGTCATTTCCTGCGTCTCCAAGACAAAAGGGGAGCTAAACCATTTTTTCTTGGAAACGAAGTAATGTGTTTCTCTTTAATTCTATATAAAGTTACACAAGAGATAAACAAGGGCAGAGCTGCTGATGAGTTTTACAGGTTTAAATTCTCACATGCTCAATTTCCTTTTAAAGAGGCAACATGTTGCTTCAAAGAGCCTCCCACCTGACCAGGGGACACTCAGTCTGCAGCTGTTTCCACTAAAGAGCAGCACCTCTAGGCCAGGCTTTAACTTCATAACAATAAAACATGAAAGGTTTATCTTACAATAAAAACAAACGAACATGGCAAAGCTAAGGGCTTGATCCATGCTGGACACAGGCTCCCTCCCTTGCTTGCATGACAGACTGGGGAAAAAGGCCACAGGAAAGAGTACAACACATTTTTCACCTTCTCTTGACAGCTTAAAATGTTTAACTGGAAAAACAGCCTCTTCCACCCCACCTCTATCAATTCAGCTTAAACTCATTTACAGCCACCATCACCAAGGGACGGGATGGTTTCTGGACGTGTTCCTTGCTCTCCCCAATGAGTCTTCCTGGCCACTTCTGTACCAAGAGAAGCAGGAGGAATCAGCATTAGGCAGCGTGCCCAGCCTCACATTTTTTCTTTCAGCTTTTCTGGCTGCTACACCTTCTGAGAAAAATGTCAGGGTACCTCAAATCAATCCAACATACAGACGAGCACGTGCCATATACCCTACAGGACATCATAAAAGTGTCTCATGGAGAAACACAAATCTTCGTGATGGGCTCCTGCCTCAGCAGAACATCTGGGAAAAGCTTTTTTTTTCCCTCCTATAAATTTAATCAACAGCCCCTCCAACAGCGATACTGCACAATTCTTCCCTAGGCTACCCGAGCAGCTACAGGCTGGAGCAGCTATCGAGACAGCCACACCTAGGCAGACTTGTCTTCAGCAGCTTGAAACTTAAGACAGGAGGATTAAAACATGCTCCCTGGCATTTGGCAGAGGTGTTGCTGTAACTATGGCAGCTGGAAATCTTCCAATTCCTGTCTTCCTGTCCACAGTTCTCCTCTTCCCCTCCCCTATGCAGAAATACAAGACAACTTTAGCCTCCTCTCTTTCATATTCTGTTATTTTACACTTAAACAATGATTAGAATAAAAATGAAGTAGCAGCTCCTGGAAGATGCTGCCTTAATCTAAAAGTGGCAACACTCTGTACAGACTAGACTCTGAAACAGGATTTTAGCAACCTACCCCTGCCTAGTTAGGAGATAAGCAGTTTCTTCTCATGTAGAAAGACAGCTTGCATTAGCAGCAAGAAGTCCTGCAATTGCTCAGTTATTTAGTTTGACTTTCGGGACAGCAAAAGCAACAGCATCAAGGTGTAACAGCAGTTCTCATCCAAAGGCCTGACACACTGCAGGTTTCAAGCAAGCATCCGCTCAGTACAGCACTAGAACTTCTTTCATATAAAGAAGTATTAACAAAACTGAAGATCTTTAAAAAGTCAACTAATTTTCAAACTATCCACTCACTTTGACAAGATATACACGATTATTGTGCAAAAAATGGGGAAGACAGCCTTTTTCTTACACCAGAGCTTCTACAGAACAGCACCTAACATCAGTTAGAAAATTGAGACCTTCAACCCATTATTTGCTGAGAGAACTAATTTTAAACAGGCTCTTAGCAATGTCTTTTGTAGCAGGAATCAGGTTTTCTTCAAATACCAACTTTGAAGTTTGCTTTCTCATCTCCCCTAGCGTGTGGCTTGTTTATATAGCAGAAAGAAAAATGAGCAAGGACACTAGAAGAAAACACAGAGAAGCTATGTACCAAGTAATCTAGGAAGTAATAGGGGAAAAAGAAAAAAAAAGTGTTTTGTTCTTGCGTTTGACTGTAGCAACACTGAATACTTGGAACGACAAAATAAAAGTATCAAAATTCTAGTAAAGTGTAAAAAAATTGACATCTTTCAGCGGACACTTTCACCCCCAAGCACTCCTGCAGTTCAATGGCTATCCAAAACATCAGGATAGATGTTAGATAAACACCAGGACCTTCCCACATGGACACACAGCAGCTGGAGGTATCGCTATTCGCCCTGGAACACAAGAATCTTGCAGCCAGGCAGGAATGGTTCATAGCCAGAGCGCTGAAGGAGATGGTGAGACAAGAGGACATGTGTATGTCCTCCTGCTTTTAAAGGGGGAAGGAAAAGGAAAGCTGTTCTTAAAGGATGCACACCAGGACATACATATGCCAGCCCAGCAAGATATTCATCATATGGACAGTACAATTCTACCTTGTCCAACTGTAATAAAATGACACTACTAGTGACAACAATAATATTGCCAAAATAAAAGTTTGGCTGGAGTAAACACACTCCCAGTTAGGGCTTTGCAAGCATAGCTACAAGGGGTGGCGATCACGCGTCTCCACCCTCATCCAATATAGGCTGACCATTACTGACGTCTACTGGTCCTGCTAAGAAACAATTCGGAGCAAGAAGTCTCACACGGGCATCTCCCTAGCAGAAATGCCACAGAAAAAAGCTTGACTCCTCCTCAAATTTTGCTACCAGTTTATCACCAGCAAGCCCTTAGGTCCCTCAGAATTTTCTCACCTAAATTCAATGCTTCAAAGACCAAAGAAGTGGGAAGCGTTCCTGCCTGGTGCTGTCATGTCTCATGACCAAAAAGCCAACAGAGTCCCCTTGCCCTGCACAGGGTCACCACATACCAACTCCTAAAGACACAGTTGGCCTTATCTATGCACTGATGTAGAGGACAAGGTCAGTGCCGTTTGGATTTGTTTCCAGTAGAGCAGATCTTATTCAGGTTAGGATTTTTAAATGGCTGCGCTGTCAAATGAGTGTCAGCTCTTCTGCAGGTTGTTTTGCCCAGCGGCCTGGAACAAGGGACAAGCAGGACTTGCCCCAGCTTTGCTTGCAGTCTGGGCTAGTTGGGTGATTAAGATGCTTTGGGGAGAACAGGCAATGCCAACTCAAGGGGTCTGTTAAATGTCAGCTCAAAGAGCTGCTCTCTGTATTTTAAAGTCCTTCCCTGGAACAGCAGAGCTACTTTTTAGGAGATGAGCTCTAAAATTCAAAGCAAAAGCCTCCTTTAAGAACACCAGGAGACAGAGCAGTAGGGGAACAGAGAGTTAGATTCATAGAAGGTCCTGCCACAAGAAAAGACTCTTTTTTCCAAAGGGAGTCAGCTAATATTTAGGTGGGCAATGTATTCCGAATTCTGCTAATAATGTAATTAAATATTGCTTTTAAGCCTCTAAAGTCTATTTTTCAAATGGTGCTTGCCCAGCTCTGCACAGCGAGTCATCTTTGTTGGCTGTGCTGCCTCCCATACAACCCAAGCAAGCCATAAGCAGTTAGCGTCCAGCCAGTTTGTCCACTCCAAGATACAGTTAGAGTCGGATGCTCTCCTGTATGATAGAGGAAAATTATTTAGGATTACAAAAAGCCCAAATACTAATGCAGTGTGTGCTTGCATAATATTCATGTTCTCCCATTATCAAAAACAAAATCCCAAATCAAGTCTGTCATTAAAAACAAAATCCCAAATCAAGTCTGTCTCCATAGCTCAGTCACCACATTATGATAAGCAAAAAAAAGCACTTCAGAATAGGAATCTCAGCATTTTTATGTATTTAGAAAAAGCCTAACTCAGTTTTCAGAAAGTGCAATCAAGTTTTATCATTCTATAAGATGACTTTATCCCATTCATAACCATGTAAAGCAGTATTTAAAAATACTGACGCTGAAATCCAGACAATGAATCTTTCTGAAAATTTTGGTCTGTGGACTGACACAAACAATGCATGCTTGCCCTTGCCATTAACAAAAAACATCTACTTAAGCAGGCAAGAAAATGCAAGCCATAAAGCTGCAATAGACTTTAAAGTTAACTCTCCCAATTTCCCTTTAATAGGAATTTTATTTAAGAGAAAGGTATTTTCAGATGTCAAAACAGGATTAGAGAAAAATGAACATTACTACAGTAAGTTATTTACAAACTTCCAGGCTGAACTTCAGTCAGATGCAGGCAAATATCAAAACATTTGCACCTCCTGCAAGTAAACTTCAACCTGGCAACTTAACATACAAACTGAGAAGCAAAGAGCTTTCCCAGGATTACCTGTTACTAGCAGGTAAATTATCACATTTAAGTCATTTAAAAGTACAATGGTTACATGAAGCAAGTAAACTTTCTGATGAGGAAGAAAACCAATATCAGGAGAAGAGACAGAATGGAAGGTTAAATTATATTGGTGACTACAAGTGAAACACATTTGAAAACTGCACACAGCTGGAGTCAGTGTGGTCATGATTGTGAGAAACACCTTGGTCAGCCAGGAAGGCACAAACTAAACAGCTACACACAAAATCTTCCCCCTATGAGGTTACAACTAGGTTTAAAAAGGGAAGGGTAAGAAAAAATAATCTAATCTACCCACACGCATTAACAAAACAAGTAAATAATCTATGTCAACCCTAATAAATGAAAGTTAGCACCCAAACTGCATATAATGTTGTTTCAAAGTCTTGTGCGGGCATACCTAAAGGCTTATAATATCAATTGCTCTTTTAAATTAAATACCTTCTTATGAAGCCTTGACAATATTCTGTTCTTATTTTTTCCCTGCTAGTTTTAAAAAACAGAGTTTTAATATGAAGTTACAAGATACGCACAGGGAATGAGTAAGAAGATCAAAACATAATACTCCTCCTCCATCCCCGAACTAAATTCATAGGTGTTATCTGTGTTTGCAGTTTCGACAGACACCAGGGAATCATCTTGCACGCTGGGCTTCAGAAATTCAGTGCCTGCCTTTACTTACAGGCGTAAAATGGGACAATGCAAGGCTATTCACATTGCTTCTCTTCCCCAGCCATTGCCTGGGAATAAGTATCTTGTGATCACGCTCAGGAAGGATGCAAGGGAACATGCAGGAAGGAAACTAGAGCTATCCAAAGAAAAAGTCTGACAAGAACTACTAAGGTTTTGGTTAACTTTTATATCCCACATAACAAGTGGCAGAAGTCTCAAAGAATTTTGTTCATTTTTTTTTCTACAACAACTGCTCTTGTTTATCAGACTCCAAACATTAGAGCAATGTTATGGAGAGAGTCATCACAACCACACAAGTCTTTCAAGACCTTGTAAAGAAAATAACTATTTCCACTGAGACGTTCTGGGAAAGTGTGTGTCAGCCCTTATTTAACAGTCCCCACAGCTCGGCCACCTGCTCATTTCACACTTCCAGGCCATCATCATCTTCAGTCACTAACTGCTGGGGCAGAAGCAACTCCGGATCTCTTAAAACTGTCAAAGTTCACATTCGATCCATTTGTTGTTGCTTGTCCATTTGTGCTGTGATGTCGGTTACTGGGTGAAAGGACCAAACAGAAAAACACTATCACAGAAAGAGAAATATGTGTCTGAGCATGTCACACTACATCTAGTGCTATGGTTCCCAATTTAAGTACTGCAGCCACATGCCCTTTTTACGCAGCCTATTGAAGAACTTGAATTTTACTGAGACCTCTATTCACTACCTCTAGTCACCATGAAGCCAACGACGGAAATTCTTGGTCTAGGATTTTAGTGCAGAAAAACTAATCGCACTTTCTTTCAGCCGTGACCACTGCAGGATGGAAAGGAACACTGAATGGAAAGGAACAGCCTGCTGGAGTGACATCCTGCATCATAACCAAGTCTGAATCCATCTCTTTTGACCTCCCGGAGAGGCTTTCTGTGTACAGGATTCCTCCATGCACAGCTGCAGCATGGACCAAGTTTTAGTTTATAATTTGGCATACTGAATTTTTTATGATAAAGCAAGCAATGCTACAGAAACATAAACATATCCTGACATGTTTGTCAGACAAACCTGAATAGAATTTCATAAGACAAAACACTGCTCTGGAGCACTTGACACTTTTCAAAGGCCTGGTATAAACAATGGAAGTTTCAGTTTACTCCAAATAATTAAACATCTTTTCTAATGGAAAAGTATTAAGCAACCAAAACACAGAGTTCCTCATCAGCTTGGAAAAGCATTAGGCAACCAAAACACAGAATTCCTCCCCAGCTTTCAAGCAAAAGGCCACTGCAGCAAAACATAAACATTCGCATTTTTGAGATATTATTTATGGCTTTAAGAAAAACTCCAGTACCAACATGCAAGGCCTTCCTTTCACATCAGATATTCTGCTGCTTGCTTTATGTGTTGTACTTAAAGATCTGTGTTAGGCAAATACACTCTTTAAAGCTTTCCTCTTAATGATTTAACAGCCTGTTGTGTCACTGGAATAGCACTGAAGTACACATGTGTCACACAACCACTCTATCAGCTTTAGTGAAGTTTTATGTATGGCTTGTCTGAGGACACGGGCACATTCCTAACCTTAAGGACACAGAAATACAGCGGGGAAAAAAAATAATATATACATATATATATAAAACGAAGAAAACCTTGCATGCATCCTTTGAAGTGACCAATACCATAGAGTTATGGCTGGAAAATACCTGATATTATTGCTCTGGTCTGCATAGCCATGCTAAAGAATACTTCCCCTTGCACAGCATCCGAGCAGCTACAGGGATAACCATACAGAGGACTGGAGATAGAAGAAAGGTAGATGCAAACAACATCTTTAAATATATCCTGACAAAAAAAAAAAAAAAAAAAAAAAAAAAAAAAAAAAATTTTCCCCCCCAAAAACCATAATACC
>NW_010582693.1:44332-62907 GCF_000705375.1 Tinamus guttatus
GCAGGTCCCACCTGTTGCGTGGAGCTTCGGTATGGTCATGTGGCGCTTGCTTTTCTGTCCGTGAATCCCTGTGGCTCTCTTACAGGTTTAAAGACACACTTAAAAGATGTAGTAGTTTGTGTGGTTTGCCCAGGTTTACCAGAAGCACATAAGGTAAATTACTGATTGTGTTCAAAAAGGTTCCAAATCCAGACAGGATGCAGAAGTGACCTAAATCTAACACATATTGTTAGAGGAAGCATGGATGGAGCTTTGAATGCTGATGTTGGTGATGTCTATTGGAAAACCTTGTAATGCTTTACTAGCTCTGGAAAATTAACTCATACAATGTGGGTAATGCAGTCGCACCACGTAGTCCCAGTGTGTAGGAGACTTCCAGGATTTTTGCCTTTGCAGGATGCAAACACACAGTACTGGAAGTGAAGCACCGTGTTGTCCCGGCACCGAAGGCCGTGGTGCCATTTCCCACAGCCGGGAGGAGTCCGTATGGCCCAGGATATTGTGCCCAGCACCTTCTTGGTACCTGGGGTTAGCAATATCTGCACACAGCTGGATGGGAGCGACCTTCTCCTTTACGCAGTCATTCGCGATCATCTCGGATCTCAATTGTTCTTGCTGAGTTTAAAAGGGCGTTCGGAAGCGTGTCAGAATTTCAGCTGCTCTGTGGAATGGGGCATGGCAGCGGGTGAAGCTTGAAAACCCTCTAGGTAGAGGTTGGTCTTGGGTGCTAGAAATAAGCTGATAGGGAAGGTGGAGCTGCTGTGGAATTGTGGGCTTCAGTGCATAAAACCCAGTCAGTGTTCATACAAATGAAAAATAAAGCCTTTTCAGGTCATAAAAGTGACCTGATTGGGCTTGCAGGTATTTCTTGTGCTATGCAACTCCTCAGTAAAAAGCAGACAGTCTTAGGAAAATACGTAGTTTAATCAAGTGTCAGATAGCCATGTCTCGTGCAGCATTGGCTGCACATCATCCCTAGAGTTTACGAGGCCACTCGCAGCACTGAAACGGGGCCGGCGGTGCAGGATGCGCCTCGGCCCCACAGGTGCTTCGTCCGGAGTGCTGGTCAGAGTAATGTTTCCAGGTAGGGGCTCTTCATCTCGGGCAAGCCCCTTGCTGCCCAGTCCATCGCTGAGGTTTGTAGAAGCTGCTGGTAAAATGATATTAAATTACTTGAAAATGGAACACGCCGAGGTGGTGCTTTTCCAGATGCCCCAACATCTGGGCACAACAGTGCCCGTGTCCCTGGCAGAGCCACTCGTGTCGCTCTGGAAGCCCACGTGCGCAGCGGGGCAGCTCGGCGTGCGCTTGCAGCGCTTGGGAGCTCTCTGTGCCTTGTGCTCTTGAAGAAGCCCTGACCAAGGCTCTTTTGTAGAGCCCATGGCTTATTAGCCAAGCCAAGTATGCAAGCGTAGCTAAATGTTATCTTAAAAGGCAAATTCCCAAAATAATCAAGTTGCAGGATATCGTTGGGATAGGGAATATTGCTATTACAGCAATGCTTAATCTTGTGGTTTATTAGTGAAGGAAACACATTCTCAAGCTCAAGTTGTTCAAACAGGATTTCCTCATTTGGTAAATATATAGGCTGATATCTTAGCAGTCAACATTTGGGAATAAAACAGAAAGTGCCTTCAACTCTATTGAATTAATCTATTTTTAGTACTCATTGCTGTGCTCATGGAGAGCAATGACTCTTTTTGGGAAAGAAACATTGCTGCCCTATTCAACATATAGGGCTGGCAGCTCTGGTTTCTGTCAGTTGGTTTTTATGAGCATAAAATGCTCCCTTGTGGGGTCTAGGGCTGCACCAGTGGTGACCGGTGCTGTGTACTGCTCTGGTTTGGATTTGCCGGGGTGGATGGATACTTCCAAAGATGTCAATGGAGAGCGAAAGTGCTGGAGTTTATTTCCAGGAAATAGTGGGGGAAAAAAAAACCCTCATTTAAAGCGTGGGCCCTGCACTGTAAATTTCCTTTAGGGATGAAACTCATGTGGACGGAAGAAGCAATTAATGCAGCCAAACAACCCAAGTCCCTCCTGTGCTGCATAGTCTCTGGAGTTGAGTTGTTGCCCAAGGTTTGTCTGCTGATAGCTTTTGTCATTAAAAAAGGCTTCACAAACTCAAACGTGGAAGTCAAGAATTCAGTTTAGTGCAGTGGAAGATTGTGATCCCGTTGAGATACACTGATCTTAGTTTTGAAGGCTTATTTTTGAAGTCTTTGGTGCAGTGCTTTCTTAAGTACATAACAGTCCAGTGCATGAGATGTTTGTGTTAATTTTATGTGGGAACTGAGCAAACACTGAGGGTAGATGCCCAAGTGCAGTTCCACGTGCACCGCCTTTGCAGACGGCTGAGTTAGGGTGGCTTAGCCGGACCAGGTGACACTGCGTTTCTGTCATCTCAGCCGGCTTCGGTGCTCAAAATCTCCTCCCGTGGTGTCGGATCCTGGAGCAGCATTGAGAGCAGGCGCCGGGAGCGGGTTTCAGGCTGCAGCTCCCTGTTAGCTGAGCCGAGGAGGGGAAAATGTAGCGTACTCGGGGAAGCTGCTCCACTTGTTCTCTAATTAAAGTTTCTTTTTTAGTCTGATTGCTGTCTTGTCTGGCTAATACCAAGTGCAATAGCAATCCAGTCCTTTTGCTACTGTAAGTGAGGAATCGGCCAAAGGATCTGTTCTTTTTCCTTGTGATTGCCCGAATTACACTTTCGCTTCATGTTTAGAACTAACTCAGTTGTACTTGATAACGTGTGCCGCATTCTCTAGCAGAGTGGCCACATCAATTAGCAAGCTACATTTCCTTACACTACCTAGTGCTGCTGTTTTTCCTGGTCTCCATCTTCCCGGAGCCAAGAGGAAAGGTGCCGCTTGCTGTGGTCAGCCCAGCCTAGAGGCTGCACAAAGAGCACGAGCCCAAAGAATCGCAAAATGTTTGTGCACACTTGTGACTGCCATCTCATAAATTATATGTTTTATTTCTGCCCTCTGCTAATTAAATATTGGTAGTTTGTATTTCATCAGTGCAGCCTGGGTTCTTTTTCAGCACGGGGTTGGTTTAGGAGAGCTGCCTCTCTGCTGGACGCCCCTCCAAGCTCTTTCCAAGAGGCACAGAGGCCGTGTCCTGCATGTGACTCTTGTTGGTGTTACACAAAGTGAAGCCACGTTACTTCCTGGTAGGTGGAGTAGGAATTGAAGTCGTGTCTCCGTTGTAAAACGGGAGGGTTTCCAGCCTGGCTGAAAGCAGAACCCAGGATCTACCGATTCTAGCTGCATCAGAGAGATGAGAATGGCACTTCAGAGGATTTTGCGTGGAAGGAAGAAAGGTTGAGACTGCATTGAAGACATATAAGCTTAGGTTGCCTTAAGCCACCAATATAAGTCACCATGAATAATATACTCTCTATTCTAGAATTTTATTCAAGGATTTTTTGGGGGATATTTTTTCAGCTGGGGCTTGTTCCCTCTTCCACGTGAGAGTGCTGAGTCTGCAAGTGATGTCCTGCTACCTGCCTTCTCCAGTTATTTTTGCTGCAGTAAATATCAGGATTTAAAAAAAGCCTGTAGCTAGCAAAGGTGACTGGCAGTGGTCTCATAGCCTGAGCATGCAATCTGAGACAGGCTCCGGAGGGAGAGAAGAGCAAGGTCCTGCTGTACGTTAATTCGAATGATGAGAGTGCTGTGAAATGGAGGAATGCAGTAAGATATCAGCTACATGATGCTGATAACAGCAGTTAAATGCAGCTATTCTGTCAACATTATCCACTGGGTTGGGTTGCTTGCAAATCTAGGGCTCATCGGAGAGAGTTTGGGATGTAACACGGAGAACAGATGTGATCTTGGCTCAGCACTGACGGGCTCTGCTGGATGGTCCAGTACAGCCGGTGTGTAGTTGTTGGTACAGTTCCAAGTGTCCTCAAACTAGGAATGCTGAGGGAAAGCTGGCACTTGGTAAGGTGAAAATTGGCCAAACGGAGCGAGTCTGAGCTGCAATGCGAGTTGGAGGATGCAGCAGGAGGCCTGGATCGCCCTTGGCGCAGGCGAGTGTATAAGCTACTACTAATTAAACTTAGGAAAAGGGTAGCAGAAGTTCTGCGTGTTGCTGGGTTGTCTCATATTGTCTGACTTGAGCCAGGTCAGGTGCGTTCGGAAACAACAAGGGAGATGCGAGAAGGCTGAAATACTGGGAAGGATGGGAAGATGTAGGAATTACGGGGTGGGAGCGGAATCCCAGGCAACGAGGACATCCTTGCAGGAAGACAGATGATCCTCTCCTATATGACCTAATGCTGTGCACAGCTATTAGACTTCTGGCTTAAAACAGCCACTCTGGAAACGCAGAATCGTCTTGCGGGTTCGGGAAGGCCCCCGTCAGCAAGGTGCATCTCACTAGGCGCGAGGAAAAGGCAGTAACCTGTTTTTTAAAACTCTTAGGGAATTGGAGAAGAGTCAGGAATGAGAACTAATTAGATAACCTCTCCCTCTCTTCCTTACTGGGGATCTGATTACTTGCCAGAATTATCCCAGGAATTTGCCACCCTCGCTGGCAGGGCTGGAAAGTGCTGAGTTTGTGAACTAAATCGGGCAGCGTGGTGCCTGCTTACCTGCCGCGGCTGAGCGGGGCGCCGGGCGGGCGGGCAGAAACCCTCCTCCTGCCGGCGCCGCGCTGGGCGTTCCTGCATTTTTCCGGTAAGCAGATCTCCGGTTGTAGTCTTGGTGATGGACCCTGTGCCTCTGCTGCTCTAAAACGAAGAGTTGGTGAATATAGGAACAAGGATT
This sequence comes from Tinamus guttatus, assembly GCF_000705375.1. The sequence continues at coordinate 49,108 of NW_010582693.1, forward strand.
TAAATAACTACAGCTCTCGGAAACGTGGAAGCTGGTTCTGCTTCTGGTGAATGTCTTCTGCGGATCTCGAGCTGTGTTTTCCAGAAGGTCTATGCTGCAAGTAACATCTCGCAGCAGGGAGAAATCTAGGTTGCAGTTGACTGGAAAAAGAACCTGGATCTTCCATTCTGGGAGGCAGTTTGCCAAGTTCAAGAGTCCCTTTTAAGTAAAGATGCTTGTAGGCTCTTCGTGCAGGTTATGCTTGTATTTGTGTTATTTGAACGAGGCAGTTAACTTGGTCACGAGCATATCGGAAGACATTTCAAATGTGAAATAAGCCCTAGAGAGAGTGAACGCACATCTGAGAGGCAGCGTTTTAAAAGCCAGCCAGCACAAACGTTGTGTGCACAGAGGTTCAGGGTGACAAGTGGCAAAATCCATTCTCAAAAGCTGTAGTGTTTGTAGTTCTTTGTGCTTGAGAGTTAAAGTATTGCAAGTTGCTGTGAAATCACATGCACATATCTGAAGGCACGAAGCATTTACAGGGTATCTTGGAGTTGGTGTTTCTCCTAGGTGAAAGCAGCATGGCCTGATAGAGCTGAGCTCAGATACTGCTTTCCACTGCTGAGGTTTATGGTTACCTGTTAGACCGCGGTAAAACTTTAGTGGTCCTGCTGTAAAGACCAATCTGATGCGGAAACTCCCACAATGACTTACCCGAACCAAGGCAGGAAGCCAACGTGCCAGTGTCAGCCCCACGGGGCAGCAGCCGGCTGCACTGCTTTCACTCGCAGATTGCTCCTACCCAGGTAGTGGCAAGTAGCAGATAACTCAAGAAGCCACAAAAATGAATCAGTGAATGGGAGAGCTGGGGAGAAGGAGGAACTAATTTGGGGTTATGAGCGGGGCTAAAGCCTCAAGAGCAGTGCGGAGTGGTTGGAGGGAGGTGGCAGGCTGGCAGTGCCGGGTCGGGGGAGCGATTCCTGACTGGTAGCAGCGGAGGGGTCAGCGACTGCCCAGAGCTGGCCCGCGTGCCGGGGTGCCCCAGGTGGTCAGGGCAGCCCCTGCCCAGCTGCTGCCTCCTCTGCGGGCTGCACACGCGCGTGCGCTCCAGCCAGCGCCTGCGCCGACACTGAAACTGCTGAGCGGACTCTGAACTGCCTTTGGGAAGGGTTTGCAAGGGCCGCGCTAATTTTCTTATCTCCGTGCTGTGCTGTAGCAGGATCCTCGCTTTGGTTTTTAACTGAGATTTCCTGTCTGAGAAATGCCTAGCAAACAAAACTTGTGTTAAATTCAGACGGAGGACATAAATCGAGTGCACTTTTGCACAGGAATTTCGGTGTGATTAATTCTTCTAAATTCACTGAGAGCAGGCAGTCGTCTGCAGCGTCAAGTTCAGTGCCTTTAATCCCATTTACTGCAAGCTAGTTGTACCGTGTTGCAATCGGCAGCTTTTCTCCCCAGCTGTGCTGCTGTGCCCCCTTTACTCTTTTATGTGAACCTAATAGATTGCGTATATACTTGATGCCTTGATTTATTGGAAAACAGGCTTTTTGCAAACTTTATGCTTTACAGGAATTCCTGGCACCAGATGAAAGCTGCTAAATTACATTGTCATGTTCAGTGACAAGTTTAATAAATAAAACATTGTTTCGGTTAGCCAGAAGACAAAGACTGGTGCAGAAACCATTAGTGATGGTGGTGGAAGGTCAGGACCAGCGATTTGCTCCCAAAAAGGTTCGTTACTGGCCCGCTTGTGCCAACATGACAAACTCTGCCTTGTTTCCTCCCTTCTGTTCGAGTTGATGTCTCTGTTCATCGTAGTGGGGTCTTTATAAACTCTGCTGATAAGTGTTAAACTGGTTCTGAAGGATGATGTGAGTATTGGCCTCTTGAAACCTCCTCTTGGTGGGAAGGAGATGCCACAGCACGTTGTATTTTTTTCTTCCCCTCCGCTGTGTGCTGTACATCTTTGTAGATGTCCTAGCAGGAGCTGAAATGCATCTGGTGGAAAAATAGCTGCAGAACATGCTTCAGGAAGGCCTTTATACGTATTCTTACGTATAAAGCAAAATAATGCATTCTAGTCAAATGTTTTGCTTCAGACTACCAAGGGCTTTAGTTTCTGTGGGTGTCCCACCTGCTGTCACAGCAGGTGACACGTGAAGCTTGCCTCATTTAGAGGTAGGGAGGAGGAAGAAAAGTCAAAGCTTAATTTGTGATTCAAAACACCTGAAAGCATCTGCCTGGAGCCAAAGAAACAGGGAAGGCTGCCACATCGCTGCTCTCAAACTTGGAGGTGCTGCTTCATTTTGACCGGGGACGTCCTCTGTGCTGGTCGTTCCTGGGTGACCGTCGCCGCTTGGAAGGAGCCTGCAGTAGTGGTCAGTATTGGGTGGCACTGTGTGCTGGTGGCAGGGGAGCCGCCTTCCCGTAGGTGACTTCAGTCCCCGCGTGGGCCCTGGGTGCAGGTGTCAGGTGCTTGTCCCTCTCGGAAGAGGCCGTCCCTCAGGAGCAAATCCCTGCTCCAGGGGGTTGATTGCTGGGCACCGTAGAACAACAGCCTGGTGGTAGTGCTGGGGTTTGGGGTAGATCCCTAGTGTGTTGGCAAGCATGACAGTGTCCTCCTGGTGTGCGCTACCCCTGCACCTAACTGCACAAAACAGGCTGCCACTTAGTGCTAGCGGTGCTTTCTGCACAGCACACCTGGATGTTTTAAAAGGAGGAACAGAGTTAGAATAAGGCAGTAGCCTCCGCTGGAGAGCATCTTTGAGAAGACTTTGGCCGTAGTGCGACACACGCAGCTGCTGCGTGGGTAAATGCAGGTTGCAGAGGGGTGTGGGAGACAGGGCAGGAGCTTCTGCTTGCACCTGACCATCCAGGGCTTATTTAATGGAATATTTAATCGTTCTCCTTTGTGTACGTTAGAATGAGCATTCTGGGCAGTCTGTGTTATTTGCTCTTTAGCACAGCAGTAACGTACTGGAGAGTTGAACTGCACGGTACCCACCATACTGCATGCTCACAGATACCTCAAGTGCTAATAGAAACCACAAAAAAAAAACCCCACCAAACCTAGAAGAAGTTGAAGAGAAGAAAAACTTGGTCTGCATCAGCATCATATCTTTATCAGCCTAGAGAGTGAGGTCAAAGATGATTAAAAAATATCTCCAGTCTGGAATATGCTGAGGGTGTTGCTGCATTACTCTTACCTGCTTCTTAAAGCAAGGCTCTTGCTCTCCCTCCCAGCAGAGCACCTGGCTGCCAGGAAGCTCTGATTTCTAAGTGTTACAAAGGGATTTAATAGGCTTGGCCAGAAGAGGGTTAGCAGGCAAGGGAGAACTTTTGTAGGAAAGCAGCTTCCTGGGCTATGCACCATTTCTGGAGCAGGCACGGCTGCGGGACGTGTCTGGGACACGTGCACGGTGCAGCGTTATTCCCGGCGCCATCCAGGATCCCAGGAAGCAAACACGGCAGCTGCTTGTGTCAGGAGCTGAGCTGGGAATCCTGCAGCTTGGAAAGCTGCCGTAGCTTTCAGTACGTGAAGATTAAATCCTTCAGTCCTTCACCATGCTGCTGGCAGTGATCTGAAAAGGGAATCCTCTGCCTGTGGGGCTTTGGCCATTGGAATTAGTGGTAGTACCAGAGAGCTGAGCAGTTGGGCATCCCTTTGGGGAGAGATGGCAGGAAATCATGATTTACAATCCCAGAGAAGGTCTGCAATGTAAAAGAAGACCAAGCAGCCTGCTGTCCTCGCTGAGAAGTGCCTGGTTCAGTGCGTTGGCTTACTGGGAATCTGCTTATAAACTAACAGGGATCCAAAGGGCGAGCGACGTGACTCCAGCAGATGCTCAGCCCCTGGGATCTCCTCAGGCTGCCTCTGTTCTGGTGCTGCTCTGTGAAAGCCCAGCTGCCCGTTTGCAGTTGGGGTCTGGGTAATCTTTCAGGTACCGCTCCGAGCGGAGCCTGTGCACCCGGCAGCTGGGGGCCGCCGCTTCCCTGGCCAGCTCCCTGCTTTGGAGTCAGAGCAGGACATCCAGCTGCCACGAGCAGCACCAGCCCCGCGTAGGCAGTACTACACATACCCCTGCTTTATATTATTCACTTTTATCACAATTACTAAGATAATTTTAGCTCCCCCAACTGCTCAGTTATGTTTATGCCCAGCAATAGCGTAGGCAAGTGAGCAGGAGCTAGCAGAGCTGTGAAGACCACGCGAGTAAATCCGCAGATTTGGGTGATAAATAGAAGCAAATTCTTCCTGGCCATAAGGCTTGGAGCTTTCAGTGTGATCTTTTACCCAGCCTCTGAGGTGACTAGAGCTGCAGTTTGGTAAAGAGACGCTTTTAACTCTCATGTGGGTGAAATCTCTGCTCGTTAGCAATGAGTAGTTGTCAAAACCCATGCAGGAAGCCTGGGAGCTGCTGGAATTGTCTGCAGCGAAACGCTCATGTGGAGCCATTTAGAAGGAGAACTGCAAAATACCTGCAGGTTGTAACTCTTCTTTTAAGGACACTAGAAACCTGATGAAACCTGGAGCATGTGGAAAGGTTTGCATAATTTGGACTTTCCTTTGAGGAAAACTGTTAGTAGATAATGATTTACAGTCTGGAGACTATCTGTGGTATAAAAGGAAGAAAAAGTTGCTCGCGTACAGCGTTATGGCTGGGAGAGAGCTAAAAAATACAGACCTTGGCCTGTGTCACTCTAGCCAGTTCTGGGGAACAGGGTTTAGGAGTGGGCGGAAAAGGGAGTTCGGAGAGTTCTTGCACTTTGCATCCTTCTTAGTGGTGACTGCAGCAAGCACAAGGTCAGTTGCAGGCTCTTGGCCTGACACGTGGTGCCAGCAGCGCATCTTTGGTTCTAAATACCGATAACGGGCTCGTGTTCATTTATTTTGTCCTCAAAACAAACTGGTAGGGCCTACCTGGGTTTACCTGTTTGGCCGTTATGCGTTGAACATCATTCATGCCAACTCGTCCTTTGAACCATATTGCTATATTGCGCTAAAAATCTATACAACTGTGCATCTGTGTAACTGTGCACCTTTCTAGCTGATTATTTTTAGTACATATTTTTGTTTGAACCTCAACATAGAATTCTGGGATGGCCAGAGATGTGGGGCACCTTTGGCCGAGGCAAAGGGGCTGAAGAGGGAAGCAGCTGCCGGCAGAGCTGAACAAACCAGCCCGCTCTTGGAGGCACCTTCCTAGCGTTTTCCATGTGCTCGTGCCGTGGGAACGCTGCAGCAGACTCCTAACTGGAGATTTGAGATAGCAACACATCTTTAGAGGAAACTTATTTCAGAGCTTCCATCTAAGCTAATATTTTTTAGTCTTTGCGATTCCTGTGATCTCTAAATCCTTCAGTGACTAGAGCTGTAATAAAACGTCATTCTGGTTTCTGTGTGAGCTCTCTGCTCCTCCGCAGGAGTTCGGTGCTGCGTGGAGCAGGGGAGTGGACACTGAGCTCGCTGGGACCCGCGGGCTCCGGGCTGGCAGCCGGCTGTCCAAGCGCCCTCTCGGGAGCAGGGCTTTATGGATAAGCCTCTCCGTGTCCACAGGTCCAAATTCAGTACAAGGGTTTCATCTGAAGATCCGTTAAGGATCCCTGGTCTTCGGTGTCTAATTTACCCTGGAAATTAAGCAAAGAGAAACCCTGAATTGTCCTGTAGAGATAGATCAGCTCTGTACTTGTTGCGGCCTTAGAACAAGTGGTTTGGGTCAGTTGTAGCAAGGTGAAACATAACCGGAGTTTGCAAAAGTTTTTAAGGACTTTTGGGGATTTTTAAGTGCTCACGATGGCTCTAACACGCCAATTCTATCAAAATTGGTGAAAAGCCCTCCCTGGGAGTGTGCTTTCCTGTGCGTTCAGGCTCCTCTGGCGTGGCTCCGAGCCCTGTGTGTGTGCCCACCTGCAGATACCGCGGGCGCTGCGGCTGGGGCAGCAGCCCGGGGCCGGGCGCTGCTGTTGGTGGTGGCTGTTTTTTACTTCCCCCTCCTGCAGCGAGAGCACGCAGGGCGCAGCGTGGCGGCACCGTCACCCCTTCAGCTCTCCCACATGTCCCCTCCGCTGCTAGTCAAGGACAGGCCTCCTCAGCCGCTGCGTTTGTGCCTGCATATTTTGCCCTATTGTGTGCTGCAGTTTACGCTAGCTGTATCTAAACTCCTTAAAGAATTTTTGCCTTAAACAGTTCTGTTCATATATCTTTTTCTACAGCTGCTATTTAATATATTGCTATGAAACTGATTAGCCCAAGTGATTAATGCGTAAAATGCAGCAAGTGAAGCTGTTGCTTCATAGAGTATAGCTTGTTTCAAAATTGCCGTGCTATAAAGCACTTATTTTGGGGTTACTACTTTAATGATGATTTTTAGCATCATCTCTCCCTGTTTTTTCCTGGCTCCTGTTAAACAATTCCAGCTGGCAGAGGAGGACCAAGCACTCCGCTGGCGTTCCCACGATCTCCGAGCAAGGAACGTGACCCTGCGGCCGCGTGCCAGCTTCCCTCCCTTGACGTAAGGGATGGTGGGAGGTAAAGACAATCCTGGGGAGGAAGGATCCCTGCCGGAGCTCGGCTGCCGGAGCTGGGCTGTCACGGGCCACCAGGGAGTATCAAAGAGTGAAAAGTGAACGTTCTCCCTTAGCCACATTTGAAGGAAAGAAAACATTGCTGTCTCTGGCTGTGGGGGTTTGTCCTTTGTCTTGCACCTAGGCCCTTTGGTCAGCGCTTTAGTAGCACCTTTATTAGCACAGACTGATATTTCATCTCCAGCTGATGTTAAATACTGGCCTCTTCTAAGAGGGCTGTTTCCTGCATGCTCCAGTAAGAGGAAGTGATTTGCCAGAGCCCTTGTGAACGGTGTTTGGAGGAGCTTCCTCCTTTTGCCCTTGCCAGCTGTGCAGGATCAGCCAACGGGGAAAAAAAACAGCTTGCTGAGAGCTGTTGAGGCTCTTGGTATTAGTGCTCGGTGGAGCCCTAGTGTGAGTGTAGCTGCGTGGCCCTCCTTGCTGCTGCTGTGCCACATCCGCAGCATCTCTGTGGGTGATGAAAGGCAGCCGTGCAGGCCTTCATTGAAACCTGCCTTTTACAGGGCATCCCTTTACTGGGGAGGGTAAAAAAAAAAAAAAAAAAGGTATTACTGCACATGTCATAAAAATGAGGGGGCACTTGGACTTCGTGAGCCCTTAGCCACCCCTTGTGTACATGAGCATGGTGAGGAGAAGCAGCCTTCGCTCCAGACTCGGGGTAGCCGAGCAGCTCCTTGCTGTGTTACTCGGGTATTTGAAGGATATGGGGGTTTTACCTGCTTTCTTCTCCAGTAGATCTTCCTTTGCTCGCAGCAGTGGTGACTTCAGCAGTGGCACCTTCAGCTTTGCAGCGTCTGTACCCCTGGCTTTCAGCAGGGGACAAGGCTGGCGCCCTCAGCCCACTGGGGCAGCACCGGAGCCCGTTCCTACTCCCTTTCTGGGGTATTTTTGAGGAGACGTCCCGCAGCATAAAGTAGATGAGAAATAAATCATCTCCTTGAGCCAGGCGGTCTTAACTTGCTGGCTATAAAATTCTCCAGGCAGGGCCTTTGCTAATGCATGTCTGCCAAGCAGAGAACTGCTCCCATCTTCTCTGCTGGGGTAGAGCCTCATGGCAGGAAGCACCTCCTGCTTCTCCTTGGCACAGGGCGTGCGTGTGGGTGCTGCTTTATTTAATGAGTTAATCACGTAACTGCTCGTGTTTAAGGAGGGCTTCAAAATTCAACTTTTAGAGCCATTAAAGCCAAGCACGTTGTGTATGGGTGGCTAGAAATAGTGAAACACAAAAAGCGGAAGGTGGGAAGCAGCAAAAACAAACTCGCTGCTGCTGCTGGCTGGTGACCTGTTCAGCAAAGGGGCTGCTGCAGATTTTGACTACTGTTGGGATGGCAGGAGAGTATCCGTTTATATCTGTTGGCAAGAAGTAGAGCTAAAGGGTATGTCAGGAACATGGTTGAGCTGATCGAGTGTCTGCGGGAATGGCTGTGCACATACTCGCTCTCTCTGAAATTAAGTTTAATTTTTTTTTTTCTTGTCAAACTTGCGTATAAGACCAGCTGCAACGAGCCCTATTGGAGTGTGTTGCTGTGACTTCTCCAAATAATTGAAGCCCTGATTTCTCACAGGCGATAGTTTGTGTTCTGTAGGGAGAAGGAAATAATGCTGCAAATCGTGTGTGTGTTTCAATCTGGTATTTGATAAAGCTGAAGGAGGGGAGAGCTCCGTGTCGAAACAGAATTTGTCTTGGCTACTGGTTATCTCAAACAGAGCTGCACAGTACAAATAAGGAAGTACTAAAATTGCTTGAGAAGGAGAAACTTTCGGTTCCCCCGTGCAGATCACAGTTAAGATAGTGTGGAAAAAAACAGTGTGCGAAGCAGTAAGTGGGTTGATGCAGAACAAGGCAGCGGTGAAGTCGGGTTTTGGTGGGTGAGGCTCTCTGCTGCCCTCCCCGCAGAGGGAGGCAGTGCAGGGCCAAGCATGCAAATACCTTGTCTTCCAGAGAAGACAAATACCTAGAGATTCTATAAAGGAATTGCCTCCCTTCCAACTGCACCCTTGGCTTGGGGCTTTGCAAATGAAACCTGTTTGCTGTATGTGACAGGATTGTTGTTGGAAAGTTTTTGAGGAAAGGACCCACCTCGTTGGAATCGGGGGGTTAAACTGGAGGCACTTCAAGCTATGCCCTCAACTCCCCGCTCCAGGAAGCCTCTTGCAGTATGAGGACGGTGGCTCTGAGCTTCCCTGCCATATCTCAGTGTTAACGCAGTGGCTGGTGTTAGCAGCTCTACCTCCCTCCTGCTGGAGGGATTGCTGAGCACAATCCCGTGCGGCTCGGGCCGTTTTACCTCTGTGCATGCTGAACGTGCTGTGCTCTGCTGTATGTGTTGTGACCAAAGGCTGTTGCTGTTTCCGCAGAGTGACCAGCAGCTGGATTGTGCCTTGGATTTGATGAGGCGGCTGCCTCCCCAGCAGATCGAGAAGAACCTCAGCGACCTCATCGACTTGGTGAGTACTGCACGCTTTAACCAGTGCCAGCGTGGCCAAGGCCTGTTCTGGAAGTAGGTGGCCTGAAGCCCCTCTGGGCTGCGATGATCTGGGGTTCTCTGCTGGATTTTTGGCCAGGCAAGGAATAGAGCAACTGCCAAAACATGGTTGGAATCTAGGTATTTATTTTGGGCCCGCCAGCAAATGCTAGAGTTTATGCACGCACATGCTTTGGATGAATGGTCATTAGCACCTTTTTAATGAACAGATCACCAGTTTGCAGGCTAGTTAGCAAAACTAATTTGAAGTGGTCAACCCAAGTTTGGTGCACACCTGTATGTGGGTATTGTCTGCTGCTAATCTGGCCGCCAGCCTCTGCGTCTGCTCTACTGTCAGTACTGTGGACGTGCTGTGACATGTGCTCCAAAGATGTGACCGTGAGATAATATTTCAGAATTTATGGAGATTTTGGAGAATACCCAAGTTCCTTTATTTATAAATTATGTCCTGTGTGGTGTTAGGCTGCCCAATGAATACCCGAAGGGGGAAAAAACCAACAACAACAACAGACCTGTTTGACCTCGTGCTAACAGCTGGGTTCTCCCTGTGCACAAAAACACTTTCCTTTCGTTAATCGTTAGTGATGGAAACGAACCTGTAAGGACTGGCGCTGCAGGTGCCTGTCACCAGCTGTCCCTGCTCTGCAGCGCGGAGCTGGCCTTGGCCTGGCGGGCTGGTTCGTGTAACCTCTCCCTGCAAACAGCGTGTGACAGTTGTGTTTGGAGCAGCTTTGGGCATTGTAGGAGTGGGGATATAAGGTACTTGGTGGGCAGCAGGGGAAAATTCCCTGTCCAGTGCAGGTATGTTGCTTGAGTTTACCCCTTCCTAACCCAAGCCTCCTGCTCTTGCAGATGGGTAACACAGAGAGGTCTTTGACCTTTCAATGAAGCCTTTCTTCTTACCTTTCCATGCATTCCTCTGCTGTCTGAACTTAGTCTTGCATGTGAGGCTGACAAACCCAGTGTCTTTTCTGATGAGGGACCTTAAAAATCTGGCAGTTCTGCACATCGCAGCTGCTTGAACTAGTACCTCTCCCTTGTTTGGGGCCTGAGCCCTCCGTGGTGTCTGTGTGCAGATGATGTGCTGCTTTCATTTCACTCACAGCCTTCACGTGAAATCTTAGCTGACCCTTCTGTCTGGAGGTCGGCTCCTTGGCTGCTGAACAGATCCATATGTAAAGGATTCCCTTGAATGACCTTGGACCTTTTGTGTAAGAACATCACAGTGAATACTCTGTTCGGATTTATGGAGTCTCAGTGAAGTGTTTGTATCCTTAGAACTGCTCAGGAATTCACTGAGGATGCAGGGAAAGAAAAGCCTTTCCTACCTGACCAACAAAACCGATATTTGATCCGGTCTGTTCTCGGCATATTCCTTAAGCAGCTGGAGCCCTGCAGAAACAAAGCTTCAAGAGAAGCTTCAGACAAGCCACGCTGAACATGAGTGAACTGGTGAAATGCCTTGAGTCCCCTCTGCCAAAGACTCTTTCTTTTGATGGCTCAGGAAAATAAGAATCGCTTCTGTTGTGCGCTTCGTGGTGCTGTGATGGGAGCAGGCTCTCCGCGTGATACTGGAGCTGGTGTTAGTGAGCTTGGGAGCAATGGTCAAAAAGCTGTGGCTGATTAAAATGTATCAAATGCTACTCGAATACTGCTTTTAGCTCCATAAGTCAAGGTACAGGTAAGAAAACTGGGTCAGGGAAGAAATTATCCCGTGCAGGAAGGTAGTATTTCTTTTTCTTGAAAGCACTTAGTAATTGGCTACATCTGCGCTGTTCAGACTCTTGGCAACCTAAGCACCATTTTGTGGCTGTTGCTGGAGGAAGAACAACCTGAGATGACTGTGTGTGACAGTAGACTTATGGTGTAGCTTGGAGTGCACAAAGATGAAGATTTGAGCAAGACTAAGAACTATCTGGAACAATGTGTTGCTTGGGGAACTATGGCATGTATAATTGTATGGTTATACATATGGCTATGTGTAATTGGTATAAGGTTTTTTAATGACTCGGAAAATTGCTGGTTACCTCTAAGCACTGAAATTCCTTTTGGATGGTGCTCATTAGTGCTCTCCATGCTTCCCATGGGCAGCACATGCTCTGGCTTCTTGCTCCTGCTGGAAGCATAATGTGAATCAGAGCAGTTTGAACCGCACTCCTGAGTCTGTGGTTCTCACTCTGCTGCCTGCGCTCCCTGCTCTGGATGGAGATGGAATCATCCGTGGAATCCGGAATGGCTCCTTTGTCACGGAGACATCCATAGATCTCTCTTGCAGCTCACTCCGACCTTCACAAGACCTGCGCTCTTGTTAGGTGAAGCAATGTATACATTGATACTATAGCAGTTGATGCTATAGCAGTATAGCACCTGTAGTAGTTCCAAAAACATCATGAGTCAGGTTCGAGGAAATGAAGTTTTTGACTTTGGCAGTTTCATGCAGACTTTGGCAGTTGACGTTTTTATGCTCTTTACACTGTTATGAGACAATAACGTCCTTGATGCTCAGAAGGGTTGAAGTTGGAAGGGGTCTCTGGAGAGCGTCTAGTCCAGCCTCTCCTCCCCCTGCTCAAGGCAGCCTCCCGAGGGCTTTTGAGTAAAGCCAAGAAAGGGGACTGCAGCTTCTGGGGAACCTGTTCCAGTGCTCAGTCACCCTTTCAGTAAAGAGGTTTGAAGTGAGAGGTCAGCCTCCAAAGGCATGACGAGCACGAGCAGGCTCATTAAATTTGTGATAGAATCATAAAAGATGGCACCGTGACTTCCCTTGCTTTGTGTTTGCTTTCCTTGCCTCATTGCACTTCCATGCCGGAGCAGAGTGACCCGGCGGCCCGGCTCGTTTCTCCTGGGTGAAGTGGAGCTTGTTTCCTGCGCTGCTCCCTGCTCCCCTTTCAGAGGCTCACTGTGATGGCTGGAAACTGCCATCCAGGCAGTGTGTGCAACTGCTGTTCCCATGCTGGGCTTCAAGATGCAGTGAGCAGAGATGACGATGACGACTTTGCTGACTTTGTATGCAAAAAGGCTTCCAAAACCAATAGGGTGAGAACTTGCCATCACCCTTCAAGGCTTGTCATCCTGCCGGGAAGGATAACGGTGCTGAAGTTCCCTCGCTCAGGCTCTTGGTGCTCTATCAAGCTGGGTCCTGTGGCTTCTTGATAAAAACATGTGGATGCCAGTGTGTATGTGGAGCAGGACTGTGCGGTACTGCCCCCAAGTGCTGAGCTCACGAGGGAAAGGGTCCAAGCTTGAACATGGAGTGAATACTGGGGGGGGAGAGGAGAATTTTTGGGTCAGTGGCCCTCATCAGACCAGACACTTTTCATTCATTAGCAAAACAGTTTGTGGTTTGCCCTTTTGCCACGTCTCTTGTTGCTTTTTCAGGCTGCAGAGTCTTCAATTAGAGTTCATTAGGGACCTTGTCAATCATGGGACTCCCCAAGTCCTGCCTGAAAGAAATGGTGCGTGGTGCTAGTAATGTGCCTTGGCACGAAACGCTCTGTTTGGAGTTTAATTAGTCCTTAGTTGCACAAAGGTGATTTGGAGGCTGTCGGGGGTATCCTGGGATTTCACAATCATACTACAAAGAGCAGAGTTTCGGGTAGGCATGTGCTTTTTAAGAATAACTGATGGAAACCAGAAGCATTTCCTTTTTAGCGCTTCTGAAGGCCTTGGCACGCGTAGCTGTAGGATGGGCCCGCAGAGTAATGCAGTTCCCGTAAGAGGAATGTTCCCAAAGGGTCTGCACTGGTTTTTAGACCGTGTTGGCATCAAGAGAGCCCAGGCTGCAGCACTTGTCATGGTGATAGAGGATTTAATTGAGTGTTGCGTGGGACCAGCTCACTTTCCTGCTTTGCCTTGTCCAGAAGACAGAGGCTGTCGACATCCCGTACGTACCATAGAAGTAATGAAGCTTGTCTGGAAGGAGAATGCTGAGGGCATTTTCTGGATGGAAATACTGCTGGTATCACTGAAGAGCAGGATTCAATTTTAGCTCAGGTGGTGTCAAGTCAGGAAGCTGCTGGAGGTCATTCCGAGTGACCAAATGGCTTGTATCAAAAGATGGGGACAATCCCAAAGACTTGTCCTGCTTCCTCTTGGAACAGCATGATGACAAGCAGGATTTCTGAGGATTTCATTGCAATAAGCAGCCCTTGTCTCTTGCAAGGGTTTTCAAATCCATTTGCTTTGGCCAGAAGACAGCGGAGTTCTGTTCAACTGGAAATAAGTGCCACCTTCCACACAAATATCCCATAAATGTGGAGTTCTTCCAGTCTATCCTGAACTTAAGCCTAGAGCTTTTCTGTGAGACACATCATGGCATGTGATTCTGAGATGAGTCCCGGGGATTCCGGAGTCCCGGGATGGTGGAGGGCCTGGCCTTGCTGTAGGCTCTGCCCGTGTGGCCCTTCCCGGCTCCTGGGAAAGGCAGCGTGGGCTGGGCAGGCTAGTGGAGCCCTGTTAGCTGTGCCCTTTCCAAGAGAAGCCCCGAGAAGCTGGAGCCTTTCAGGCAGTGTTGGAGGATCCCCAAGGACAGCCTGGAGAACAAGGCGGAGGAGGGAATGTGGCGTGGCACCTCCGGGTTTCCAAGAGCATCAGCTTCATGGATGTGTCTCGGAGCGAGGTAGGGAACGGAAGGGGAAGGTGGGCATTGGGATTTGCTGTGCTTGTGGACCAGCTGCAGCAAATAAGGGATCTCTGATGAGACTTTCTTGCTGACTTTGACCTGGCTGTGGAAGTTAATGTGCTCGCA